>JANRMT010062792.1:79124958-79137879 GCA_026402145.1 Polypterus bichir lapradei
TATATATATATATATATATATATATAAAATACACACACATACACTGAAGAGGTGATCAAAAGGTTTTGAGCTTGAATCTGAAAAAGGACTTTGTACTGTGCTGATTTTTATAAGTGGCCCAAGATGAATTACATCTAGAATTTGTGATTTGTAGTGTTCATTTCTTGTTTCAGAATCAAAGCAGCTTGGCTGCTGTAAACATCAAGTATCATTATTTTTGAATTTCTATTCCTAAAGAACAGTGCACCTTTGAAAATCCATAGTCTTTTCGTCAGTATGTACCAAGAACTTCCCCTTGATATGCTATCATCAGAGTTTAGGTTGTAGAATTATGTCATGGTATTATGTTTGTCAAAGATGATAAAAAGTGTAGCAGTCCTTCGATGCAGAAGACAGGAAAAAATGTTGCCACCATATGACAAATAATGGGGAATTGAAGAATTGATGGTATGGTAGACAGTGGAAAGTACCGGGATTTAGATATTGGCCAGTCAAAAGTTTTCATGAACAATTAAATATGAGAAAGATATACTGTATCCATGTTTGGTATGCAGAATGTTAACTTGTGAAATGAAGCTTCTCCGCATACAGTTTTTCTAGTAGAACATTGCACTAACAAATATAGACAGACATAAATTTGAGAAGAATTTCAAAACTGTGGATAAAGCTTGGTTTCATCACTAAAAAATAATTGAAACAATGGAAGCATGTTGATTCTCCCCTACCAAAGAAATGAAACATCTAAGTCAGTGCCAGCAAGGTCATGTGCAAAATATTTTGTGATTTTGAGCTTGTAGTTCATATTTATTACATTCCTCAAAAGGCGCATATACCTGTTCATGGGAGATTCTGTACCAATTATGAAGTCATCACATTAGCTAGAGAAGAGAGGTTTTACAAGCAAGAAAAATCTTTTTGTTTCAGTGGAATACAAAATTTTTGTTAATGTTATAAAAAGTATATAAGTGTATACAGTGTTTCATTGAAAAATGAAACTACAGATTTTTTCTCTTATTGGATTAACACAAAACTTTTTGATCAGTGCTTATACGTGATATGTTGTGTAACAGATCACTTTTCAGATATAAACCTTGATTTATTTATTTGTATATAGCCCATTGCATGATTAAAGCAAGATTGAAAAAAAGGTTCTAATGATCATTGACATTATGTTTGGAATATGTGACAATTAAACCTCAATATCATCCATTTTTTTACCATGGCAAGAGCCAACATAGCAACAAAAAACAATGTGGTGGTGTCATACTGTATTAGCCCAAGTACACCCGTCTACAGTCTGGAGAAGTGTTTTCAAAAATGGTCTTCAAGGAAGAGTTACTACCAAAAAGCAATTGCTTTGAAGTGGGAAAAAAAATCAAGAGACTGGAGGTGATGAACAGTAGTGGGCTAATGAGTCAAAATTTGAATTTTTTGGCACAGCCAAGATCATAAAGAACGCAAAAAGGACAACAAAGAGTTCAGCAACAGATGAAATGGCCTCCACAGAGCACTGATTTCAACATCATCAAAGCTTTCTGGGAAAGATGCCCAAAGTCTGTAGAACCACAGCAAGTTCCCAAGAATCTTGAAACAAACTACCAGCTGATGTTCTTATAAAACTGCTCAGCAGTGAACAGAAAAGAACTAACACAGTTTTAGCACTACAATTCCTAAAGCCTATGAAAAAACTCTTTATCCCAACCCACCTTAAATCCCTTTGGTCCTCTACCATCAGCGTCTTTTGTTTTGTAAGTGCGTTAATCAACACAAGCAGCCTCATGTCCCATCCCCTACCTTGATGGAGCTCAGCTCGCGGGAAAAAAGTTCTCCCAGCTCAGGCAGAGCTCCTTGTCAGTGAGTGATGTGCCTGGAGTTGTATAGGGTAAATAATACAGTATATTGTTATTTGGAATACATGCTTTTCATGTGTGTTCCGTGTCTACAAAGATCTGGGTAAGCGTAGGATGAAAGGAAATGCAAGAAATGCTGAACACATACCTAAAGCAGAAACTTTTTCCATGTTATACTAATAATGATGAGAAGTGTGAAGACCAAAGAAAAAAAAGCCCATTCGATTTACATGTGGCTGTCATTGAGTTAAAACTCATTGACAAGGAATTTACACATATTCTGAGCAGGCATCAGCCACAGCGCTGCTCTTGTGAAAAGAATGGAGATAAATGCCATCTACTCAAAGAGGGATAGGCAAGTATGTTGTACCTTGTCAACGTCACTTAGAGAATAAAACTGAATAATAAAAAAAGAAGTGCTAACTTTTATAAGTAGACAAAATTTACACTGGGTGTTACAGACACAAATCAAATGTATGTTTTTATTATATTGTAGAAATAATAATAATAGCAATAGCAGTGCAATACTCAAAACACGGAGTGCCTGGTCTCAAACCCCGGGACCTTCGGGTTATAAGGAAGCAGTTCTTACCTCTGCACCATTCAAGAATATGTGTAAATTACCTGTCGGTTGACATTTGTGACTTTTTAACTCATTGACAGCCACATGTAAATCGAATGCTTTTTTTTTCTTTGGTTATATTCTTGAACAGAAGTGCACGTGTTTATTTGATATTTGGACTTAAGTCTTCACACATTATACACTTATCGTCATTATTAGTATAACATGGAAAAAGTTTCTGCTTTAGGTATGTGTTCAGCATTTCTTGCATTTCCTTATATCCTACACTTACTCAGATCTTTGTAGAGACTGAACATGCATTGTGCTGATCGATGCATTTATAAAACAAAAGATGCTGATGGAGAGGTGTAAAGGGGGTTTAAGGTAGGGCCAGGATTATGAGTTCAGCAATTCTAGTGTAAAAGGAGGAATGATGATTTGACTTTATTTTTTAATGCAATTTACTGCTTTTTAGAGTAGTTTAATATTCATTCATATTTTTAAAATTATTATATATAAATAAAATGTTGTGTGTGTATGAGTTTGTTAGGGGTATTGGGGCTGTCTAACAAAGATGTTGCATTTGAATATTAACATTAAAAATTAATTTCAGTATACATTCAAATGGATTCAAATGCAGGTAAAAAATTTCTTTGTGCTGCATATACCATATGTTCTTTTTTAAACGTTTTATTAATTACATTTTTTCCTTTATTTGAAAATAATACGTTAGAAGAGAATGTAACTCAAACAATATAGCAAATTCACTGTATGCTTCAGAATGAAAAATAAAAAACACACTGAGAACTACGAATAGAGAACTCCATCTAACATAGTTAATTTATTTATTAAAGTTTACTTGTGTTTAAACAAGTAATTAAGTAATACTTTGCCTATTTTACGATTATGTTAATGGGTTGTGAATAGCTTCTGTTAAAGAGTTTTTAATTTTTTTCCAACTTGAGATAGATAAATCACCTTCCCGCTGAATTGTATAAGGTGGGTTGGTTTTCTTCCTGTTGAGCAAAATAATTTTGTGTGTTTCTAGTGCACTACAGGATATTACAGCTTATTTCTCATAGCACACTTTAATCACCAGTGATAGTGCTCTAAATGCTGCTATTAATGTGTTAGGAGTGATTTTAAATCCAAGGCTACCTGGGATATGTGCAAAAATTATTTAAGTGTAGGGCATTCCCAAAATATTTTGCCTAGCAATGCAGGCACTTAACAAAATTATTCACAGGTTGAATGTTGCCTTTTTTTAATGTTTTAAATGAGATGTATATGATTGATGAAAAACCTTTAGCAGCATTATGGTCAGCTTCATGCAGTTCAACAGGGATGTGTTCTCTGGATGGCTGACTTAAATTTCTTTTCTAAAATTTTATATGAGTGATCCCTTTCCCATTATTCCCAAGGATCATTAAAGGGTACTATTAATTCCTTGAAATATTTTTATTTATTCTAGAGATGCTGTCTGAAACTTCATCCAGACTAATAAATTTAACTTCAGGGATAGATATGGGTAAGAGGTACAGGAAATTACAGGTTATGTTGCTTTTAAGAAAATTCCTAATTTATAGGAAAGACAAATAAGTGTCAGTCTGGAAGATTGAATTTGGAATGACATTGCTCAAAAAAAAAATATTAAAATACTTCTATAATATCCTTTTTTTAAAAAAACAAACCTCTGTTACGCGACTGAAAGAAACAATCAACTAGATTCATTAGGGTGGCACTGGATTTCTCTTTTTATAATGTTACCCTTTGAAGTAGATTACAGTGACGGTGACAGTATAAACATAATGTTTGTAAACATTTACTCATAATTTTTCTTTATTGTGTAATC
The DNA here is from genome assembly GCA_026402145.1 of Polypterus bichir lapradei. Classification (NCBI taxonomy): domain Eukaryota; kingdom Metazoa; phylum Chordata; class Cladistia; order Polypteriformes; family Polypteridae; genus Polypterus; species Polypterus bichir. The sequence continues at coordinate 79,129,223 of JANRMT010062792.1, forward strand.
TGTAATTTATGCAAAGAAGGCAGTGTCACTATTAAATCAAAGCATGACATTGGAATTTTCCCAGCCACAGTCTGGATAAGAAGATCCTCAAAGCATGGCAGCAGTTAATGTGAAGAGTTGTTAATCAAGCCATAGATTGTGGAGGTTGAAATATTTTGACCTTTCCTGCTGCAGATCAGTGTACACTGTGAATTAAATGGCATTAATTTTACATCATAGTAGTAGTCTTGATCCCATGTTGATCGTTATTCTAATTCATTAAATAAATTAATTTTATTATTATTGTTGTTTACATTGCAGCGTATTATTTTACCCCTCCATGGCAAATCACCTGCACTAGGGCTGGGAGATACATTGAATAAATATACTTGATGCATTGCAGCTTATTTTACGTAGGATGTAGTAAATGATTATATCTAATATACTAATTTTTTAACCCTTTGAACCCAGCTCTCCAGTGCTTGGGGCAACTGCATAAAGAGGTTTATACCCTGCCATAACCCTGTTGGCATGAATAACGGCCTACACATATCTGTTATGCTAAACTGTTGCGTATTAGACGATGCACCTAATGTACAACTGTCTAGTTATACATTGTGGTGCGACAGGTGTACCCCCAGTCAAATTCCCCACATGCCATTGTCCCCGGCACATGTTGTATTGCGCACACGGGAGTTTGAGTTTTTAAGCTCAGAAGCAAGTATCTCACAGGGAAGGTGGGATGCTGTAGCCTACGAAAATACAGTGGAACCTCGGTTCACGAACGTCTCGGTTCACGTACAACTCGGTTCACGACCAAAAAGCTCGCCAAACTTTTGCCTCGGTTCACAACCACACACTCGGTATACGAACAAGCCAGTTTCCCTTGCCTGCCTGAGCTGAGAGAGAGAGAGAGAGAGCGAGCACGTGCCTGCTGGGGAGGGGGAGGAGAAGATTGCTGCACTGTTTGCCTGCCTATCTACAGCCAGTAAGTGCAAGCCAACCATCCCCCCAATTCCACGTGCCTGCTTGGGAGGGGGAGGAGGAGATTGCTGCACGTGTTGGCTTGCACTTACGGGCTGCAGATAGGCAGGCAAACCACCCCCCCCAGTTCCATGTGCCTGCTGGGGAGGGGGAGGTGGAGATTGCTGCACGTGTTTGCCTGCCTATCTGCAGGCTGTACGTGCAAGCGCACCATCCCCCCACCACAGGCAGGCTGAGAGAGAAAGAGAGAGAGAGAAAGCGAGCGAGCCACGTGGCTGCAAGAGCCCTGTTCATTGTTCTCCTTCCATTGGCTTCTAAGCAAGTGAAGAGTGGTGAGAAGAAAGTTTTGAAGAAAATTGAAATCAAAGTAAAGAAAGAAATTACAAGAGGTGGAAAAACTGTTTACCAGTTTACTCATTTACCAATCTGAGAACCCTCGTGCTTTCAAGCAGCACAATGTAAACAAAGCCAGACTGCCAGTAATGTGGAGGGCAAACATGAAGGGTTGGGTCACAAGAACTTTGTTTTTGGAATGGCTGCATGAGGCTTTCACTCCCACCAGCTAAAAGCACCAGAAACCCAAGAAATCACAAGAGAGAAAACACCTGAAGGAAAACACTTCATGCCAGAACTCGACTCATGCAAGGTTAGTTTTCTTGGTGGTTTTTGTATTACGGATTTTTCAAAAGTTAATTTTTCAGTTCGTAGCGTGCATTGTTGCAATGTTACTTTTCTCTTTTTTCAAATGTTCTCTTTTTTCCTTGTGCTTAAAACTCATGAAAGTGTTTACAAATGGAGTTTTTCATAGCGCGATTAGGTGCAATGTTACTTTTCTCTTTTTTCAAATGTTCCTTTTTTTCCGCTGTGCTTAAAACTCATTTTAAAAACAGTGTTTACAGCGATCAGGCTTTAAGTTTAATAGCGTGATCTCCTGCAATCTTACTTTTTTGGTTGCTTGTGAGTTGGTTTTTGCATGCACTTCGGATTTGTTCTAATGTTCCTTTTTTTTCTGCTGTGCTTAAAACTCATTTTTAAAAAAATGCTGCACGAGCACGTGCTGCAGAGAGATTAGAGAGCGCAAGTGAGCAAGCGCAGAGAGAGAGAGAGAGCACGGGCAGCTGACAGGGAAGGAATGGGGGGAGGATAGGGGGTGGGTGGTGTGTGTGTGTGCGCGCTACAGAGAGAGAGAGAGAGAGAGAGAGAGAGCCAGCCTGCTCGCTCCTGTAGCTGAGGGAGGGAGGGAGGGGCTTTGGTGGTGTGTGTGCTACAGAGAGAGAGAGGGAGAGAGCGCGAGCGAGCCAGCTCGTGTAGCTGAGCAGGGAGCCTGGGTGTTTTGTGTCAGTGTTATTCAATGTTTTTACATTAGTTTACTATTACACTGTACATTCTATGGTGTAATTAACTATATTTGTGCTTAATCTTTACATATATTTACATATTTACATACAGTTTGTACGGTCTGAAACGGATTAATTGTATTTACATACAATCCTATGGGTGAAACTGCTTCGGTTCACGACCAACTCGGTTTACGACCAAAGTTCTGGAACAAATTATGGTCGTGAACAGAGGTTCCACTATATTTGTAATGCTGGGCCACCTTAAATTTCTTCTCACTTCGTCAGTAGCATCTTATTTTTGCAAATGTATCTGTCAGCGCAATCAGCCTGCTATTGCATCCCCCACTAAGGCAGCTGAAGTCAAGTCAGACACAAAATTCTCAGAGCTGAGAGTAAGGTGTTTGGAATTATATATGGTAAATAATATATCGTTATTTGGAATACGATTTATGTAAATGTAGAATGACAGGAAATGTGAGGCAAGAAAATATTATGTTGAACACAGAACTAAAACAGTAACTTTTTTATATTATTGTAATAATTGACAAAATGCTGACGTGAAGTGTATAATGTGTGGAAGACTGAAGTTCAAATATCAAATAAACACTTTCACAAAAGGTATAACAAAACAAGTGTGCTTTTATTCAAGAATATAACCAAAGAAAAAGAAATTGTTCAATTTACATGTTACTGGCAATGTGTAAAAACTGAAGCCCAACTATCAATCAATATGAAGTAGACACGTCTGCTTGGTTGGTGCAGAGGTAAGGACTAGCTGCCTCATAATCAAGAGGATGCAGGTTCGAACTTGGGTCCTCCTTGCATTTACCATTTTGAATAGTGAGCTGCTATTATTGTTACTATTACAGTATTTAATAAAAATGTACATTTGATTTGAGTCTGTAACAGCAGGTGTAAATTTATGGCAGTTGTAAAAGCTAGCGCTGAAGAGATAAAAGCAGACACACGTGGCTCTATTATTTCTTCTTGGTGTCTTGTTGAGCAAATAGACACTTCAGTGCCTGTGGTGGATGTTACTTTTCCTTGCACATGGACATAAACATCAACATATCATTTGAACTATTTTTGTATTCAAGAATCCAACAATAAAACTGAATAAAAAAAAAATAATTTAAATGACATGTTGATATTAATGTCCATGTACTAGCAGGAGTAACATCTTTTACAAGTACCTTAAATTTACACAGAATGTTACAGACTTATATCAAATATATGTTTTTGCAATATGATAATAATGATAATAGCAGCTTTATATTTAGAATTTTGAGTAGTGAGATGATGTGGGATTTGAACCTGTTGCCATGCCATTGCTAAATGTTAGCTTATCCACTGTGCCACCTGCACAGATCTGTGACAGAGCAGCGTTACCACTGTGATAGCTGGTTGAAGATGAAACGCACGAACATCTTTAATTTTGTGTCAATTGATAGTTGGGATTCAGCTTCTTGTCATTTGAGCAATTTCTTTTTCTTTGGTTTTATTCTTGAATAAAAGCATACTTGTTTTGTTACACCTTTTGTGAAAGTGTTTCTTGGATATCTGGGGTTCACACATCCTACACTTCAAATCAAAATTATGTCATAACTATAACATATGAAAACAATTTCTATTTTAGTCTTGTGTTCAGCATTTCTTGCCCTGCATTTCCTCTGTCATTCTGTATTTACACAGATCATTGTAGACATGGAACACACATGAAACAGCCTTTTCCAATATTATTTGAAAACTAACAGCGTCAGATAAGGTGTAAATTTATGCCAACGTTGTTAGTTATGGTCAGATTAGGGCGGGGGGGAGAGCGTGAACGTGACTCAAGTCAAGTCAAGTTGGGGAGCATGCACCAGTACAGTGCATTGCAGCACCCACCACACGATGAAACAGCTCGGAATCGCGGTTGGCAACCCCCCAGGCAGACACACGGTCCAGTCCCGCCCTCCAGAAATGACCTTCTGTGTGCCGCAGCCAGATATTATGTGGGCGACCCCTTGGCCTGCTCCAGCCACTTGGGTCCCCAACAATGAGGATCCTACAAACTTCATCACCCTCAGGGAATCGCGCCACATGGCCATAGTGCTGTAACTGATGCTCCCTCACAATGCAGGAATTGTGCTTCATTTTGGACTCCATGAGCAACCGCTCATTTGACACAAAGTCAAACCAACAGTACCCAAGAATTTTCCAGAGAGACACAGTACCAAAGGAGTCCAGTCTTTGTCTCTGGTCACTGGATAGCGTCCATGTCTCGCAACCATATAGCAAGACAGGAAGCTCCAGGACTCTAAAGACTTGGACCTTCGTCCTTTTGCGTAGATATCGGGAGCGCCACACACCACTTTCCAGCGACATCATGACCCCCCCATGCTCTCCCAAGCCGTCTACTGACTTCATAGGAAGAGTCACCAGAGACATGAATGTCACTACCATGGTAAGTAAACCTCTTGACAAGGACAACACTCTCTCCGCAGACAGGCACACTGGTGATGGCTGTGCCTAAGAGGTCATTAAAGGCCTGGATCTTGGTTTTTATTCAGGACACTCGCAAGCTCAGACACTCAGACTCCCCGCTCAGTCTATCGAGAGCCCCAATCAGAGCCTCCATTGACTCCGCGGGGATCACAGCATCGTCAGCAAAGTCAGGATCCATGAATCTTTCTTCACCACAATCCAGGCGTTCGCCCTTCCCTTTACAGATAGGGACAACAAGTCCTGTTTTCCAGTCAGTTGGGATGATGCCAGTCTCCCAAATGGAAGCAAAGAATGCTGGCAATGTCAGGAGGACTGCCTTGCCACCAGCCTGGAGAAGTTCACCCTGGATACCACAGATCCCTGCAGCCTGCATCCCTTTCCTCCCCTCAGCAGCTAGTTCACCACCTGTGCAGGATGAGCTTCAGGAATCATGGACCAAGAGATATCCTAGCCTGAGGATCAGCTTTGAACAACTGCTCAAAGTAGCCAGCCCAGCGGGTCACAACTGCAGTGTCATCTGTAAGGACCGTTCCATCAGCCACCTTGACTGCGACTCTCCGAGGAACAGATTCAGATGTGCGTAATGCTTTGATTCCTCTGTAAGCAAGATGTAGGTCAGTAGACCACAAATGGTGTGTCACTTGCTCACAGATTCCTCTAACAAACGCCTCTTTATCTGCCCTAAGAGCCCTTGCAGCCGTCCTTCTCAGTTCCCGGTACGGACCAGAGTTGCCATCAAACTGTGCATTGCAACTCCTCTTGATGATATCCAAGGTGCCCTGCGAGATGAAACACCTCCTTCTGGGAACACTGGTAACACCAACACAACCCTCAGCGACCTTCAGGGTCTTGTCGTGGAAGGTGTCCCACATCACATTAGGATTGGCAGTCACACCCAAATCTGCAAGTTCCTCACACAAATTGCGTGCAAACTCGTTAGAAACAGCCTGGTCTTGGAGTCTGGCCAAGTCCAGGCTCATTTTCCTAGTAGGTGGAAATCTACTGGACCTAAGCTGGATCCTAAGAGTAGCAACAACAAGTCTGTAGTCAGAATTCACAAACTGAGCACTTCTGTAGAACCTGCAGCTTTGCAAGAGCATCCAGCGTCTGCCCACGAGGATGTGATTGATCTCCTCCTCTGCACCACCAGTATTGGAGTACCAACTTCAATGATGCGGCTCAGGGCGCTAGAAGCAGGATCCAGCGATTTGCAGTGCTCAGACCTTTTGCAAAGTTAAGGAACATGGATCCCCTTTCACCACGGTTACCAGACCAATGGGGACCGAGACAATCCTCATAGCCAGCCCCGTCAGTGCCAGTGGCTGCATTGAAAGTCACCCATGATCAGAGAACTGTCACCTCGTGGGCACACATCAACCGCCGACATTAAATGTCTCCCTCAAGAGCAAAGTGTGGAGACGAAAAGGAACTCCAAGATCCAAAGCATACCGCCTCATATGTTAAACGTTTTTTTGGGAGGTGTTATGGCTTGGGCATGCAAGTCTGATACAGGTCATGGCATATCTAACTTCATTGTTGATGGAACTGCTGATGGCGGTGGCAAAATTAATTCTGAAGGGTACAGAAATATCTTATCTGCTCAAGCCCCAGTAAATACCTCCAAACTCATTGGACAGCGTTTCAACCTACAACAAGATAAAGATTCCAAACATACTGCTAGGGGAACACAGGGGTTTTTCAAAGCTAAAAAGTGGAATATTCATGAACAGGCAAGCCAGACACATGATTTAAATCCAACTGAGCATTCCTTCTAAATGCTGAAGAAAAAACTTAAAGGGACAAGGCCTCAAAACAAGCAGGAGCTGAAGATACAGTTCATCCGGAAAGTATTCACAGCGGATCACTTTTTCCACATTTTGTTATGTTACAACCTTATTCCAAAATGGATTAAATTCATTTTTTTCCTCAGAATTCTAAACACAACACCCCATAATGACAATGTGAAAAAAGTTTGAGATTTTTGCAAATTTATTAAAAATAAAAAAATTGAGAAAGCACATGTAAATAAGTATTCACAGCCTTTGCCATGAAGCTCAAAATTGAGCTCAGGTGCATCCTGTTTCCCCTGATCATCCTTGAGATGTTTCTGCAGCTTAATTGGAGTCCATCTGTGGTAAATTCAGTTGATTGGACATGATTTGGAAAGGCACACACCTGTCTATATAAGGTCCCACAGTTGACAGTTCATGTCAGAGCACAAACCAAGCATGAAGTCAAAGGAATTGTCTGTAGACCTCCGAGACAGGATTGTCTCAAGGCACAAAGCTGGGGAAGGTTACAGAAAAATTTCTGCTGCTTTGAAGGTCCCAATGAGCACAGTGGCCTCTATCATCCGTAAGTGGAAGAAGTTCGAAACCACCAGGACTCTTCCTAGAGCTGGCCGGCCATCTAAACTGAGTGATCGGGGGAGAAGGGCCTTAGTCAGGGAGGTACCAAGAACCCGATGGTCACTCCGTCAGAGCTCCAGAGGTCCTCTGTGGAGAGAGGAGAACCATCTTCGCAGCAATCCACCAATCAGGCCTGTATGGTAGAGTGGCCAGACGGAAGTCACTCCTTAGTAAAAGGCACATGCCAGCCCATCTGGAGTTTGCCAAAAGGCACCTGAAGGACTCTCAGACCATGAGAAACAAAATTCTCTGGTCTGATCAGACAAAGATTGAACTCTTTGGTGTGAATGCCAGGTGTCACGTTTGGAGGAAACCAGGCACCGCTCATCAACAGGCCAGTTTCATCCCTACAGTGAAGCATGGTGGTGGTAGCATCATACTGTGGGAATGTTTTTCAGCGGCAGGAACTGGGAGACTAGTACAGAGACATCCTGGATAAAAACCTGCTCCAGTGCGCTCTTGACCTCAGACTGGGGTGATGGTTCATCTTTCAGCAGGACAACGACTCTAAGCACACAGCCAAGATATCAAAGGAGTGGCTTCAGGACAACTCCGTGAATGTCCTTGAGTGGCCAGCCAGAGCCCAGACTTAAATCCGATTGAACATCTCTGGAGAGATCTTAAAATGGTTGTACACCAACGCTTATCATCCAACCTAATGGAGCTTGAGAGGTGCTGCAAAGAGTAATGGGCGAAACTGGTCAAGGATAGGTGTGCCAAGCTTGTGGCATCATATTCAAAAAGACTTGAGGCTGTAATTGCTGCCAAAGGTGCATCGACAAAGTATTGAGCAAAGGCTGTGAATATTTATGTATATGTGCTTTCTCAATTTTTTTATTTTTAATAAATTTGCAAAAACCTCAAGTAAACTTTTTTCAGGTTGTCATTATGGGGTGTTGTGTGTAGAATTCTGAGGAAAAAAAATTAATTTAATCCATTTTGGAATAAGACTGTAACATAACAAAATGTGGAAAAAGTGATGCGCTGTGAATACTTTACTGTAGCTATGTTACAGTGTTCCCGTAATAAGCAGGGGTGAAGATGGCTCCTTTAGAAGCTTGGCAGAGAATCACTAGTGGAGATACTCATCACTTGGCAATGTAAATGAATCCCAGACCAAGCATTCATTGCTTGCAAGGTATTTGCAGCAAAGTACTAAACATGACTGCTTTAATATACCTCCCATTGCTGTGTGGTTCCCTGAAAAAGGGGGACAATGTAGAAAAATTGTAATTTTTACATGGTCTGACTGAAATACAGTAATCCCTCCTCCATCGCGGGGGTTGCGTTCCAGACCCCCCCGCGATAGGTGAAAATCCACGAAGTAGAAACCATATGTTTGTATGGTTATTTTTTATATATTTTAAGCCCTTATAAACTCTCCCGCACTGTTTATAAATATTCCCCGCAGCGTTATACAGCATAATCCCTTTGTATTCTCTTAGATATTAGGTAAGAT
>JANRMT010062792.1:79138279-79161092 GCA_026402145.1 Polypterus bichir lapradei
TACAGGAAGTAAAAAGACACATTGTCCGCAGAACCCGCGAAGCAGCGAAAAATCCGCGTTATATATTTAGTTATGCTTTCATATAAAATCCGCGATACAGTGAAGCCGCGAAAGTCGAAGCGCGATATAGCGAGGGATTACTGTATATGCAAATACTCTTAAATAAGTCTGCAAGGCATACCTTAATCATATCTGAATTGCTTGATATATAATTTTAATCTATGGAGCATATTGATAAATTGTGTCATTGTCCCAAATGTTATAGATTGCACAGTGTATTGTGTATCACAAAATAGCCTAAAAATATTTATAGGTCATATCGCCAAACACTAACCTGCACAAAACAAAATTTCAGTATACCACCGGTTTGAAATTATTGGTTATTATTAATAGCTCTATTGTTTTTTAACATTGTTTATTTTCTGTTTTGATTTAAAACTATGTATGTTAAGAGAGATGCCGTTACCATATGCTGGAATTGAACCATGATCTGTGGAACACAACCTAGCCAAGTAATACACTAGCAACTGAGGGAGTCAAATTCATGGTGATGTGTTGGGGATGATGGGTGGAGAGAACATAAATACACTAACATTTTTAGTAGCAACTGCATGTACACCTATACAGTACTGAGCTACTAAAGTTGCACATGCTAGGTTTCTTTGGGTTGGTAAAGTGGAAAAATGGCAAGTCTGAATCAGATTGCTGGTTCCATGCTCTTTTCTTGTTTTACCAGGCCTGGTTAAAGGTAATCTGTGGGGACTGAGACAGTATAATTCAGTTCACCGAGCATTTATTGAAGCAGAGTTTTGGTGGCTTTGGACAGTCCTTAATTGATAACTGAACTTTAAAGTAGTGCTGGGCAATACGGACAAAAATATTAACACAATATTTTTTTCTCTATCAATCGATTTCAATATTTAAAATTATATAGTTTCATATTACTGTTATCATTTTTAAAGAGTACCTATCCTAAAATATTCTGAATAAACACGTTAAAATCAAAAATAATAATAAGCAGCTAACATTTATTTTTGAGAAGTGGCACAAAAACTATATACATTCAACATTCCGTAAAAATTCTGGAATGTGTTTGATTTTCAAGTTTTCAGAATGATTGTACTTACAGTAGCTGAAATAAACAAAGCAATGTATCAATGTAGTAAAACAGTGTGCAAAACAGTTTAACAGTGCAAATATGTTAAAATGCAAATGTAACAGAATGTAAACTTTCGCTTAAAAATTATAGAACAGTATCTAAAATTTGGGATCTTGTTTTTTTTTTTTTTATTTTATTATACCAGCACTTGCCTATTCACTGTCTCGGGCTTGGTTGATGCTCTTTTCTGTACTAAAACCCATTCTGAGAGTGAACTGGTGGCAGGGATACAGAGATAGTGCTTAGCCAGGGAGCTTAATTTAAGAAATAGTTACATGGATCTTCCACCATTCAAGAGGACTGGTTTCACTGTCCACACAAGGATCTTGAAGATAGTTTTTCAGTTCAGCTCAAAAGATTGTTGGTCTGTGATTCCAGCTGCTACAGCAGTATGGGGTTTCTTGAAGAAGCTGCCCAGTGTCATCCTTAGTTTATTGGCTGGTACTGGTGTTCTTTCCTCAGCTTCTGCTCTAAAGCTGATAAGTCCAGTAGCTGAAGTGTTCTGGCTTTCTTGCATTATTTCAGCCGCAGCTTTGAAGAGAGACTGAAGCCAGCTTTTTCGTGCTGAGAAGGGTGGTTAACAGTTTTAAAATAAAATAAACAGAGCAGTGGAGCAGTAAAATCAAATCCCAGAATGATCTATTACTCAGTGTGTTCACGTGCATACACATTACCAGGATAAGGTGAGTGTCCCAGTTAAGACAGAAACTTGGTTCCTTATAAATCCAAATTTACATGCACTAGTAATCTTCTGGTTTTCTCCTTGGTCAAAATGCTCTGACGTAATTATACTGGAAATAAAACAAACAACATATGAGGCCTGTGATAATTTTCTTGTGGTTTTTTATAAATAAATTTAGTCCTTCATGTGCTGTCAAGTAAATAACATTCATCCCCTTTTTACATCTCCAATCTGTGCCACCCCCAATCATGTTGTTTTAGCGTATGTATAGCAAATAGCTAGATGAAAGCTAAAATGACACCTAAATAAGTTTCTGTTACCCAATTGCATGCAGCAAGCTCTTTTCTGCTTGGTAGTGTTACTGAGTCCTGCAAATCACCCAGTACATGTGCTTAATGCCTTGCACCAAGTGCTGATGCAATAATAATAGTGCAGGCATTTTTATTTAAAAAAATAAATATTGCATTGGTTTACTTATTACTTTAAAAAGTAGTCAGACTACATAATGCACATTTTGTGCAATTCATTACTGCTCCTGAGATTATCCTGCTGAACTTAGCATTGTATCTTCAGTTTATCAACATATATTTAGTGATTTTCTTAAATACTGAGACAGACTATTTCAAGCAGGAGAACAAATAATGTGATTGCCTGAGCATTTACCTCGGGAATTTTTTCTTTGTGGACTCTTCTACCCTTGGCTATTGAAAGTGTATGCAAAGTTAGGCTTGTAAACAGAGTGCAACAGACACACACAGACTATAAGTTCTTAACTGAAACCCCATTAATTATTTGCATGACCAAATAACCAGACTGTTCATGGATAAATCTACCACAATTGACCAGGTTTCTCTAATTGGAATAAGGTTTTACATCGCACTTTAGAAAACAGGTTTCTTTGAATAACTGTGTTATTTTGGAGAATGTAAACCCACTCAATAGGTATGTTTAAGAATCCTTAGGCTGTCTATTTTACTAACGACTGTACAAGCTAACTATTCAAAAATTCAGATATGCTGATGCTAGAAGTGATGTTGAAAATTTATCTGGAAAATACCAGAATATTACATAGCAAATTTGGTGTAATACAATGTTAAAAATTAGTATGAGGTTAAACAACTATTTGTTTATAACCTAATATATATTTTTTCCCTCTTAGTAAGATTTTGCTTTAATACATTCCACTTATATTCAAATAGTAACATTCAATCTGACAGCTCTTCTGTGTGTTGTGTCTGTGTGTTTGATCATAAACCAGTTTTAAAACATGTTTTATGAAAAACAAATTTAAGTTAAAATGTTTAATATATATTTCCAGAGGCTGTGTACTATGTTATTTGCTTATATAACTCCTGCTTCTTTTTGCAGAAATATCAACTCAGACATTTGATTAGGCATATCTTATGTTTCTGCTGCTCTTTTTAATATCAGTGCACAATGGTTTCTAATGGTGCACTCTATAACATATCTTTTGCTACACATTTTTTTCCTCATTAGAATTGTGTGATGCTGTAGTATACAAGTATTCCTACATTAATGTTTAGAGCTTGAAATCTGTATTATATGTGTACCCTTGAAGGGCCAAAATAAGTTATGTGGGCATGTAGCCCATCCTCTAAAATTTTAAAATGGGTACAATGTGCATTCGAAAGCAATAGGGAGTATATGTACCCATTTTTTTCCAATTCAATCTCTGATTAATATTTAAAAGTAATTTGATCAAGGTAATTTCAATATAATTTCCGTACACCTTTTTATTATTCCAACCGTTAGTTATTTTCATAATCTGTTAAAACAATTAATAAATAAGGTTGTTTAGCGGTGGAAAGTAAGAAAGGTAATGCAGATTTTTTTTTTTTTTAAATTCGGCAATTCCAGTTGTTTTTTTTGACCAAGATTCCAATACAGTGATCCCCCGCCTATCGTGGAAGTTAAGTTCCAGACCCATCAGATGAAAATCCGCGATATAGAAAGACCATATAAATAAATATTTTCTTATAGTTTAAGCCTTAAAATACCCCTTCCACATGCTTTAAACACATGTAAACTCATTAAAGCACACTTTCTAAACACATATGATATGTGGATGTTGGGCTAAGGATATGAGTAACATAATAATAATAATATAATGTAGCATACCGTCGATTCATTCAAGCCATAATGGCGAGTGACATCCACATAACGCTTTCCTTCCCTTCTTAGAAGATGCAGGATGCTTGGGAGCCATCATAGGGCTTAAAACAAAATGAAAAGTTCACAAAATGTGTGCTTGCAGCAATCAGACCACAAGCAAAGTACGCGATATGCAGAGAACTGAGATGCGTCGGGGACCCACGCTCGCTGTTCTTGCTCGATTACACCACGTTAGCAGCAGCCAATCAAAGCCCAAGATAATGAAAATCCTGCTCTGATTGGTTGAGTCTCCTCTTTCAGCCAATAATGGGCCTTGTAAGAAATCATCTGGGTAATGTAATGCCAAATTCTTTGTCTACCGTAGTGACTGCTGAAAACCGTATGCTTTGTTATAAATTGGCTGCTAAGTACACTACAGGTAGGATGTACTTATTGAGTTTTTCCGCGATATAGCTGGGGCGCGATAGCTGAACCACGATACAGTGTGGGATCACTGTACTTTATTAGGAACTAAATGTAGAAGATTAAAAGGCATGGCATACCCTTGAAGTTATTAGAATGTTTTTGTATATCTGCTGTTGTACAAATAAGCAAAAAAAAGTATTTCTGATCTTCTTTACCAATGATTCTGCATCATCTCAGTCTTTTTTTAAGCATTTAAAGTGTTTCTTTGAAGTATTTTTTTACTTTTTTGCTGTTTTTCTGAACCATCAGATTCACATAGATATTCCTCGTATGAATCCTGAGAGTTTAATACTACAGCCAAAAGTAACAGAGGTAAGATTTAAGAGACTGAAAGCATCTTCTTTTCCCCACTCTCTCATTCATCAACCCATACTGCAATGCTATAGACATACTTGTATGGGCTCTGGGCTGCTGAACAGACTGCTGGTTTCTTGCTAAGCTTCACCAACTATCAACCAAGCTGTCCACTTCTATATTATTGATATATCTGTCAAAAAAATACTACTACGTTGCATAAAATAATAAAATTGTTTGGGGTACTACAAATAATCTGTTTTATGTATATTGTTTTTTTAAATTGTATACAATATAACCATAGACAACCATTATTTGCATTTTTAGAGTTCACATTGGATAAAGGAATTCTAATGATTGTAATTCTTCTAAAATATGTAACTATTAATTTGGCGATTTTAACTTTCATGTGATTCAAGATGCATTTTGTACATTTATTTCATAAAACGTGAGGTCAGACATATGCTTTTTTCTTTTAATATAAATAAATAACTGCTCTAATGGACAAAAATTTGTACATGAAAGCAGCATTTTACATTTACAGTTCGGAACTGAATTGCATAAGTTGAAAACGCAATATGACCTGTCATTAGCGAACTGCAGTGATCACTGAACTAATTAGCTACAGTTGGCAAAATCAGTGGACTAAATACTGTTTTGATTTGTCCTAAACTGCTGGTAATACTTCTGATTCTCCTTGTAAGGCAAGAAAGTTATTATTAAAGTTAAGGCAAGCAATTAATTGTTAAAAGATATTACCTTTAAAACCATAATAAATAGTGGCTTAACTTGTATAGCTGTAGTAATTTTTGTACATTTAATATTTTGTTATTTTGGTATGAGTTCCGTTAATTACAATAATATGGCAAAAAAATGTTTATGCTTGGCAAAAATTGATTCAGGTTTTTTGATATTCCTGAAATAATCTCAACGCATAATCCTTTTATTGTGGTTAGCTTTACAAAGTTAGCTATGGTTGAAATTCAGTAATCTAAATAATATATACCGTTTTTATGGTAAAGTTATAAGGAGAGGGGCTTTAAAATAACTTTGGCCTGCTTAATATCCTATCCAAAAGGATATAACGAGTAGATTTTTTTTTTATTATAACATAAGGTCTGTCTCCATTATTCTTTTTTAAGTTGAACTGCAAGTGTAAACACATTTAGATAAAGAAATATAAAGGGTTTCACTGGTGAAGCTTGGTTTAAGTGACCATTGCATAATTCAGCAGAAAAAAATGTCAGGTTGACTACATTTACAGCTAAGCTTAAAATGAAGAAAGTGGCTTTCAGTTCTTTGCTTGGATCCTGATAACACTAAAAATTTTTCTTAATGGATGTGCCAGCCCATGATAATTTAGCTTGTGCTTCTCTTTTCTTTCTTTGTCTACAGATTCACATTGACATTCCAAGAACTAATCCTCTTATTCCTCTCTTTCAACAAGCTTCTGTGCAAGAGGTGAGAGACTTAACAACATGATAGGCCAGTAGTGCTTCATTCAGATTTTTCAGATTTGCAGTCTTTAATATTTTCAAAACTTGCCATTACGAAAATGATTCAATCTAAATCTTATGAAGACTGGTACATAAAAAAGATGAATATAGTACTTATGTACATGGTTTGGACAAAACAGTATGATATAAAATATAAAACATCTAGTGCAGAGCTGAGAAGATTTCAGCATTAATATTGTTTATAATAATAAGATCTTCTCCTATTTTTTATTGATTGAATTTTACCTTGATAATACTAAATGCTATAGTGGTCAAGTATGGATTTTCAAAGATGACTTTCCATCTTTCAGCTTTGGTCTCTTACGATGTTCTAAAACAGTTATAAAGTGATTATATATATATATATATATATCAATCAGCCCTAATATTAAAACCACTGACAGGTGAGGTGAATAGCATTGGTTATTTTGTTTCAGTGGCACATGCCAAGATAGTGAAATATATATTAGTCAACAAGTCAATTCTTGAATGTGGCATCTTGGAAGCAGGAAAAATGGGCAAGCATAAGGATCTGAGAACTTTGACAGAGGGGCTAAATTGTGAAGGCTGGACGTACTGGGTCAGAACATATCAAAAATGGCAGGTCTTATGAGGTGCTCTCCGTATGCAGTAGTTAGGACCAACCAAAAGTGGTCTAATGAAGGACAACCGATAAACTAGCAACAGGGACTTGGGCACCCAAGGCTTATTTTACATGTATGTGGAGCAAAGGCTAACCCGTCAAGCTACTATAGCACAAATTGCTGACTCACTTAATGCTGGCTGTGAGAGAAAGGTGTCAGAACACGCAGTGCATTGCAGTGTGACATGTATGGTGTTGTACAGCGAAAAGGCTGTTCAGAATACCCATACTGACCCCTGTCCACTGCTGAAAGTGCCTGAACAGTGCATTTAACATCTAAGAACCAGAACTGGACCATGGCACAATGAAAGAAGGTGGCCTAGTTTGATGAGTCCTGTTTTCTTTTAGATAATGTGTATGGCAGGGCAGTGTGCATGTGCATTGTTTACCTGGGGGAGAGATGGCAGCAGGATGCACTGTGGGAAGCAGGCCAGTTAGAGGAGACATTGTGATGCTCTGGGCAGTGTTCTGCTGGGAAACCTTCGGTCCTGGCATTGATGTGGATTTTACTTTGATATATACCACCTACCTAAGGATTGTTGCAGACCACATAACACCTCTTCATGGCAATAGTATTTCCCTGATGGCAGTGTCCTCTTTTAGCAGGATGATGCACATTGCTGTATTGCAAACTTTGTTCAGAAGTGGTTTGAGGAACATGACAAAAAGTTAAAGTGTTCATGTAACCTCCAGATTTCCTAGATTTTAATTTGATTAAGCAACTGCAGGATGTGATGGAAAAATAAGTTCGATCCATGGATGCCCCACCTTGTAACTTGCAGATCTCCTCAGTCTGTCAGTGGAGCAAGACAGTGACAAAAGTCTGTCACTGAAGCTACTCCTCTGCCTGGAGATGACACTGTTCAGTGGATGCAGTGGATTCTTCATGATTGACAGGAGTTTGCTTAATGCCCGTTGCTCTGCTACAGATGTTAAACTGCCCAACTTTACTCCTAAAATAGAGCCTGCCTTCTTAACAAGTTTGTCCAGGCGTGAGGCATCCTTCATCTTTATGCAGCCTCCCCAGTGCACGACCGCGTAGAAGAGGGCACTCGCCACAACCGTCTGGTAGAACATCTGCAGCATCTTATTGCAGATGTTAAAGGACGCCAACCTTCTAAGAAAGTATAGTCGGCTCTGACCTTTCTTACACAGAGAATCAGTATTGGCAGTCCAGTCCAATTTGTCATTCAGCTGCACTCCCAGGTATTTGGATTCCTGCAGTTTCATTCTGCAGATTCTGGTGGCACATAATTACAAACAAGCTATTTAAAGATCCACAATACAAAATATGCGCTCTGAAGAGAAAGGAAAAAAAAAACAACTGTGATCATAGAAGACACAGATTAAGGTAGTTTTTGGATGTGAAGTGAGAGGAAGGTGGTGGAGTGGATATAGTGCTAAAAAAGTTGTAATTTATAGATGATGTGAAATGATTTAAAAAGAACGAGTCTCACCCCAAAGGATAACCAAGTTGGCAGAGAGTGGAGGAATAGTTTTAGGGACAACTGGTTACCAAAAAACTGTCCATTAAATTGATGATGAAAACAAACAATGCCCTTTTATAAATTTTTGGAAGTCTTTACCATATTGCCTTAATCAGTGAATCTTCTAGAAAAGTATTTTGTTAAAGTTTGCATATTGAGCGATGTAGAAATTTAAAATGTCAGCTGAGACAAAACGTGGTAGAACAGGGTGTAGTTAAATTATTTCATTAGTGCATGTTCAAATGGAAAGTATGATAATTCTGGTGAAATACCGGTTACTTCTTCAGACTTCTACAGTTGGTTACTTCTGCAGACTTAACCTTGATTTTGAGGTTACCTTCTGAAGATACTTGCCAAGTTTATGTTGGTTTTAAGTGACTTTCCAGGCTAAATATTTTATGTTAACTGAGTAAGTTAGAAACAAGAATAACATTCCTCAGAGAAGTGTAGTGCGAAGTGAAATCAATGCATTTGTCCACACATTATACTTGTGATTTGGTTTTATTCCTCATCCATTCATCCATTATCTAACCCGCTATATCCTAATTACAGGGTCACGGGGGTCTGCTGGAGCCAATCCCAGCCAACACAGGGTGCAAGGCAGGAAACAAATCCCGGACAGGGCGTCAGCCCACCGCAAGGCGCGCACGCACACACACACACCAAGCACACACTAGGGATAACTTAGAATCACCAGTGCACCTAACCTGCATGTCTTTGGACTGTGGAAGGAAACCCACGCAGACACGGGGAGAACATGCAAACCCCACGCATGGAGGACCTGGGAAGCGAACCCGGTCTCCTAACTGCAAAGCAGCAGCGCTACCACTGCGCCACCATGCCACCCATTTTATTCCTCATGTGACCTAATTTCTTACAATATTTATTAAGAGATGCAGATTTTTTTGGGGATATGTTTCTTTGTGAAAGAAGCCATCATGTTTGTTTTTATCTTTTAAATGTATATAATACATAAACTAGGAAAGAATGTTTTTTTTCCCCCTTGTATACAGACACTGAATTCTATGAGTAACTGCACTCATTTAGTAAGCCCTGGATTCATCTTTGATAATTAGAGCAATAGGAAGAACAGATTTTGTTTGAGGCATCTTTTTATGTCTTTTATTTTTTTAACATCACTGACACATAATATTTCTCAAAATCTGTTTAATTCCTTGCTGAAATTAATGTTCACTAGTAATGAGTGTAGCATTACATATTTCATATTTATCACTTTGAGAAAGTAATTGTATAATTCTGTAAACACTGTGGTGACTACTTCAGTCTTAACAATTGATAGGTTTGTATTTGGATGAAATAATATGTCTTTTTTTTTCTCAACAGTATGTTATTGTTCAACAATTTAACTTTGTTTTGTTTATAATTTTAATTGTTGTTTCAGTATTAAGACTTGCTACTGGTCTGTACATTTTCTGCAAGTTATGAACTGGTAGCTGCTTAATTATTTGCTTAATCTAATTATGTGATAATTAAACATTTGGTTAGGCTATTGGTTAAATAATTGCTAAATGCTTTGTGTTAGCTTCAGTCTGCAATGAAATATTCTTCTTTTAATACTTTTATCACAGCTCTTAAAAGGCTAATCCGTATTTTTAACAAATCTATTTATTGTAGCCAAAATTAATTGATAGTTGTGACTTTCAAATGTCTTGTTCAACCATTATACATACAGTACTGCACAAAGTATTTTAGCTGATGTAGTGAAAAAATTATGTACCTTTACAAAATTTGATTTTTTTCCCAAATTTCTAAGATTTTCTTGACTTGAAAATAATACATATTAGATGCAGTTGAAATTGGTTTTGGACAAATATCCTCAATATCGATAATCTTTGGTAATCTAGATCCTTGCTTAAATGTGTCAAACTGCAGATATTTTTTCCTGTGGTCCTGGAAAAAGGGACTTATTTATGCACTGCTGGTCTATCAGTCACCTACTGCACATGCTAAATTTAAAATGCTAGAAATAATGCCAATTAACTAATATTTAATCAGATGAGACAAGTGTTGATAAATCCTTTCTCCTAGCATGTTAAATGCTTTATCTTTGTAAATACAAAATTGTACAGGAAATAACAGCTTAATTAAAATGTATTATAAAATTAATAATGTATGATATGAGAATGAAGCTGTCAAATCTGCATTAACAATTTTGTGCAATAGCAGGTTTTATTTACGTTTTGTATGTTCTCAACTTTTTACATGGTTTATAATAATTTGAAACAAATCATTTAGTAATTACTTTATAGACTGTCCACTATATAGCATCAGTAAAATAAATGTATTGAATTAAGAAGTGTTTTACTACAATTACACAGCACCATCCATAACTCAGTGTAAGCATTTACTGTGAGATGATGTGGCACAGTGGTTAATACTGTTGCCTCTGAGTTTTTCAGTTTTGTTTTTGTATCCTGATCATGGTGCCATGTTTGTGCATTCTTCTTTGCATGCCCTGACTTTTATTTGGATATTCCTCTTTTTGTGAGTCAGCCAAAAAAAAACCTTTAAATTGCCCTTTTGAGAGTGCATTGCATTATAGATATTTTCTTTCTGAGACCGTGAACAGGATTAAGTGGGTTCAGAAATGAAAGGATGGATGAGTAGTTATTTTACAATGAAGTTGTGTTTTGTATACCATATTTTTTCTTTTAAGTCAATTCATTTCATGTATAGCAACCTTTGGTATTATTAATACAGCAGAACCCTGATGATCCCACCCCGATTTACCAAGATTCTGTATTATCCAAGGCAATCCTGTTGGTGTAATACATTTCTTATAATTCACAAAAGCTTTGCCATAAATACTGTAATTTTAACCTCCTCTGTACTGAATTGAGTTCTCGAGGAGCAAGTAGTTTTGCGGGCCACTCAAACAAGAATACAAGTCTGGAGACAACCCATTAAAAAGTGTGTATTGAATATTGGACAAAACCTGTGCTGCAAAGGCTGCACCCACAGGGCTTCTTACTAAAACACCCGTCCCCATTTTTTTTTTCTTAACCACCAGAGAGACAGCAAAAGACATTGAATAAAAGACCTGATGCTGAATGAAAATAAAAGGCTATAATTGCTGTTTTCCATTCAGAAGCTCAGTATCATAAGGTAACTGACGCTTAATTTATTTGCCCATTGTAATAAGTGCTGCCACAGACTCACAGACACATTTAATTACACAATTATGAAATTGAAAATACACCTTTGTGATGGTGTGGGTCAGCCCTTCACTACTGGGTCCTTCCAGGGAGCCTTTTGAACCTGCAGCTGATAACATACCCAAGGATGAGCTGGTGGATGAGGACACAACACACAAACATAGCAAGCGATAGGTGATACAGTGCCAGTGCTTTTATTAAAAAACTTCAACAACAGTGTCCAAATTAATGGTACACTGCTCAAAAACTCCAGTTGCATTCTGGACCATTTTTTAACTGAAAATTACCGTAAATATATATTATATTTTATTTATTTATTTTTTTACTTTAGTTTATTTTGTACTTCTTTTTTTGGCCAACACCCCCTTTTTTAATTAAGCTGCAATTATTATATTGATATTTCTTTTATTAATTATGTACACATTTGGGTCACTTATGGCTACATCTTGGTTAACTGGTTATCAAAAAATAAACAGCTATTGTTTAAGCTGTAGTTATTATAATGAAATTTGTTTCAATAATTATATGCACACTTTGGCTACCACAAAGTAACAAGCCATTGTCGTTTTGTTAAAATTTATTTAAGTAAGCAGCCCTTTACAGTGTTTTTTACAGTGTTTTTTTTTTCCCAGTCATACCCTTGGTCTGTTATATTTGGACTGTATCTTCACAAGATATCAAAGTTTTAAACTTCTTCACACTGCTGCCGGGGGTTTCAGTTCGCTCTAGATGTGTTTCTTCTATTGGCATGTCAGATGACCAGGACTTGGCGAAGTGTGGCTTGCCTTACTTGCAGAGGCACAATGGGGGGCACATTAGAGTGCTATGGGTGGAGAGAAAGAGAGCAGTGCTATTTCTGTTTTATCCCTAAAACCCAATAACTGTTAATGACAACATAACAATACGCTCCAAAGCTGTATCCCTCTATTATAAAAGAAAATCTTGCACCGAGACGTGATCATCTGAAGAGAGACAGAGAGACCCTTCAGAGAGGCAGAGATATTTTCACTTCCCGCGACACGTTCAAGTCACATCGTACTGACATCCATTGGGAGCATGTTCCCGTGAGATGGTGACCTAGGCAAGGAAAGTTAATAATCAGCCCGGAACAAGTGGAATTGAAAACTTTGCAAGTCCAAACAGGGTCAGAAATAAAAGATAAAAAGTAAAAGACACAGTAAAACTTAATAAAGGCGTTCAAAAATGTTGGCGCCATACACATGCAGAGCAGGTTACAGATTATGAAAGCAGTGGAATTTGAAAGGCTCAAAAAAACCCTTGGCATGATACACACGCAGAGCAAGTTCAAAAATACGACAGTACTAAAATTCGAAAGTGTCAAAAAAAGAGTATAGATCACATTCGCGTAAACAAACAGAAATTATTACTTGGTGAAATAATGGAACAGCAAAAAGAATATATGGACATAGGTGATGTGTCGGAATTATGTAGATATTGTAAGGCTTTAACGTTTGTCAACGTATCGTCTAATTCACGTTGCCATCAGGGACAAGTACTGCTGCTTCCCAATGAAAAGGCGTTTCTGTAAGAATTGAAAGATTTGTTGTTTGGTGAAAGTGAAATTCACAAACACTACAAACAAAATATATGCATCTACAATAATGTTTTCGCATTAGCATCATTCAATGCACAAAACGTTGATTTACACAATAATGCACCATACACAACAATTATAGCTATGACAAGTTTAATTTAAAAAAAAAAAAAAACACAGCTTAGTCAGGTGTATCTTTATGATCACGGAGAAGCGATGCAATATAGAATCAAAAGAGTTAAACGATCCGACATAATAGAAATTATACAGACAATAATTGGTACAAATTCATATGTCCAAAAGTATCGCACTTTACACAAAATTTATCAGCAAAACATGGACACGGAAATTTTCTTGGATTTCTATATGAATCCGAAAGATCACAGTTGCATTTATAATAAACCCACATGTCAGCGATAATAATTTCGAAAGATGAAGATATCAAAGACAGAGTAGATATTTGTGTATATCCAAAGGCACATGCCGACCCTTTACTCTTTCCTTTGCTTTTCCCAGATGGCGAAACAGGATGGTCGTGCAGTATGAAACAAACACATTCAGAAAAACGAATAACCCTCACACAATATTTTGGGTCAAAATTAGCGATACGTTCCCATGTATTTAACCCACTTCTGTCATCTCAACATTTGTTGCAACATTACATTATTAATGCGTATGTAAAAGTCGCAGCTAATCATATCTTCTTTATTAAATTAATCAAGCTAAACTTAGAATGGAACATATGTAAGGTCTCATTGATCACGTTCAAAATTCAAATATCAGTAGTTCAGACAAATTCAAAATAGGTAAAGCAGTAATATTACCATCATCATATAAAGGTGGTCCAAGAGCATTGCAGCAGTTATATCATGATGCAATGGTAATATTCAGAAGTATCGGTTGGCCAGATTTATTTCTTAAATGACGTGCAATCCACAATGGCCAGAAATCCGCAGCTTCTTGAGAACAATGCCACCGGCTACATCGGCTCTGGATATTCTGACTTCCGTAAGTAGATTGTTTTATCAGCAAGTATTATTTTTATTGAATGAACTCGAAACTGTGTTAGGGCAAAAACAAGATCTTGATATGCCATTCGTATTAAAACTTTTACAGTTTCCTGAGAGAATAACTTTTGCAATGACAACTAACAAATCACAAGGACAATCATTTGAAAAAGGGTTTTTTTTTTTTTTTTATAAGAGACAAAGAAATTATATTCACTCACAGCCAGGTATATGTTGCATGATCACGCTGTAAGACTAAACAAGGAATCAAAATTCAGTGCGATCTTGAAGAAAAGTTCATTCCAAATATTGTTTTTACTGAACTTTTAAAATGAAAAGTGAACATAATGCATATGTAACAATTCCCATGAAAACAAAAAAACATTTTAAGTTGTATTTCCACAGGACCAAACCTGGGGATTGGCGAGCAAAGCGAGCAGGGGGCAGAGCCCCCTAGTCACTTGGTAATAATATGAAATCTATGTCAAAGCTACTGTACGTATAATGTACTACCTTAACCCAACACTACAAAATGTCAACAAAAGTCTCCATTGCACACCACAGAACACCAATGAAGCAATTGAGACAGATTGCACCCTCATGTGCAGGTGTTTCTCATCCCAGTAACCTTACCAACCTCATGCAGCTACGTGAGTGATGCACACCCATGATCGAGCAATTATTTATTTATTTAAATAATGAGCTGTCTATTTCTGAACCACAGACCCACTATACCACAATCTTATGTGCATCTTATTACTATTCACATTCAGACAGTGTACACAATCAATTAAGGGAGCTAATAGGATGTTGGAATATGTAACATAATGTTTTAAGTACAGCTCAAGGAATGTTCTGTACCACTGTCTTTTGTGAGACCTCATCTGAAGTATTGTATGTAGTTTTGGTTTCCATATACCAAAAAAGACATCAGCAGTTGAGAAGTCTAATGATGAGACAGTAGATTGATTCTATGACAGTGGAGTACAATCCAAAGAGATTGAAGGACTTGAATTTTTAATTTAAGAACCAAAATTTTAAAGGTGACATAATAGTAGAAGTGTTTAAAATTACAAAGAGAGTTAGTATTGTAGATGTCAGCTGAAACTAAAACATGGAAGCTGCCATATATGAGTTATTACCATAGTAGAGCCAGTATGCATTTTTTTTGTGCTGAAAACTTTCTGCAGTGTAAACAAAGAGCAGCAAGTCAAGGCTTGTTTTACAAAGAGGTGATTGAAATATTAGTGTTTCATTAAAGAAAGTGAAGTAATAAACTGAGAAAAAGGAATTGGGGAAGTCATCCTTTGGAATTAGACAAATGGCTGGAAAAGCTACTTTAATGAATTCAGACTTTTTTATTTTAGATATTTTAGATCTTTATTTTGACTTTTAATTAAAACAGACAGTGTTTTATTTTACACAGCAAGCTTGTTTTAAGAGCAGTGACAAATTTGAAATTGCTGCTTATTAAACAACAGGGTTGTTGGCTTAACAGCAAAATGTGTCTTTTACTTATAAACCTGTTAAGTATGTTTGACTTGTGTCTTCTTGATAAACAACTTATCAACATTTACAGCTTTTTTAAAGATTTGAACAGTGTTTAATATTTGTTGCTGTGTGTCATACAGAATACATTTTGGAAAGAAGTCAGTACTACATTATTAAAATGGTAATCCATATTTATAATTACACCTCAAGAATTATAATTGTGTAGCTGATACACTGAAGAAATTAAAACACACAAGTATAAATATATGAAATATATATTTTAACAGCAGAACATCTGTATTGCAATAAATGATTTTAAAAAATATATATACAGTGGGTACAGAAAGTATTCAGACCCCCTTCAATTTTTCACTCTTTGTTATATTGCAGCCATTTGCTAAAATCATTTATATTAATTTTTTCCCTCATTAATGTACACACAGCACCCCATATTGACAGACAAAAAAAAGAATTTTTGAAATTGTTGCAGATTTATTAAAAAAGAAAAACTGAAATATCACATGGTCCTAAGTATTCAGACCCTTTGCTCAGTATTTAGTAGAAGCACCCTTTTGAGCTAATACAGCCATGAGTCTTCTTGGGAAAGATGCAACAAGTTTTTCACACCTGGATTTGGGG
Source organism: Polypterus bichir lapradei (assembly GCA_026402145.1). Classification (NCBI taxonomy): domain Eukaryota; kingdom Metazoa; phylum Chordata; class Cladistia; order Polypteriformes; family Polypteridae; genus Polypterus; species Polypterus bichir. The sequence continues at coordinate 79,154,507 of JANRMT010062792.1, forward strand.
ATCCTCTGCCATTCCTCCTTGCAGATCCTCTCCAGTTCTGTCAGGTTGGATGGTAAGCGTTGGTGCACAGCCATTTTAAGATCTCTCCAGAGATGTTCAATCGGATTCAAGTCTGGGCTCTGGCTGGGCCACTCAAGGACATTCACAGAGTTGTCCTGAAGCCACTCCTTTGATATGCTGGCTGTGTGCTTAGGGTCGTTGTCCTGCTGAAAGATGAACCATCGGCCCAGTCTGAGGTCAAGAGCGCTCTGGAGCAGGTTTTCATCCAGGATGTCTCTGTACATTGCTGCAGTCATCTTTCCCTTTATCCTGACTAGTCTCCCAGTTCCTGCCGCTGAAAAACATCCCCACAGCATGATGCTGCCACCACCATTCTTCACTGTAGGGATGGTATTGGCCTGGTGATGAGCGGTGCCTGGTTTCCTCCAAACGTGACGCCTGGCTTTCACACCAAAGAGTTCAATCTTTGTCTCATCAGACCAGAGAATTTTGTTTCTCATGGTCTGAGAATCCTTCAGGTGCCTTTTGGCAAACTCCAGGTGGGCTGCCATGTGCCTTTTACTAAGGAGTGGCTTCCGTCTGGCCACTCTACCATACAGTCCTGATTGGTGGATTGCTGGTGAGACGATTGTCCTTCTGAAAGGTTCTCCTCTCTCCACAGAGGACCTCTGGAGCTCTGACAGAGTGACCATCGGGTTCTTGGTCACCTCCCTGACTAAGGCCCATCTCCCCCGATCGCTCATTTTAGATGGCCGGCCAGCTCTAGGAAGAGTCCTGGTGGTTTCGAACTTCTTCCACTTACGGATGATGGAGACCACTGTGCTCATTGGGACCTTCAAAGCAGCAGAAATTTTTCTGTAACCTTCCCCAGATTTGTGCCTCGAGACAATCCTGTTCTTGTGCCTCGAGACAATTCCAGTTCTTCATGCATTTTAATTTTTAACAGTGTCTCTGCAGTAAGGGCAAGTGGGGCACTGCTCCCTCTCTCCTTCCTTCCCTCAGTATGTGGTGCTGTTTTTTTTTTTAATGTATTACATACTAAAATTGTCTCAGTAATTTAGCATATTGTGAAGATGTTTATAGCAAAATCAACTTGATGGTTGTTATCATATTTTTTAAAATTTTTTCGTGATGTGTTTTATTTAGTTCCCAATCTAGAAAAATACTTCTTTTTGGAGCATGTGTACCCATGGATTTAAGCAGTGGAGTCAGTGCTTAATCACTGTCTCTCATACGCACACAGCACCTATACACAGCTTCTCAGACTGGTTATGTACCTTCTGACAGGTAAGCATGGCCTCCCCAGAATTTTCATGCCAAAAGTGCCACTCTATATGAGTCACATGGTTTGATTTCCAGTTTTTGGGTAGTTTTATAAATTGTTTAAGCTGAAACTCCCAACCCCCCATCAGCATTTGGCAGTACATTAACGGTAGAATCTCTGCAGCCTACGAAAAAACTCATAATCCCGGGCCACCTTAAATTCATTCGCACCTCTCCATCAGCGTCTTTTATTTTGCAAATGTGTTGATCAGCACAAGCATTAAGAAGCCTGCTATCCCAAACCCCCATCCCCCGACGGAGCTGAGTCTGTCACAGAATTCTCAGAGCTCAAGTCTCATTATCTGGCAGTAAGGTGCCTGGAGTTGTATAGGGTAAATAATATATTATTGTTTGGATTACATACACAAGAACTTTTCACAAGAGCACCAATGACCATAGTTGGTGCTGTGGTTGATGTCTGCTTAGAACTATTTGTTGTACTGGCAATCAAAGATGTGATGTCCTGTCCCTGCTATCAGACTACCATGCTGCATTTGTGCTTTGACAACAAAGACACCCATGCAGAATGCGTGAAAATGACAGATTTGATGCGATCTCGGATACCTGGTAGCATTTTGTTGAGAAATGTGTTTTGAATTATAACCCAGAGCAAAGACTTTCCAAGTCTGTGGTTATAAAGTTTATGAAGCAATTTATGGACAAAGGGAGAACTGTAACAACAGACAGTTTCTTCACAGTGCTTTCGCTGGCTAATAGACTGCTGCACCGTGACACAACTCTGCTTGGCACCATAAGTAAAATGGGACTTCCACCTGTAGCTAAAGCCACTTCACTACAAGAGAAATTTGCCGTGGTAGTGTCTATCAGTGTTCTGCTGATGGTGTATGGGCCCAAAAAAATAGAAGCCTTTGAATTCAGTCTGTAGCAGCCAGTGTAAAGTTTTGCTACCTGTAAAAGATATTGCTGAAAGGGATATGAGCAGACACACAAAAGCTGTTGAATCATGTCGTCTTGGTATCTTGTTGTCACATGATTTTTTTGTGTTTCAGTTTTATTCTTGAATAAAAGCACACTTGTTTCATTATACCTTTGTGAAAGTGTTAATTTTATATTCCAGTAACCACTTGAATGAGATCAAATCTGTCTCTGCCTCTCTCGCAAACGCACACACACATTCATAAATGAAAACCACATTATTTAACAACGCTATGCCATTTGAACATTGTCTTGCCTGTACTACGTGTTATGGTGCATGATACTGAAAATAGACTTCTTACAGTGCAGTAGAGTACAGTACTTATGTTTGAAATTTTTAACCTTCTGAGAGTGACTCTTAGATATTCATGATACCAACCACAAAATAGCAGAAAACGACATACTAATCCTTTTTTTTTTTTGAAGTTTTCTGAAAAGGAGCAACTCTGTTCTTTCGTATCCTATTATGTTTGATCCCCTGGTGGCAGGTGTTATGCACAACTTCAAGTCCTTCTGATCATTTTTTCTGAACACACCTATTCGTTTGCTCTTTGTCATAAGGATGCAATTTCCTGCACAAAATGTGGTCCAAGATTCACTAAAAATGAAGGTTTTTCAAGTCCAGTCAGCAAAGAATAGAGGGCTCTGTCATAAATAGACATCATAACAAGTCATTTAGTGTATTATATGCAGTGTTTTTTTGTACCAGTGAATCAGGAGGCTCCAAACAAAAACAAGTTAAGTGATTACAAACCGTTCATAAGTAATTCTTATGAACACAATACAAGAAATAGTAAAAGGATATAATACTATATTGAAGTAAATAAATTAATACCTCTTACTGTGTAGGGTTTACTCAACTTAGTAAACTATTCTTACCACTGCATGCACTTTACATGAAAAAATTTTGTATTTCAGATCTTTGAACGTATCCTGTTCATTTGGGCTATTCGACATCCTGCCAGTGGATATGTCCAAGGAATAAATGATTTGGTTACACCTTTCTTTGTTGTTTATGTATTTGAATATATTGGTAAGTAGCTATTAGCAATATTCTGGATGATTTATTTTAAATTGGGAGTTTCTAAATATTTTGATAATTGAAACTATATAGGTTGTATGATTTAAATTTACAGTTAAACTCATTACACACATTAGCATGAAGTGAAGTATTTTGCAACACATCTTAAAATTAACTAATCTTTTCATACATCATTAATTAAAGGAATTGACGAAGGTGACTTCTTTACAAATGTTCGTACTCTGCATTTAAATTCTTTTCTATGTAAAATATTTGAATTTGAGTTCCAAATCATTGTCATTCATTCCAAGACTGTGTACTCTCTTAAACTATCTCTTAAAAAGTATTTTCAAGTTCTTGTGCTGTGAACAAGCTTTGTATAAATCATTGTAGTAGCATGATTTAATTGAATATTAAAATTTCTAATTGAATTTAAGCTTACCCCTTAATACACTTCTTATTACAAACAGTATTGAAAAGCATAAGGTTGCAAGCAGCTAAATGGCAGTTGGTTTGAATTCGGGGACAATAGTCTATTTGGATTGCTTTAAATTGGCATAGTTGCAATTAAAACTGTAATTTGTGTTTTTATATGCAGAAATAATGTTGCCACAGTGTTTCTATGAACCATTTCTACATATAGGTAACTGGGTACTTGGAACATTCTCCTGCTGACTACAATTACACGCTTTTTTGTGGAAAGCAAGAGATGGCTTCACTAGCGCACACTGTCTCTGGGCAGTGTTTGTGACATGGACTTATTTTGTAACATATCCATAAAATGTTTAATTGTAATTTTTCCTCTAATGTGCCTTCTATGAAGTGGTATATAGTCTGAAGTAAATCCAAGGTAGACAGTTTTTTTGTTTTTATTTAATACTTTATTAGAAAATAATGAACTTGTGTTTGTTCAAGAGTAAAATTCCTCCATAATGATTTTTTAGAGACAATGTTTAAAGCTGACTGGTTGATAAGCAACAATTTTCAGATAATTTTATGTATTTTACTGTCAGTTTTCTAGTGTCAGTTGGGCCAGTGCATGTACTACAATAGATACATTTATAATTAAAGCACCCTACAGTGTTTTCACCACCATCACTAGGCCACTTTACTGACAGAAAATTTAGAGACTTGTTTGACTTTTACCAAATGTTCTTTTCAATATCTGGAAGCAAAATTCATTACATATGGTGATATCTTTCCAGTATTGAGTGTAGTGGAAGTTCATTGTGTTGAAAAATGAGTGCACTCCAATAGCAAAGAGACGAAGGCCAAAAAATAAGCCTAAAAGGGGCCCTGACTTAAATTCAAAGTACGTCCTTAATATTGCAAAGTATATTTTAAAAATACAAAAAATGCTCATCCAGGAATAAGAAATTAAAAACCTGTTGATAGGAAGGACAAGACCAAAGCAAAAGCTGTATAAATAAGTAAATGTATTTATTTATATAAATGTAAAGAAGCATAAACATTGCAAAAATGATGCAAAAGGCAAATAGTGTTTGCCTAAAAGGCACCCCAAAGCAAATAGGTCAGAAATCATAATCCATTAGTCAGAATCTACAAAACAGAAGAAAAATCCAGAAATCAATACTTACTTTGGAAATGCACTGTATGAAACTACAATTAACCACTGAATGATGCACTCACTGCTTCACAATACGTATAAAGACTAAGGGTGGTTTTTCAGCAGTGACATTAGAGTAGTCGTGCTTCTTGGGTTTCTACCCACAATAATACAAGGAACATAAGAGAACAAAAGAGAGTACGTAGAAACTAAACAGTGAATGAAAAAGCCAATATTAATAAAAATACATAATTACAATAAACATATGAAAAATAACACTATAAATTAAACAAATATAGAAAAGGTAAATAAACAGAAGCCAGAGAACACTTCCTTAATGAAACATGACACATTTGGTCAAATAGTTGTGCCTCCTTTGACAGATCTTTTGGTACCGTTTAGCCAGTGGATAAGCTATCACTTGGTTAAACTTGTGACAAGTGATTGAGTGTGAGAATGCATCTTCAATTCATATGCCTTTTCATAATTTAGTGTGCTGTATTTTATGTCCCAAAATTTTCGCAAAAATACATGTGTTTAGGATGTTATGACCATATGACTAGATGATATGAATAACATGAGTCCTGCGTTGGTCACTATAGATGCATATTCTATCAGAAACTTTATTTCTTTATGGAAACATATTAACATTTCTCAGCCATTACTACAAAGGACAAGGACATATCAAAAATAAAATTTTTCTGTGGAGTATTACTTTAACATTGGGAAAAGACCAAAAAGATAAGGACACATTTGGAAAAATAAATTATCAGGAGTTTGTGACATTTGAAATTAGAGTCATTTGACTCTTCAATAAATGTTGTTTTTCTGTATGTGTTATTTTCTTGCTAATGCCACATACATACACTGATGTAGTCTTACAACAGTAAATGTCACGGGCTTGAAAAAGGCTAACTTGATTTGAAAAGTGTGCTGTCATAAAAGAGTTGGTATTAATGAAAATACCCAAAATTATTTTTAGATTACCTAATTCATGTATCAATGACTTGATGCCATTTTATTTTTTTACTATTGGGCTTTAACCAGTATTTATTTTCCAGTTAATTTACAGACACTTAAATGGATTTAGCATATGTACTTGGTAAGAAAAATCAGGTAGTCCACGGCAATCATATTTATTCTTTATAAATGCTACACTGAAATCCCCCAAAGCCAATACAATTACTTCATTTTTTTTTTTTTACTGGAGAGAAATGCCTACATCTCTGCTAGACAAGAAATTCAAGCTCTGAGCTATGTATTCTTTTACATGTGAATTATATGGAAATTTTAGTCTTTCTAAATTTTATTTCATATCAATCCACACTTTTGTTCTTTCATTAAAAATAATAAAAAAAATAAACAATAGGTGTATATAAGGAAGGTACATGCATATGCACAAAACAGAGTTAGTGATAATTTGTCAAAACTTTCCCATACAATATTTGTGGGTGGATTAAGACATAACACCTTTAGTTTTACCTATAAAAGTTCAGCATATAACAATTAAGGACTGACAAAATGGTGGTACTTTCAAACTGTTAAATTTCTGGAGGTGGTCTACACCAAAGCAAAAGTTGCAAACCCCTAGTCTTGTGCATTTTCCAGGTTTTTATACCATATCCATTCTAAATAGCCTTAAGTGAAATACTAGCCAGTTTAACAAATATATAGCACTGTATATGCAGAGTACATAATATGTATGTATATATATATATATATATATATATATATATATA
>JANRMT010062792.1:79161940-79185272 GCA_026402145.1 Polypterus bichir lapradei
TATATATATATATATATATATATATATATTTATTTATTTATTTATTTATTTATTTATTGTGAAAGATCAGCCCGGCAACAGACAGACACGGACTCCAGGTGTCCCAAAAACACACACTGTTTAATACACAACACAATAACACTGTGCACAAATCTCAAGGCTCAGTCCTTTTAACTTTTCAGCTGCCTCCACTCCTCCGTCGCAAGCTCAGTCTTCTCCCTCCCGACTCCGGCTCCTCGAATGGAGTGAAGCAGCCCCTTTTATCCTGCCCTGGATGTGCTCCAGGTGCTTCCTGATCTTCTTCCGCCAGCACTTCCTGGTGTGGCGGAAGTGCTGCTCTTGCGCCTGGAAGCACTCCGGGCATATATATACACCTCTAAATTGTTCTCTCACAGCCCATACTATCATACGCAAAGGATTTTCAATGTGATTCAACTGTACATTGTAAGTACACCTACAGAATAGGTTGTAAGTGCAGATGGAAGTTTTCTGTAGTAATGCGAATTAAATTTTAACACTTTTTTTTTTTTAGAAAAGAGCTTAGCAGTAGAGTAGATTTGCTTGAAATTAACTGATTATTAGTTTAATTAAATTGGAGCAAACATGAAATAGGCAGTTAGCTTTTGTTTATTTTTGTTCTAAGTATTCTTTAAATGTAGATTATTAAAATCTTTTAAAGAAAATACTAATAAATTACTAGGAAATGATGAGTGAATGATGGGGGTTTTTAAACTTTAGTTTTGCAAAGCTTAAGATAATATGACATTTGTAATCAACTTTCAAGGTTTCCTTAAGTTTTTCTTTTCCCTGCATTTTTCTGAGAGCTGTTTAAAATTCAATACATGAATAGTATTGTGCTTCTGGAGATGTAATTAGTGCTGAATTGGCAGGGGGAGTAAATTCACACAACCTATAGGGAACTGTAAGAGCAATAATGCATGGAATTTACTATTAGGTGAATCGTATTGATGCAGTAAGTCTTTCTCATATTCCAATTACTAAGGTGTAAATTAACATTTGAATGACAGAATGGAGACCTGTTGCATTTAGTAAACTTATATTCTGTATTTTATTTGCAAAAGTAAATTTATATTATTTATATTTGTTTGTTACTGTTTGTACTTGGCAGTGTACAGTATATTAATGGCAGTCATTTTTTTAAGTTTAAAGCTCTCCGGGAGAAAAAAATTACTGTTACAAATATCTGTGACATATTTCATAAAAGCCTTAGTAGTCAGAACTGCTTTCTTCTAACTCTTGAGTGCTAAGTCACTGTCTGCGTGAGTTTGCTCAATTTCCCCATATTCATGTTGGTTTTCTGCCACATGCCAAATGTAGAAGAAAAATGAGCCACATTTATCAGGTAGGAGGAATTTATGACAGTACATCAATGGATTCAACTGCTGTCAAATATATGATAACAATAAACACATTCTCTTTGGTTTATTAATTTGAGAACTGATTAACTAGTGGGAAAATTAAGAAATCCTGGAACAACCCACAGATAACAGCTTCACATCCCACAGTTAAAAATAGGGCATCTTCTGCCTCCTAACGAAATGCTTTTATCTTGAATGACATTTCTTCTTGAAATGGTCACTTTGTAGAATAGGCAAGAATCAGCTTAGTAAGCATGCACTTAGAAAAATCAATATGAAACAAATGTCATATAAGTAGAATTGAAAGGCAGTAAAACAAAATTCATAAAAGACACATTCATTTTGATAAGCATAAGTTCCACACAGAGAGAAGTGTGCTATGTTAATCAATTACTTGAAATTGACCTTTTGTGAGTATGGGTGGCTGTGTGGGGGGAAAAAAAATCTTGCAGTGAGCGGACTCTCCATTTAGAATTTATTTTTTCCTAGTACCTGATATTGATATGGGAATAAGTGGGATCAGAAAATGATTAATCAAATTTATAATCAATTATTTTATATTAGAAGGCTAAAATAGTACTTAGAAGATAATAGCATTTTTAGTAACTGTTAAGTGTAATGCAATTATTTTTAAAGTAATGTTTAAGTAACATTTTGTTCTGTATTTTTAATGTAAATAGAAAATTATTAGCATAGAAACCTTTTTTGTACTACTGTGCTTCCACTTACATGCCATCTGTCAAAACAGTTAATTCACTAAGCATATAAACTGTGAAAGTCATAATAAAACAATTAAATTAAAACAATTAAGATTATACTTTCAACTTCTGTTCTGTTCTGTTGATGCCAAGACCTTTGTTTAGAGGCATTTTATAGATAGATCTTTTTTGTCCCTGGTGGGAAAGTTTATATAGCATTTGTTATGGAATCAATAAATTTTATTTCCATGCTAATAAAAGAAAGGTTGGAGACGTGCTGTTCAGGTTATGTAGCCCTCATTGGGTGTTTTCCAAAAGAGGGCTGAATCATAGGTGGGATTCTCTGCAGTATGGCAGCACCTTTACAAATAAAGTAGTTTATTAAAGAGGCAAAGATTGGAGCAAAGAGTGGTTGAAAGATGGAGTTCTGTTTTGTTGGGAAAGGAATAGTGGTAAGACAGAAAAAAAAAATGGTGATCTAGTGTCCCCAGTAAAGGTTGTAAAAAAGAATGCATGATGGGTTGCAGGAAGTTAAATCCAATGGAGAATCCAAAATGTATTGATGTGCTTAGTTTACTCCACACATGAAACACAAGAAAAAATCAAATAAATAAATAGAAATGTACTGAACTTCTGAGGAGCAATTGCAACAGAAGGTAGGAGAAAATGTGTGAATTGCAGCACAAAAATCTTCAACCAGGTGTAGAAAATGTAATATTTCTAAGTGTCAAGTGGTAAATAGAAATAGTTTCAAAGACTGGCATGAAACATAATTTTGAAAATAATGCTTTGAATGAGTGCATAATTATACGTATATTAGTTACAAATTGTTGTGACGTGTCTGGTCACACTTACAGGAACTCTAACCTAGACACCATTAAAATATCCAACTACACCACCCAGTTTTATTAAGAGACTGGGAGCTCTTGAAATTTACCGATAATAGCACACAGGTTTCTTTAAATTGGGTGGTGAGTAAGCACACAATGAAAGCACAACAGTAATTTCGGGAAAAGCAACAGTAACTTCTATTACTTCTATTATCTAATATATAAACTAGAGTCTATGTATGTATGTATGTATGTATGTAATACAAATCTGCACCGGGCGTCCGATCACCACCAAACTGGGGATGGGGCTCCTTTGTGACCAGGAGTCGGTCATGGGGTATGTTTGGTTGGGAAAAATGTTCGTGGTGAACCGCAGGGCACCTTTTCACCGACATAACGTTCAGCACACATTCCTGTACTTATTATCAACAAGACGGCCATATGTTGCAAAAGACATTCACCCTGGTCCAATCTAGCGGCAGCCTTGGTCTCGGTGCATCGCTCTTTACCCATGTTTCTTTAAATTGCCAAGAGATGGCGGAAGTGTCCAAGTATGAGAAGGCCGACTGGTTTGACCGGGTGAAGGGGAACTGCCATATGGATGTAAAACGTCCCAGTGCGCGTGACTGGCTGACACACCTGCGTTTCCGCACATCACACTCCCACACGCACTGATAGTCCTGTATTTCATTCTCCAACGTCCGTTATATGCAAGCACGTTTGAACAGAGACTCGCCTTAAAAAGACAGCATCTTTCCCCCACCATTTTTCCCCAAACGCAGCACCGGCTGTATTTCACTTCTCTCTGTAGTTACCATTGACAGCATCCATTAGATGGCATCACGGTTCAACATAGACGCTCCTTACAAACAGAGCACCCCTTCCCGCCATTTTTCCCAGTACGGTTTCAGTGCTACTCTTTCTCACTGGCTTTCCGTATTTGTGATGCTATTTGCTAGCTTTCCGACTCACAGTACAAGTTCAGTGTTGCTCTTTCTGACTGACTGGTGCTATTTGTTCGCTTTCCGACGTATTGTAAATAACGTAAATTCATCTCACTGTGGTGCTTATGCCGTATGTAATACCATGTAACACATTATAATTGTCCTGCTTTTCGCTAATATACCCATGCCACCGAAAAAAACACGTAGAATTGGAAGGTCCACTTCAGATGCCACAAGAAAGTCTATTTCAAGGGCATCTGAAGCGCCACAGCAGACAGAATCCAGAGTGGAGGAACTTAAAATAAAATGTCAATCAGAAAACTGTTTGTTCTATTTCTATGTTATGTTTCTTTCATTTGGGAAATTCACCGGTTATAGATTCCTGGGCAACGCCAGGTACTCCTGCTAGTTCTAAATAATTCTTATTTTGAGTGATTGCTAGAGACTAAATGTTTCCAAACAAGGGGGAATCTTGTGTCAAACAATATAACTTGGCAAAGCAATGGGATGTGACATCTAAACTTGTTACAATAATAGCTGACGGGATGGCATATAAAAGAAAATTGATTCCAATGTGTTGTGCATCATGAACTACATTGATTATTTATTGTAAAAGGCAGTTTTTGGCGAGTAATCCCTAAAGCACCAATTGTTTGTGTTTTATTTAGTTGATATTAGTGTTTTTGATCATACAGATACTTTTAAAAATTTTAATTGTTGTACTCACTACTGTTCAGGCATTTGCAGCTCCTTTTTTAAATAAATAGTGTAATAGCCGTTTATTTTAGGGTATGTAAGCAATGTGCAATAATGCCAAAAACCACTTAGTACAAAAGGGGCTAATAATAAAATATACATGTACTAGCATTTCATTTTAGGGTTATTTATATTTTCAAAAGTGGAAAAGTATTGTTTCAGAAAGAGTTACCAGTGTTTGTTAGCCATTATCCTTCCTTTAACAAGGGTGGAAAAATCAGTAGTCCAGACACCCAGGACTTTAGTGCTGGACAGCTAACTTATAGACCTGCAAAGCCCAGTGGACTAACAGATGTTTTGGTCCATGCAAAATGGATAAAGACAAAATACCCAATTCTTATAGTACAATCTTGAGTTTGGTGTCACTTTTAATGTCAGCTGCTAATGTGCCAAACTGTATTGTTTATACTTATGGCACTGAACACTGATTGCAGATCTGCAAGGCAAAGTGCGCACACTTTTCTCAACCAAAATGCATTTATACTTGTGGCATCCGGTTCAATCTAAATGTTAATATTCTCTTAGTCAGTAGGTTGCAGTGTTTGGACAGTGTTGCATACCTAACGATTGATCGATAGATACTTTATTAATCCCCAAGGGGAAATTCACATACTCCAGAAGCAGCATACTGATAAAAACTATATTAATCAAAAAGCAGTAAAAAAGCAGTGCAAGTTAAAAAATGCAAGGTGGAGAGTGTGAGGCAGGTATAACAGTCTATAATCTTGTGTAGTATTAACGTTTACCCCACCCCCAGGGGTGGAATTGAAAAGTCGCATAGTGTTGGGGAGGAACGATCTCCTCTGTCTGTCAGTGGAGCAGGACAGTGACAGCAATCTGTTGCTGAAGCTGTTTCTCTGTCTAGTGATGATACTGTTCAGTGGATGCATTGGATTCTTCATGATTGACAGGAGCCTGCACAGTTTGCCCCATTTTTAGCAACGGACAAAAAAAACATACAGTAATAAAAAATAGTTTCAAATCTTAAAATTGTCAGCTATAAAAAGTACCAATTCTAATTCAGTAAACCTCTAATCAGAGGTGGGTGACTTGTGTCACATGACTTGATTTGAGTCAGAATTCAATTTTAATTTTTCTAACAATAATTAAAAAAAAAATGACTCAAGATATAACTGAAACTTGTTTTGGACTAGATAATTAACTTACAACATCTTATGTTAATGTTAGCGCCACAACTATTATTTTTCATATTTCATTCCTTTAATTTACTTTCTATTAATATATTCCATGTGCTATATACCTACATAAATCATCAGGAATAATCAGCATGTTGGATGGCAACAGCAGTGGAAGGTTATCCAGTCTGAATATTTTCAGTATACTATAGACTAAACTACAAAGTGTTAATTGGCCACCTGCATTATCAGAGGGTCAAAAATCATCAACATAACAGCAACATCTTGAAAGTTTGTCATTTTAAGATCCATAACGAAAGTTATTCTTTCTAGAGTGTTGATTCCAATTGTGATTAATGTGTAATTGTTCCAACACTTCAACCACGGAACCCTTCCCGTGTCTCCTCTGCTGCAGAGCTGACAGGTCTAACGCTTCCTCTCTTTAACTCTGATCCACACTCTCCCATGTTCGCCCAATGTTAGTGAAATGAAAGGAACAAGTCCATTCACTGTCATGTGCTGTTTAGCTGCTTGGACACATGAATCATCCTATTTTAGGTCATATATCCCTCTGTGGGCAACCGAAAAAGCTCTACAGCAAACATGTTCCCTGGCAGAGACAGGTCTGACACACTGAAATTCTGTCTCACATTCAGACCGATACCTCAACAGCCTCGTATGTTACGTTGGTCTGCAACGTTATTGCGGTATGAAAATGAAACTTGTTCACTCTGCTTAATTGTTCTGATGTTATTCTTTGCACTTTGAAAACCTAGTGTATATACTGTATGAAATGATTTGTACAAAAATATATGTCAAATCATGTTCTTTACTGATTCAGTAAGGTTCGCTGTATTTTGTGTAGCAAGGGATGAGTGATGACTATACTGTTACTAAATGTGTGGATGAAGACCATTATCACAAAACAACTTAGAAAACAATCAAGAAGTATTAATAGACTTGGATTTATTTGTTGCTGTTTAATTAAGTGTGATGTGTGGTCAAATTGACCAGATGAAATTAATCCATTTAGTGGTGGCATTTTAAAAAAAAAAAAATATATATATATAACATGTTAATGATGATTAATCAACAGCTCTACTAAAAATATGTTTAAATCTATATAAAATTAAAATCATAATTTAGAATTAACTTGAATTTCAAAAATAATTTTTAAAATTTATAGCACCTTGTATATTGGCTGCAATTTTGTTTCATTTAAGCTCAGTGGGCACCTAGGACTTGAACTCCCTGTTCTCTGCATGAAGAACGGGCTTTTGTTTAAGTTGTAGTAAGTGCATAAACTGACAAAACTGAATTTAGAGTTGTTTGCTTTTTTAATTGTGCCTGATGCTGCTTGAATAAGCATTGTCTCCATTTTCATCATTCTGTAGATGCTGTTTGTGGGTGTGAGTATGGGTGTGTGTGTGTTGTAGGAGTGCTTCCTGCCATGGACTGATACCTATGTGCAGATTAGGCTTCAAGTATCTTTGGCTCTAAATTGGATTAAATTATTAAAAAAAAGATGCATATATAAAATAAACAAGGAAAAAATTGGATTAAATTATTTAAGAAAAAAGACGATGCATAGATGAAATAAACAAGGAAAATTAACAGTATCTCAGTTATACACTAGTATAGTGTATTGTATGTATAGTGTTTAGTTGTAGTACACATTGAGTACCCATATTCTGAAATTCCTGGAACTAGAAGTATTTCGGATTTTGGATATTTTTGAATTTTGGAATGTTTGCCTATGTATAGTGAAATATTGTGGGGGACACACTTGATCATGTACAGTATGAAAATGCAGCCAAACCAGCTAATGAAGGAAAGGAAGACATGTGAGCTAGAGAATTCAGTTAAAAAAAACATTCTCTTAGGGTGTGAGGTTCAAAACGAGGGTGGCAACGATGGTGAGAGACTTCCCCTCTGTTCTGGCAATGGGGAATGCTTTCACTGAGTTATGTTGATTACTGGTACTGTCTTTGGAATGTCTGCTATACACAGCAAATTCACCTTTTCTCTGTCAGGTTGTTCTCCTAGTCACACTACTATGGTGGTCGATTTCTCTTCACCACACCCCTTGTTCTATCTCTTCCCTTTGCCAGTCTGGTATCTCTGCATTCATTGGTTTGAGCCGACTGTGTACACCCCACACATCACTTCTGCTGGCATCCTCATTTTTGTAGCCAGCTTGTGTCTTCACCTTCTTTATCCCATCTTGGCGCTGTGCTGCCATATGTGTGGTAATCATGGCAGAGTCCCTACATTATAATGTCCTCAGAAGTGGTGATTATGTTATATAGACTCTCTACACTGAACTTTTTTTTTCTTGTCAGTTTGTATTGGCTACATATTATCTCAGAGAACTGGTCAGAAGGATCTCGGTAAGCCTTCACTCCATCATGCCTACTGTGCTGGAAACCTTACTTGGACACTACATTCAGTTTTCTAGTTGGTGCACATGCATAAAACAATACCATGATTTTGCCAACATTAAAAGGGAATTTGCTGCAGTGTCCAGGTTTCCTGACACCATCAGAAAAATTAACCAAACTCATCACAATAAGGGCACCAAGTTAGAATGATGCTGCTTTTGATAACTGTAATCCATGAAATTCTATTATTCCCCAGAATGCAGAAGAGAGGTGCTTCAATCTATGTTCCCTCTAAACTGCATGGCTGGTTGCGTGCACTTTTGAACTTCATTTCAGGTGTTATTGTTTGTCTTCCCCAAGAACAAACCATGTTTCATTGCTTAGCAGTGACCGACACTTGTTAAATTGCATAAAAACGTGCACACGATGGGTTTTATAAATCCGATTTTTTTTTTTTTGTATGTATTTTCATGTTTTTTGGCGTGCACATAGTTTCAGTCTGAAAGCCAAGCAAACATTTATAAAAACGACCACTAGTGTGGAATTATCCACTTGTAACATCATTCCGGCACTCAAAATGTTTCAGACTTTGGATTATTTGGGAATAGGGATAATCAGACTGTATTTAAAAGACATCACTTAACATAATCATTACAGGGCTCGCAACCACACATGGACCAATACTACTACTACTACTACTACTAGAGTCCTTAGTCGACTGCTTGGTTTTTTTTTTTGGGATATGGAAGGAAAAATAGATTCCTCAATGAAAAAGCCTTGCAGACACAGGGAAAATGTCAGAAACTCTAAATGGTCAGCTACTGTACAAATTATGCATGAAACTGTAGCAGCACTAAGGCTACCCTGTCCTCTGTTAGATACTAGTGAATTAATTAATATTTTGGTAAGCATGAACACAGTCGCAGTTAATGTTTGTAACTTTGTCATTTTATCAATCAATTGGTGTAGCGGATTTTTTAAACAAAGAACTGGCAGCAAATACTTGTTCCCAGAAGTAGAAATATCATCAAGTGACTGATTAGCTGGACCCCAAACTCCTCCCACCAAAACTTGAAAAGGACTCTGGTGCCAGTGTGAGCACTATAACCAACCCACTCTGCAGGTTTCGTCCCTATATGAGACTAAACTCAAGCACACAGCAGCTGTGCTAAGCAAAGCCAACTCTGCAGTCTTTCTCTATGTGTACATGTGTTTCTGATCCTTTGGGGAAAAAAAACAGTGATGATTTTGGGTTCAGGTGTTTCATATTTACAAGTATTATTTGGGCTGGGATGGGTCACACAGTTTCAGGTTTAGGTTTCCATATCTTGCCAGTGCAGACTTCTGAATGAGGATATATTAATGCCTCTTAAGTTTACTGCAAACTGCTTAATTATAAAGTAAATCACATAAATACTGTACATCCGGCACAGATTTTATCTGTAATACTATAATGTCCTTAACTCTGCCCTGGAAAGTTCCTCTTCCCTACTTTTAAGCTGTTGCCCACCAGAAGATCTTTGCCTCTCACTTCATGCTATTTCTGAAGTAACAATCATAGATTTAAACTGTTTGTGTTTCATTCTAAAAAGTCTGCATTTGCATTGTTCCCAAGGGCTATGTTCTGATTAAAGTAGGGCATGTACATTAAACACTGAAAAATGCCTACTCCTTTCGAGCCACTGCCGTGGGAAGACAATCGCAACTAGAAATTTTTACCACTTATCAATCAGCCAGTACTATAAATGTAGGCTGAAGAAGAGAAACCACCAAATTCTTTCCATAGCTTCATAGAGTGCTTTTGAATCTTTAAAAGAAAACATATATGTGAACATTTCTGGAAATACGTTGGTAGTTGGACTCCACAAAATGGGAAAAGATTTAAAAAAAAATAGAATAAAAAGTGATCAAATTAGAAAGTCTTTTTTGCAAAAAGCTTATTACATTTGTTTTGAAAATGAATATTTGTTAGTTATATTTTATTTTATAATTATTTTAATGGCAGTAACAGTAAATTGTGCATAATAATAATTGCAAAAATATGCATCTGTTAGTATACATCTTTTGTTGATGTTCCTAGTTAAAGAATTTCCTCTCTTTTGATAAGAACAGCCTGACCAGTGTCCTACCTATTCCTCAATTGCCACAGAGTTTACCAAACCTTTTTTATACTATTTAAAAGTCATTGTCTAAGGTTTTACTGAGCTCCTCTCACCTCCTTGACCTATCTGTATCTGTTAATCAGATCTTCAGCTCCTCCTACCTACATTACACATAGGGTCTCTTTTGTTAACCTAACAGGTTTGTTTAGCACTGGTTTATTATTGTTTACGTATAGATAGTGTAAGAGAAAAGGGTACTTAAAACTGCCCACTTAACTATAACATCAAGAAATTTGTACCAGTATATTTAAAATAGAAAAATGACATCATATATAACATTTAACTTCATATTTTGGTTTTCTGGTAATAGTTTACATATAAGAAGTCTTGTTTCTGTTAATGAAGTATCCACCCACGACTCTTAATGTGTTGTACTAGTTTGGGACTTTACATAATAATGAAATAATTGGTGTTTCTGGAGTTTGCCATTTATCTGTATGCTGATATTTAATGTAAATGCACCTTAATGAAAATACAGTGTGCTCTTAGTTGCTTCACTCTGCCATACTGCATTAACAAGAGCTGTGAAAATCCACCTGTAGGTGTAAATAAAGGATGTCCTTATTTGGAGATCATATATAATTCCCAGGTATTGCACTCTCTTGACAATGATACGAGCAGTGATGAAGAAGTGAATCAAAAGTGATTCTGATGAATCTGAAAGCAATGCTCATGTCAGTTGCAATGTGCTGTCTTGTGCAATGTGCTGTCCAAAAGCTGATCAGTCTAGAAAGAAAATCTGCAAGGAATCACGCTACTATTGTTCCAACTGCGATGTTGGATCGTGTATGTCGCCATGCTTCAAGATATACCACACAAATGACACATTTTGATAGTATATACTGTATTAGCATTATTTTTATTAATATTATTATTCATTATTATTATGATTTGTATCATTATTATACTTTCTGCACTTCTAACGTTGCACTTTTAGTGTTCTGCATTTAAATAAATACACAAATATGTACACACACACACACACACAATGGCCAACATGCATCATTATCACTAAAAGGGAAGAACATTAGATGTAAAGAAAAAACTCTTGACTTAGAGTTACAGTGAGGAGTTATGCAGGTGTTTTGTTATTTGTATAAAGGAGCTCCAGTTGCTGTATGTACTCAGTGTTAGTTTTCAAAGAGAGGATGTGCAACAGTGTTCATAGTGGCACTCAGTTTTGTTACAATTCACTTTTACTTTTGGGGGTCCAGGAGTGTATCCCATAAATAAGCCTGCCCTTTTAATTAATTTTGTGATTTGTTGGGCTTCTATTTAAGTGATGTTAAACCACATCATAGAAAATCACACTGGCTATCACAAAATTGCAGAATATGTAAAGGATGTCATTACCCAAATTAAAGGAACACAGTCTCCTAAAAAAAGAGCCTCTTCTGCCCTTTCTTTTATAGCTCTTTTGTGTTACAAGAGAAGTCCAACCTGTTGTTAATGTGGAACCTCAAAGTATTTGTAGGAATGGACAATATCTTCTTCCACTCTCTGAATAAAGATTAAACATAGAGGTTCTTTGGAATGGTGAAAGTCAATAACCAGTTCCTTGGTTTTGCTGATGTTAAGTTGCAGAAAATTCTTCCTGCATCAAGAAGCAAAGTTCTCTACCTGACTCCTATAATCTGTTTCTCCCCATTATCAATAGAGCCCATAAGTGCAGAATTATCTAAGAATTTCTGCAAGCATGACCTGGTGTTAAATTTATAGTCTGAGGTGTACATAGTAAAGAGAAGAGGAGACAGGACGGTTCCTTGTTGTGCTCCATAATTTATGCATTGATTCAATTTCTGAAATCCTTGTTTGTATCAGTAATTTAATTATGATAATTAAATTGTGTAATTTTCACATAATTACACATGCAATGGCCACTGCTATATTTAATATATATATAAAGGATTTGGATAGGAGTATAAATAATAAGCTGTTTATACCAAGCTTGGTGGATTGGCAAATAATCTAGAATCCATTGATTCATTAATAGAAGGGCTTGAACAGCGTACAGGATTAGGCAGATCTGTGGCAGGTGAAATTTAATGTAAGAAAATGTAAAGTATTACATATAGAAAGTGAAAATACTACATTTAAATATACAACAAGAGGTCTGAAATTCAAAAGTACAACTTATGAGTAGGATTTAAGAGTCATAGTGGACTCATTACTATCAACTGCCAGACACAGAATGTTAGGTTGTATAGCACATTGTGTAGAGTACAAGTCCAAGGAGGTTCTGCGTAAGCTTTATAGCGCACTAGTAAGGCCTTATCTGGAGTATTGTCTGCAGTTTTGTTCTCCAGGGTACAAAAAGGACATAGCAGCACTGGAAAAAGTCCAGAGAAGAGCAACTTGGCTGATTCCAGGGCTACTGAGGATGAATTGTGAAGAAAAATTAAAAGAGCTGAGCCTTTACAGTTTAGGCAAAAGAGTAAGAGGAGACCTGATTGAAGTGTTTAAAATTACGAAGGGAATTAGTCCAGTGGATCGAGACTGTTTTCGTCTCCAGGCTACAAAAAGGACATAGCAGCTCTAGAATAGGTCCAGAGAAGAGCGACTAGGCTGATTTCAGAGATACAGCAGATGAGTTACGAGGAAAGATTAAAAGAGATGAGCCTTTTTAGTTTAAGTAAAAGGAGATTAAGAGGAGACATGATTGAAGTATTTAAAATTATGAAGGTAGTTAGTATAATAGATTTGGACTTTGGTTTAAAATGAGTTCATAAATCACATCAGGGACACAGTTGGGAACTTGTTAAGGGTAAATTTCGCACAAACATTAAGAATTCTTTTTTCACACAAAGAATCATAGACACATGAAATAAGTTACCAAAGAGTGTGGTAAGTAGAACTTTAGGGACTTTCAAAGCTAGCTGTTATTTTAGAAGAGTTAAGTGGATTGGACTGGCAAGCTTTATTGAGCTGAATGGCTGCACTCATCTAGGCTATTCTAATTCTATAAGATCAAAGCCTTGTTGAATGCATTGTCGTGAGAATTGCATGGCAAATTCCAGAAGACGTTTTTGTCACTGTCAGCCTGCAGCAACATATGTGATGTTTCAGTTTCTGATTTCCCTCCAAGCTGGAAAAATGTGATATTTGCATAAAAGTGGACATATTTGTCTTAGCAGATGTAGAATGCAAACTTTTACTTCAGGCTAAATCAACTTGATTGATTCAAAATAGGTGTGCGACGTACACGCAACAAACATACACAGATAACTTACAACCAGCAACACACCTTGAAAAGCCTTAGAACTTACTGAATGTACCTCAAACTCAATAACATTAACTCTTAGCTTATTTGTGTATTTTTTATATTTGTTCAGTATTTTTGACACTTACTACTTACATTCTTTTAGTTTTAATGTTAAATACACCAGAATCTAGCAAAGCAAGTAACCTCTGCATTTTTCCTACAGCTTTTCCTATCTCAAATCAATAATATTTCAACATGCATCGAAGCATTAACTGAAATCTTATAACACTGTTGATGAAAAAAGACAAACGGCATTTAGTTTTCAAAATGAATATTCCCTGACTTTAATGAATATTGACACAAAGCTGTCAGCTAATTTGCAGATTGATAGTTTTGATTGCAAAATAAATTCATCCTAATTTTAACTTACTGCTTTTTTCATAACACCTGCTGTTTGGTTCATATTTCTGTCATAGCTTCAAATTTGAAATATTAGTCTACAGCCTCAAATGTAGTGAAAATGATTAACTATTTAAAATAGAAATAGCTGAGGAAGAATGTACTTTATCATCATAGTTTTAAGTCCAGCTTTATAAAATCAAAACATAATTTTCTGTCATTCTCAAGAAGTGCTATAGATTTTATTCTGTAATAGTTGAAAAGACGTTGCCAACATTTCTTTGCATAACTCTTCCAGTTGTTTTTCTTTCAATAAATTAAACAGTCCTCATTTAAAAGAAATACAGGTACTAACTTAGAGAAACCAGCACTAGGGGTTTAGTGAGGTTACTATAAAATTCCTCGATTTCCATGAGAAAAATCATGATTAATGTGTGATTATTTCTTGGTCAGTTATTTATCTGTAAATTTAAGGCACGTTTTAAATAAAGAGTAGTCAAATGTTCACAAGATTCAGAATTTACTTTATATTAAAAATCCTGAAACAGTGCTTTTTAACATTGTAGCCTATTCACAATTGAATTAGGTCAGTCATACCTATAAGACCTTGTGGTAGTCCAGTTTTGATGCATACAATAAACTAAATAGAGATCAAATTAAGAGAAAATAATTTATGTACAAGGGGTTATGTGATGATGCAGGATTTATGCTGTTGACAGTTTTTCTAAGTTCCAATTACATGCATCGTCATTTTCCATACACAGTTTGCACATTCTCCCTGTGCCAATGTACATTTTCTGCTCATCTAAAAATATGTGCTTGACAGACAGGTCAACACAAAGAAGCTGGCTTTCTTTTCTGTTTAGCTGGCTTCCTTTTTAAGGTCCGTACGGCACCTCTTGTCCCAATGAGAGCAATACCCCTTTAATTCGTAGTGCTGCTACATCACCCACCCCTAGGCCATTGTGTACAGCTGAACCAAGGCTTGAGGTTTGCTGCTTTAACAGTGTCTGCTCTTATGGTCCCTGGCAATTCCCACTTTACTACATAGGTCACTGGACCTTACTGATGGAATGCTATTGTGGGTCAAACCACTTCGCAGCCAGTTTCGCTGTAAATTTGTCAGAAGGTTTGGAGAGGGGATGAGTCCTGATCCAGACCTTCTCACCAACCAAGAACCGAGCAGGCTTATGTCTCAGGTTGTACGAATGAGATTGTCTGAGCTGGACTACCAACATCCTCTCCTTCTCCTGTTAGAAAATGTAGTGGATGGTGTGGATTTGATTCTGAACAGTGGAGTGTGGGTGGATTGTGACCGAGCAGTCTTTCCAAAGTACCAGTAATCTGTCTGCATAAAGCTAACATTGCAGGTGTCTCACCTGTAACCTTATCCACCACCGTATTCAATGTGAACCAGAGCTCATGAAGCCACATAGTCCAATCCTGATGGTGGTCTCTGACAAAGGATGCTATCATGGTCTTCCGGGTCCGGTTCACCCACCCTGTGCGATTGGCTTGGCGGCAGCAAGCCGTTGGCTTCAGGTGAACCACCCCCCAATGTCTTTAAAACTCTTAAGCTTCTGAGCTAGTAACCTGTGGACCACTGTCTGTGATGAACTTTAACAGCCCCTGTTGGGTAAATATCTCATCCTTAAGCCACCATGCCACCTCCAGGAACTTAAACAGTGTTTTCATGTGTTAAGGGTGACCATTGCTCAGGTTATCATTGTAGTGTTGTAGGAACTGGGGCACGTAAGCCTCAGGTACTACCAGTGATAATGGTAACTCCGATCCTTGGACAGAAAACAGTGATAAAGTGCCCCGTGAAGTTACCTATAATGTATGTGGTCAGGCCTCTTCCATGCCTCTTCCTCTCTCAGTCCCTGACATACAGGACTAGCAGTTTGAGACTGAGCAATGTCCTGCATGTTCAGGGGAATATCAGGCTAAGGGTTGGAGACTGATACCTCACATACCATGAGTGCTACCCTTTGCACCAGAGACAAAGCATCGGAAAAAACGTTAGCACAGCCCTTACAAAGGCACACCTTGAACATAAACTGTTGGAGGTACAACACCCACCTGGATAGCCTGGATGTAGTCTTTGGGCCTCTTCCTTGACAATTGTACTGGCACCATTCAGAGGGGTAAGTTGGCTTGCACCAAGGTGACATCAGCACAGAGTACCTCTGTGGCTTTCCTTGATGCTTTAACAGGTGACTTCCTGAAGCGTGACACTCTGAGACTCACTAACCCTGATGGCTGTCCGGTCCTTTTTCATTTGGCACCACAACACTCCACTTAAGGCACAATGCATGGAATTCAAAGACAAAGTCCCTGAGAGTCTATGGTGTCTATTGCACAAAGATCCAAAGCTTTTCTTCCAACATCTCTTGATATTCATCCAAGAGGAACACGTTAAAAAAGGCAGTGCAGAACTCTGCCTAGTTGTTACAGTTGTGCCGCTCTGCAAAACATCAAGCATTTGCCAGCCCACTGCGTGCCATACTCAGGAATCCCCGAAGCTCAGCACCACTCAGAGGATACAACTCCACAAACCGTTCTACCTCCTGTACAAATTCGATGCTGCTCATGGGTGCATACTGAGTGGACAGCTTAGGGAACTCCATCTGCGGCACTGCAACTGACAAGGACGACTGTCCTCAGTCGTTCCCTCCCCCATTACAGGAGTCGACTGTGTCAGTGGCTGTGAGACAGCATGTCCGCTCTCTTGCACCTGCCTCCCGATCTTCTCTCTCATATTTGCTTCCAGGCATGCACGCACCGCGCAAAGAATTGTTCAAGACACTGCACCCTCACAGGCGCCTCACTGGATGCATGGGCGGCAGTGGTCGTCAGCCTGTGCCTCTAACTTCTCTAGGTGCAGTGTCAGGTTTTACAGAACCCGTCCCTCGCTGGACTCCGCAGACTGGAGATGCACAGGGTATCCAGCAGACTCAACTCTTTCATAACTGGGGCTCTGACCGTTATGTGACATGGCCTAGGTGTCAGACGCATATCTTTCAGAAGCACGCTCGGCTCAAGCTTGAGTTAATACCTTGAGTTATTTATTTACATGACGAGGGTTCTACATCGGATCAAGAATGTACTTTTGCCATCGCTGTACTTTGTATATGTACCTGGGAAGCTCTGGACTCGTGACTTTATGCAGTAAATAGGTAAATAACATTAGATCTGGCTTTTATGTAAGTAACATATAAATGTTAATGTTTTGGGCACATGCACCGTCCTTTGTATGTAAGAGCCAGATCTACATCGTAAAGTCACGAGTGCAGAGCTTCCCATGTACATATACAAAGTACAGCGATGGCAGAAGTGCATTCTTGATCCGATGTAGAATCGTCATCATGATGTGAGCTTACCTCTGTTATAGCGCGTCTATGTGTAAACAGCACTGTCAAATGTAGGGGGGGTGGGGTGGGTTGGGGTATGGTGAGTTGGGATTGTGAACGTGGCTGAGAAAATAACAGAATGAAAAAAGCAAAGCTAACCTTTACAAGTATCAATTACACCGGCTGTTACAGACTGGAATCAAATGTAAGTTTTTATTCTAAAATAGTAAGAATACAAGCAGCTCAGTTCTCAAAACGGACTTGTCCAGGATCGAACCCGTGAAGCTTTGATTACCAGTCAATAGCTGATACCGTTGCGCCACTGAACCTGTGATAGCGAATGCATGTCAATGTCGCAGGTAAACGCGGGTTGTTTTTCTGCAATTATATTTTTGAATAAAAGTGCATTTGTTCTGTAACAGTGCATCCAGAAAGTATTGACAGCGCATCAATTTTTCCACATTTTGTTATGTTACAGCCTTATTACAAAATGGATTAAATTAATTTTGTTCCACAGAATTCTACACACAACACCCCATAATGACGACATGAAAAAAGTTTACTTGAGGTTTTTGCAAATTTATTAAAAATAAAAAAACTGAGAAATCACATGTACATAAGTATTCACAGCCTTTGCTCAATACTTTGTCGATGCACCTTTGGTAGCAATTACAGCCTCAAGTCTTTTTGAATATGATGCCACAAGCTTGACACACCTATCCTTGGCCAGTTTCACCCATTCCTCTTTGCAGCACCTCTTAAGCTCCATCAGGTTGGATGGGAAGCGTCGGTGCACAGCCATTTTAAAATCTCTCCAGAGATGTTCAATCGGATTCAAGTCTGGGCTCTGGCTGGGCCACTCAAGGACATTCACAGAGTTGTCCTGAAGCCACTCCTTTGATATCTTGACTGTGTGCTTAGGGTCGTTGTCCTGCTGAAAGATGAACCTTCGCCCCAGTCTGAGATCAAGAGCGCTCTGGAGCAGGTTTTCATCCAGGATGTCTCTGTACATTGCTGCAGTCATCTTTCCCTTTATCCTGACTAGTCTCACAGTTCCTGCCGCTGAAAAACATCCCCACAGCATGATGCTGCCACGACCATGCTTCACTGTAGGGATGGTATTGGCCTGGTGATAAATGGTGCCTGGTTTTCTCCAAACGCGACACCTGGCATTAACTCCAAAGAGTTTAATCTTTGTCTCATCAGACCAGAGAATTTTGTTTCTCATGGTCTGAGAGTCCTTCAGGTGCCTTTTGACAAATTCCAGGCAGGCTGCCATGTGCCTTTTACTAAGGAGTGGCTTCCGTCTGGCCACTCTACCATACAGGCCTGATTGGTGGACTGCTGCAGAGATGGTTGTCCTTCTGGAAGGTTCTCCTCTCTCCACAGAGGACCTCTGGAGCTCTGAGATAGTGACCATCGGGTTCTCGGTCACCTCCCCGACTAAGGCCCTTCTCCCCCGATCGCTCAGTTTAGATGGCTGGCCAGCTCTGGGAAGAGTCCTGGTGGTTTCGAACTTCTTCCACTTACGGATGATGGAGGCCACTGTGCTCATTGGGACCTTCAAAGGAGCAGAAATTTTTCTGTAACCTTCCCCAGATTTGTGCCTCGAGACAATCCTGTCTCGGAGGTCTACAGACAATTCCTTTGACTTCATGCTTAGTTTGTGCTCTGACATGAACTGTCAATTGTGGCACCTTATATAGACAGGTGTGTGTCTTTCCAAATCATGTCCAATCAACTGAATTTACCACAGGTGGACTCCAATTAAGCTGCAGAAACGTCTCAAGGATGATCATGGGAAACAGGATGCACCTGAGCTCAATTTTGAGCTTCATGGCAAAGGCTGTGAATACTTATGTACATGTGCTTTCTCAGTTTTTTTTATTTTTAATAAATTTGCAAAAACCTCAAGTAACGTTTTTTCATGTTGTCATTATGGGGTGTTGTGTGTAAAATTCTGAGGAAAAAAATGAATTTAATCCATTTTGGAATAAGGCTGTAACATGACAAAATTTGGAAAAAGTGATGTGCTGTGAATACTTTCCGGATGCACTGTATATTTGTACCTTTTGTGAAAGTATTTCTTTGATATTTGGAATTCAGGCTTCACACATTATATACTTCATTTCTACATTTTGTCAATTATTACCAAAACATGAAAAACGTTTCTGTTTTAACGATGTGTTTACTGTACATAGATTGCTGTAGACACGGAACACACATGAAATGCAAGTGTTCCAAATAATGATATAGTATTTATAAAAGGTGTCATTTTGCTTGACTTCTCACTCTATACAACTCTAAGCAACTGACACGCAGGTAAACAGACTTGAGCTGAGACAACTGTGCGAGGTGGAGGGATGTGATAATAGGCTACTTGCTGTTTACTGCTTATCCACACATTTAGAAGGCAAAAGACGCTGACGGAGAGGTGAGAGGCGTTTTAAGGTGGGACGGATCTACGAGTTTTTTCGTAGGCTCTGGTAATTCTAGTGTTAACACAGTCCAAATGCAGTGGTAACAGACAAAATGGAATGGGGACAAATCACAGTCTAGGGAGCAGTGTTCTGTAAGTATTGTATCATACAGTCTTACCAGTAGTCCTGATGCGGTAAGGGGTGATGGTAATTGGGAGTGCTCCCTCTGAGGAAGCAAGATGACCAATCCAACAGAATTCACACGACTGGCAAGCACAAGACGGTCAATACATTCTTGTTGGTACGATGATTGAGGATGAAAACGATATTCCACAGGTGAACACAAACACAAAAAACTGACTTTCTTTACTGTTTACCTGGCTTCCTTTTAATGTTCTGGTCCCTCTTGTCCCCAGCAGCCCAATCAAGGCAATACCCCAGCTGGTAAATAGAGTTATGACTTAATTCGTGGTGCTGCTACAAATTTTGGAGACTTTGTTAAATACTCTGAAATTTAAAGCATTTTCTATTTTTGTTAATTTACTTCTTTAAAGACAAATACTGCAGACCTTTCACCAATTGAAAATTGTGCGCATCCTGAAACGAAAAATACGGCAAAGTCAATCCAGGAGTGTTAAGCAGCTATTATCCTATATCAGACAAGAATGGGACGACATGCCTCTCCCAGAAGTACAGCAACTGGTCTCCTCAGTTCCCAGATGTTTACAGACTTGTTAAAAGAAGGTGATGCTACATAGTGGTAAACATGGCTCTGTCACAACTTTTTTGAGACATGATGCTGCCATCAAATTCAAAATGACCTTATTCTTTTCTTAAAATGTTACATTTTCTCAATTTAAACATTTTATATGTTTTCTATGTTCTGTTGTGAATAAAATATGGGTTTATGAGACTTACGTGAGAACTGAAGTAAAGGCAAGACCCTGGCTGTAGATGTAGCTCTGCTGGCATTTTAGTAACTTGTAGTGGAAATTTATTTTTCCATTAGGAGTGGTTATCAGATGTATAAAAGAGGAACATCTACATTTACCTTACTCATGTTAAAGCAGTAATTTAATTCACATTGAATGTGTTTTACTTTTAAGTCACTTTGTAAAATTCATCAGTGCTTTTTAAATGTGCATCTTTACAATTTAAAAAATGTGTACAGTGTACTCCAGTTATTTCAATGTATCTCCTGACACATTTGCTGAAACGTGTACCCAGTTTTCAACTAAATTTATCTGCTCTGAGCAAAGTTGTTTTATGTATATATAAGTGATAATAGATGCTTTCTCATATTATGCAAATACTTCTGAAAAGACCATTCACATTTAATGCATGAGTGTTAGAGTGAAAGTAGTCTAAACTTTTACTTAAGTATTTTATCAAATTTGTGGTTCTCCAAAAACTATAGACTGTTTCTCATATTTTTTATTCAAGTGTTTTCTTTGCATTGGGTGTTATGTTTTGTTCTGAGTTATTAAGCATTCATACTTCATTGGAAAAATTAATGAAATTGAATTATCTCTGTTTGTATTAGGATTTTTAAATTGATCCAGTTAAGATACAGTTGTGCTTTTATATTTGTATTGAATCATCACTCTTAAACTAGTTGTGTGTTGATTTAATAATAATAATAATAATAATAATAATAATAATAAATATTGATCTAATAATAAAAACACACCACATATTTGTGGAAGTATTTTCATATCTTTTACATTAAAAATGTTATGCATTTGAGCTCTGCTAAACAAATGTCACATTAACTTAAGACTTTTCTTGGGTAAATTATGTGTTTTGAAAGTGGAGTGGCGAGAAGTGTTTGAGTAATGATAGTAACAAAATGGTGCTGAATACAAGCCAACGGCCTTCTGCAGGTGTCAAAATTAAAGAATTATGAAGGAGTTGAAAGCTAATTGCAATTAATGTAATTATGAGTGGAGAAATGTACTCCAAAGGGAGCTGAATACTTTAGTTCTGGCATGTGCTTTCGTCCTAGTCTCCCTATGGTCTTCATATAGTTATAATTAATGATCCTCATCTAACCATGTTCAGTAGGCACAGAGGAGATATTGCCCATGAAAGTTTTGTTTTTTTTCTGTTTGTATTTATTTATTTATTATTTTACATTTTTTGCTTTGGTGTTGTCATTCTGAAATTGTTGATGGCATGTGAATGAAGCTTAAACTCCAGCTGGTTATAGCTGTGTTATTAACTTGAGAGTTGAAACCCTGCCAAGCAACACTTTTTCACTCTGTCTCTTAAAGGATGCAATATTGGTGTAGGAAGTACACTGAGTAATTCTGATTTTAACATTAATTAAAAGTGTTAAATACTTTATATTCTTCTTGGAGTATAGCAGCATTTTAATATACAGGTAGTCTCCAGGTTACGGATATCCGACCTACAACATACGAACGGGGCTGCAGCTGTGACGTATGCGCCTCAGTAACTGCTGCTCCGTCATCTTCTGCCTGGGGATGCTGCAAGCGGTGGCTGGACGGAGGCTGGAGGGGGACGATTGGGGCCTAGCATTGTAGTGTGCCTCGGATGGCTGCGTGTTGAATTCGGGCGGTGGTGCAGCTGACATTGCAGGCAGCATACTGTAGTGGAGGTGACTGTGAGGTGGGATGGTTAATCGCCCCTTGCTGCCCCCATTCATTCTCAATAGCAAGCCTGCTTGTACTTTTACGCACATAGCAGGAAGTTGTCTTTTGTCAGTATAGGGTGGCCCAGATCTAATTTATGCAGATCCAGATCGTCTGGATGACTTTTGATTTATGCAGGGACGATTGTAGTTCGGCGTGAAGACGATTTTTTATGTCGTCAGTTCGCACACTTTTCGATGGTCCGGGATTTTTCGGGTGATTTTATATATAATAAACTGAATAAGTTACAGCGTAATGAAAATTGCATGATTAGATCTGGACCACCCTATACATCAGACGTGTTTACGTCTGGTGCTTTTCTGCTGTGATTGCTGTACAGTGCTGTGCAGAAGAGCTCATCTTAATCATTTGTCTTCACCCTTCAAGAATGTCTCGAACACAAATCTGATGCAAGGGCTGGTGATACAGTAAATAAGAGAAAAAACATCACCATTGAAAATAAATTAGAAATAATAAAGAGGTGAAATTCCATCATTCATTGGCAAAGCACTTGGTTACAGTAGGTCAACAATAGCATTTATTAAAATAATGTACCTGTTCCGATTTACATACAAATTCAGCTTAAGTTCAAACCTATAGTCCCTATCTCGTACGTAACCCGGGGACTGCCTGTATAGTTTTTTGCTGATTTTTTTTTTTTTTTTTGGTTGGTACTGCCTATTTATTCATTAGTTTTTTAAGTTTACTTAATCTACAGGGTGGGCCATTTATATGGATACACCTTAATAAAATGGGAATGGTTGGTGATATTAACTTCCTGTTTGTGGCACATTAGTATATGTGAGGGGGGAAACTTTTCAAGATGGGTGGTGACCATGGTGGCCATTTTGAAGTCGGCCATTTTGGATCCAACTTTTGTTTTTTCAATAGGAAGAGGGTCATGTGACACATCAGACTTATTGGGAATTTTACAAGAAAAACAATGGTGTGCTTGGTTTTAACGTAACTTTATTCTTTCATGAGTTATTTACAAGTTTCTGACCACTTATAAAATGTG
>JANRMT010062792.1:79225272-79239306 GCA_026402145.1 Polypterus bichir lapradei
ATGTGTTTGATGATCAGAAACATTTTGTGTGACAAACATGCAAAAGAATAAGAAATCAGGAAGGGGGCAAATAGTTTTTCACACCACTGTGTGTATATGTGTATATATATATATATATATATATATATTAATTTTACTTTTTTTAAAATTTACTGATTGAACTGCATTGGCAGATTTTTAAAAATAGAATCCTTCATCCCAGAAAAATTGTAAGAATACTGCTTCAGATGTTTAAAATTGCATTCTATCTTTCTTGAGATCAAAATAAAGAAAACAAATGACCATTAAGATTAAGAAACATTAATTTTGGAGGAAAGACCATTTCCCCCATCTCTGGCTTCTTCTGATTCCCAAAAAAATTATATCCACAGAATTAATGGAAGGTTTTATCAACTTTTAATTCAGAGAATTCAAAGAAATTGTTTAACATTAGTAACATAGTATTATTCACTCCCCTTGCTTCACTGATAAACAGAATTTTTTTTTATCTAAGAAAGGCACAACTTCCAGTCTTTTAATGGGATTTACTTAAGAGGCTCTGTTGTAGCAGGAGAGAAAGCAATAGGACACAGATCATTTGTTTTTTTTTGTCTGCTGTTCTTAGGTATTCTCACTGATCATTCAGTGTCAGGGATCATTGAAATTTCTTAACTATTAACTTTTATGGTTTACATATAAATTGTACAGCTTATTAGACATTTATTTTATAATTTATTTTTAACTATAATACAGCGCCCCTTGGGCTTACAACAATAACTATACTATCACCTCCACTTTCCTCTTTTCCCTGGCCATCTCATCATACGATTGTAATCTGACTTTTTCCATTATAGTCATTCAAGAATAAAAAAATGTGCTAGTTACTAGTAATTTAAGATATGCTTACGGATTCTTCAGTTTCTCTTACTTATTTGTATTGTGTGTGTATGTATGCGTTTTTTTTTGTAATTGTAACTTTTTCTTTTTGTAAAAACACTTTGATCTACAATTTCTGTATGAAAATATATATGATATTCTGAACAAAAGATGGCGTTAGTGTGTGTGGCATGTCGTCTACCGTTCTCTGATCTTGCTTATGTTTTTGTTGTTATTTTTGTGTGTGTCATGCAAAATGTCAACTCACTATTGATGTATGATCGCCAAACACTTCTGGATCTTCGCTTGTCTGCGCGCCGGGCGGTTGGTGAAGTTAAGGGCCGGTTTGGCTCGATCTCCCAAAGCTTTTATAGCTCTGCATAGATCGGCTCCTCACCTTTTTGCATCATGGTGTTCCCGGGACCCTATGGACTCCTGGCTTGTATCTGTTTTTGGTTTGGATCAGGCGATGTCATCCCCGCGGCCCTGCCCACTTCACCTGCGCTGGCGTGGAGTGAATCTCCAGAATTTGCGGCCTCTGGCGCGCGCTCCGCTCGCTATTGTGGCTTCAGACCCGGCTCCTATCAGGATGGGTCTAGTGAATGCTAGATCTGTAACAAACAAAACTTTTATCTTAAAGGATTTCTTCGCATTTCATTAATTGGATTTCCTCTGTATTACTGAAACCTGGTCGTCTCCCGGTGAGTCCAACGCCTTCTTTGAATTGTTGCCGTGTGGCTGCTCGTATTTTAATTCCCCGCGGCTCTCAGGTCGTGGTGGAGGTTTAGCGACAGTCTTCAAATCCATGTTCGACTGTAAACAGCGGTTTCTAGCTTTTTCTTTCTCCAGCTTTGAACTGAGTCTTTTTGAGTTTGGTCGTTCTCCTGTGCTGCTTTGCGTGGTGGTTTATCATCCACCAAAGTATAATAAGGATTTCATAAGTGACTTTTCTGACTTCTTAGCAGAATTTATGCCAAAATATGACCAAGTTTTAATTGTAGGGGATTTTAATATTCATGTCTGTTGTACTGAGAAGCCTGTGGTGAAGGACTTTTTAGATTTAATGGGTTCTTTTAGTCTAATTCAGTGTGTAACTGGTCCTACTCAGGAATGTGGGCATACGCTGGATCTTGTCTTTTCTCGCGGTGTATCTGTTCTTAATCTGGAAATTGGTGATGCAGTATTTTCAGACCATATGCCCGTTTTATTTGATTTTGTTCCTCTCTGTCAATTTGCTAAACCCTATGCACCTGTTCGGCATTGCCGTGCTCTTAAATCTTCCACTGCTGCTCAATTTTTTGCTGTTTTTAATTACAAAGTGACGTCACAGCCCTCCGTGTCTTCCAATACTGAGGAGCTAACACTTAAATTTAATTCTGCTTGCCAAACTGCTCTGGACTCTGTGGCACCATTAAAAAACAGGCAACTAAAGCCCTGCTCCGAGCTGTGGTTAAATGCTAATACCCGTGCATATAGACGGGAGGGCAGGAGAGCTGAGCGGAGGTGGAAAAAGGACAGGTTGCAGGTTTCTTTTGAAATATTGAGAGAAAGTTGGTCATGTTATCAGAAAGTTTTGAAAGCTGCAAGATCAAAATTTTTTTTTGAAGTTATTGGCTCCAACTCTCACAACCCCCTTATACTTTGTAACACATTGAGTTCTGTACTTAATGTTCGTGAACCTGTCTTTCTGGAAGCCTCTTGGGAAACTTGGGATAAATTTCTTACTTTTTTTTGGAGAAGGTTGTAAGCACTAGGGCCCTCATTTCACCACCTTCTCATGATCCATCCATTTTAATACCCTGTTTGGCTGTATTTGACCATTTTGAGCCTGTCACTCTTCCCTCTTTACAGCAGCTCGTTTTCAGTATGAAGCCGTCTGGCTCCCCCTTTGTTGTCCCTCCTTGACTTCTTAAGGAGGTCTTTTCTACCTTGGGTCCTTCTATTCTTACAATTATTAATAGTAGTTTAACCTCTAGTGTGGTGCCTAAAAGTTTTAAACATGCTGTTGTGCAACCACTGCTGAAAAAAACGGGTCTGGACCACTCTGTTATGTCTAACTTTAGGCCTATTTCCAAACTACCTTTTTTGTCCAAACTCTTGGAAAAAGTCATCTATACCCAGCTAAAATCCTTTCTGGACGAACATGCAATTCTGGAAGTGTTCCAGTCTGGGTTTAAAACTCACCACAGCACTGAGTCCTCTCTGTTAAGGGTTTTTAATGATATTCTTCTAACAGTGGACTCTGGTGACTGTGTACTACTTATGCTTTTGGATTTAACAGCAGCTTTTGACACGATAGACCATGAGATCCTCATCTCCAGGCTGAAGCAGTGGGTGGGCATCACAGGTTCAGCTCTCCAGTGGTTTAGGTCCTAACTCTTAGATAGAAGTTTTTGTGTCAGTATTGATGGTTTTACTTCCACCTCTGTTGCCCTCCAGGGCTCCATCCTGGGACCTTTTCTGTTCTCCTTATACCTTCTGGCACTTGGCGCTATTTTTCGAAAACATGGTATTTCCTTTCATCTTTATGCAGATGATTGTCAGGTTTATTTCCCTCTGAAGCGCCAAGGCCTATGTTCTGTCCAGCCCCTGCTTGACTGCCTTATTGACATAAGGAGTAGGATGGCATTAAATTTTCTAAATTTTAATGAGAACAAAACAGAAGTCATGCTATTTAGATCCAATAGCACCAGCGGGACCCCCTGCATCGAACCTTTCCACTGTGGCTCAATTTGAGAAAACCACGATCACAAATTTAAGTGTGAAAATGGATCCAACTTTAAAACTTGATAGCCATGTGAACGCAGTGGTAAAATCTTGCTTTTTCCTGCTGAGGCGGCTGTCAAAAATCAAGCCTGTCTTCTCTAAGCGCAACCTTGAAACAGTGATACATGCTGTTATAACATCTCATCTAGATTACTGCAGTGCGCTTCTTTTTGGAATTAGCCAGGCCTCCATTGCTCGCCTACAGCTGGTACAAAATGCTGCTGCTCGATTTTTAACTGGCACAAGAACACATGAGCTTGTTACCATGATTTTGGCTTCCCTTTACTGGCTTCCAATATGTTTTCGAATTCATTTTAAGATCCTTGTATTTGTTTTTAAATCCTCTAATGGTTGTGCCTCTCTTTATTTGTCGGAACTGCTGCTCCCTTATGTACCGTCTCGCTCTCTCAGGTCAGCAGACCACATGCTTTTATGTGTTCCCAAGGCACGATGCAAACTCCGAGGTGAACAAGCCTTTTCAGTTGCAACCCCAAAACTCTGGAATGATTTGCCGTTGCACGTTAGGCAGGCTCCTTCTCTAGCTGCATTTAAATCATTTTTAAAAACACATTTTTACTCTCTGGCTTTTAGCTGAGTATGGGATGTTGGCTAACTGTATATTTTTTATTAAGAATATCTTCATTTCTTATGTGTTTCTGTTTCATTTACCCTTTGGTTTTGTGTGTCTGATATGCTGGGTTTTTATTCTACAGCACTTTGGTCAGCCTTGACGTTGTTTTTAAAGTGCTTTATAAATAAATAAATAAAATAAATAAATAAATAAATAAAATGTTGTGAGATACGCCCAGACACCATCAGACTGAGGCCACATCTTTATAAAAAGGCACACATTTATTTCTCTTTAACACAGTCCCATACAGCACACAATGCTTCCCAGCACTAAACACCCCTAAAACAGGCCTTTCTCTCTCAGTCCGTGGGCCGCCTTTCCTCTCTTCACAGGACCTTTGTCCTACTCCCACTCCTGACTCTAGCTCCCTAATTGTAGGGACGCGGTCCCTTTTACTTCCACCCGGATGTGCTCCAGGTGCCTGATGACATCCTTCTGGCAGCACTTCCTGGTGTGGCGGAAGTGCTGCTCTTGCACTCGGAAGCACTCCAGGCGTCCCTGGAAGGATCTTCCTCCATCTTCCCGGGTGTGGCGGAAGTGAACGTTTCCCGGGCTCTCTGAGGCTCGAGGTGCCCCCTGGCGGTGGTCCTGTGGTCCCCTTAAGATCCAGGGCGGTTTCCCCCTTGTGGCCCGGAGGATGTATAAGCCACCTCCTGGTCCTTCCAGGCGTCCTGGCTGGGTCTGTCCCCCAGCCTCCTGTGACAATGTGCTATATAAGTAAATGCTTTTGTTGTAGCCAGTAGTTGTTTGTAATTCCTATCATTTTCTAGCCGCAAGACTCCCAATTTGCAGTGCTTAATAAAGAAAGGACGCATCCTCATCATTTTTTCGAGCGATATGTCTGACTCCAGACACATGGCCTCAAAGTCCTCCACAGACTTGCATCTGACAATTTTGTTATTTCCTCTATTGTTACTTGAAGGGGAACACTCATTGATCTTAATTTCTCCTTGTTCTTGAAATGGGTTTTATATTTGATGTGGTCAAAATAAATATATTTTTGTGTCCTGTCTATAGTATGCAGGCAAAACTTGTAGAAAAGTTGTTGTCCAGATTCGTAAAAGTCACCCGGAATATTGTTGTGCCCTCAGTTTTGCAGTTAAGCTTGTGTATCTTAGTTTTTTGTATACATATTTGGGATGGGTATCTGATACTACTCGTCTCAACATTTCTGCCTGTCCCATGCAACTAGCTAACTTGCATGCCTTTAACAAGAAAACATACAGGAACACGCACAAACAGGGGCACAGCTGTATTTCTTCGAAGAATCGAGTTCACTTGAAAAACAAACTAGAAAATAGAATCTGGATGATGGAACTACATATTACTCAAACGTTTAATAAATTGGGAAGTTTTGTAACAGTCACCCGCATATACATATACATATATATATATATATATATAATATATACAGTGGAACCTCTGTTCACGAACAATGGTAAAAAATGGTAAAATGTACAGTGACAATGAAATAAGCAATACCACTTAAGAATAACTTTGCAGATTATTTACAATCATTAAAATGGCTTCTGCTCAACCACATTTGGCTGGCTATCTGATCCTTTCTTTTACAGTCTGCTGTATTAAATACAGTGGAACCTCGGTTCACGAACGTCTCGGTACACGTACAACTCGGTTTACGACCAAAAAGTTCGCCAAACTTTTGCCTCGGTTCACGACCACACATTCGGTATACGAACAAGCCAGTTTCCCTTTCGGTTTGTGCGCGCTGATGATTTCCACACATGTTGCATTCTTCTCGGTCAGACGTGCGTGCTTGCACGTGCGTGCATGCTTTCTCTGTGAACTCTTTGTGCTCTATTTCCCTTCCGGTTCGTACACGCCGATTATTGTATTTAAGCACGTGTTGAGCCGCTCCCTGTTCATTGTTCTCAGTCAGACGTGCGTGCTTTATCTGTGATCTCTTTGTGCTCTACAGTATTTTGTGTGCTTTTGCAGTTAACCATGGCTTCTAAGCAAGTGAAGAGTGGTGAGAAGAAAGTTTTGCAGAAAATTGAAAACGAAGTAAAGAAAGAAATTATTGAAAAGTATGAGCGTGGCATTTGTGTTACTGATCTTGCCGCCGAGTATAAGAAGTCAAAACCTACGATTTCGACTATTCTAAAGCAGAAAGAATCTATTAAAGCAGCTGATGTTGCAAAACGAGTTACAGCGTTAACCAGGCAGAGGCCTCAAGTGCTGGAAGAGGTGGAAAAACTGTTTACCAGTTTATTCATTTACCAATTTGAGAACCCTCATGCTTTCAAGCAGCACAATGTAAACAAAGCCAGACTGCCAATGATGTGGAGGGCAAACACGAAGGGTTGGGTCACAAGGACTTTGTTTTTGGAATGGCTGCATGAGGTTTTCGCTCCCACCAGCTAAACAGCTAAAAACACCAGAAAACCAAGAAATCACACGAGAGAAAACACCTGAAGGAAAACATCCCTCCACTGTGGAGCCAGACTCTCCCTCAAAAACTGTAACCTCCTCTCCACCCAGTTCCTCCTCACTTCATGCCAGAACTCGACTCATGCAAGGTTAGTTTTCTTGTTGGTTTATGGTTAGTTTTTGTTTTTCAAATGTTCATTTTTGAATGTTAATGTTAACTTTCTTGGTTGCTTGTGGTTGGTCTTTAAATAAAGTTCAGATTTGTTCAAATATTCCTTCCCCCCCCCCGTGCTTAAAACTCATTTAAAAAAAAGTGTTTATACAGCGATCGGCTGGCAAGGCTATAGCGCAAACTGCTGCAGTGTTAGAGAGAGAGAGAGCGGGTGAGAGAGAGAGGGAGAGTGCGGGTGAGTGAGTGAGAGAGAGAGAGAGAGAGAGAGAGGGGGTGCGTGCTGCTCAGAGAGAGAGCGCGAGAGCGAGGGCGTGTGCTGCTGAGAGACAGCGAGCCTGCGCATGCAGCTGAGCAGGGAGCCTGGGTGTTTGTGTCAGTGTTATTCAATGTTTTTATATTAGTTTACTATTACACTGTGCATTCTATGGTGTAATTAACTATATTTGTGCTTAAAAATCTTTGAAAAATATATTTACATACAGTTCATACGGTCTGGGTATTTACATACATTCCTATGGGGGAAATTGCTTCGGTTCACGACCAAATCGGTTTACGACCAGAGGTTTGGAACGAATTATGGTCGTGAAGCGAGGTTCCACTGTGTGTGTGTGTGTATATGTATGTGTATACAAATGTGTATGCAAATAATCCACACAAGAATAGAGAAAAAAGGTTGTTACACACGTAGAATGAAAGGCAAAAAATTAGAAAAAAAATGTTATTTTCTTTAAACTTATTTTTTCTTGTCAAACTTTAGTTGTTTCTATACTTAAAGATGCTTTACTTCTTCTTAAACATAAACATACAGCGCTGCACATTCAATTAAGTACTTTGTCTTTCAGTTTAAAACCATGTGCCCTTAATGCCTTATACCTGGCAAGGCAGGTCACTAACTGAGTATAATGTATAGTCAGAGAGGCTAGAAATATTTAGAATATACTAATTCAGTTCAACTTATGGGGGTTCTAAGAACCTCCCAATAGACCATGCACTAATAATTAGGCAAACATTTATATAACTTAAATAACTTTGCAAATGGCTCTTACAAACTTAGTTTTATTTTCATAAACATACCTCTGAAATGTAGCAGGCATGTTTCTGGAAAAAGGAGCCATTGCCTTTTTAAAAGTGACAAATTTGACAAGTTTATGTTTTTGTTTCGCTTTTCACATTGTCCCAAAAGCCACAACAGAAGTGTTTTTGGGCAAATTAATATAGGCTATGATTGTTTATCAAAACAATTCTCTGATACTATTTTCTTGGTAATGCAAATATAATATGATGTATTTGTTTTATAAGCCAAAAAATTTCTATAGCATTTTGCAAGTTATTTTAGGTCTTACATCTGTGTCTCCCTTTTTAGGACAATTAAAGCATTGAAAGTTAACATTTAATTTGCATTTTTAAACTCTTCCAGCTGTTAACAAGGCATAAGTTGAATGCATCTAGTAAGCTTCTTTCTTCTCAGATTTAAAGCTTTTGAGGGTGGTGTTAAGCGCAGCAGGAGGAATGTGTAGCAAAAGAACATCTTCTATTTACTTCATTTAGATTTGATAAATTGGTTAAATACTACGCTTGGTCTTAACACACAAAAGGAACTAAAGACATTATGAAGTAAAAGGTTTTCAAAACACTTTATTCTGTGTTAGATCAGTAAGTACTCAACAAATGCTTAACATTTAGCTTTGCTGGATCTATTTGCATATATAGTAGTTCCAAATATACTTGATTTTGAGTACAGGCTTAATATATTTGTTTCTTATTGGCTTAATAAATCTTTACCTGTAGTATTGTTAGATATTTAAATAATGATACTAAAGAAAATTACTGATAGCAGTAAAACATAAACTAGTAAGTACTTAGACATCAGATTCCAGGATCTTGATGTTGTCTGTTGTGATTCCAGTTTTCTTTTTTCATGGGTTTACACAAATAGCTGTTTAACTTTTTGTTGTCTTCATTCTTGCCCTGAGGAACCACCTTTTCTGTAATAAATAGAATAATGATAGCTTCAGATTATCACTTGTCCCAGATTTTCCATTCTGTCATGAGGTTTTTTCTTGTTAAAATACTTTGAATGTACAGTATCAGCTAATTATCTTTAATTCAGTATGGTTGAAGATTGCAGTCTATATACTTAGTGCCCTTACAGAACCAAGATCGATATTTAATTTTTTTTGTTGATATCTAGTCTTTGAGATACCTAGACAAGATTTAGGAAGACGTATTGGTGACTTCTGGCTCAGTCAATTCCAGGCATGAGCTTTACTGGATGGCTGTAGGACTGCTAGCCCAGCTGGTAAAAACAAAGAAATAATACATCTGTCAATATTAATATTAAATGTTTCAAATATGGTTGTTGGTCTAATAATAATAATGATGACTGAAATGTAAAAAGTAAAAGAAATTACTTCAGTTACCTTCATCACATGTTTATTTAAAAAAAAATTATATTATAGATAGATTATTAAAGTAATACTACATATTACACAATACAATGATCTTGTTGTTTTACCACTGCTTGTCTTGTATAGGTCTGCCATATGTATATTTTGGAATCAAGACAGGTGTCTTTTACATCAACTGTTTTTTACATTTGAAGGTTTCTTCTTTTAAGAGTAAGATTTATTTTACACATTAAATCAGAAGGGAATAGGACAAAAACTGTTTCCTCTTCAAAAATACAAAAGGTAAAACATGTTCCCCTTTATTTACAATGCCGTTTATATTTTTTTTAAAATAATTAAGTTTGTTAGCTTGTGATGTAAATAGTAGAATTTGCATACATTCACTATATACACCTAAAGGATTATTAGGAACACCATACTAATACAGTGTTTGACCCCCTTTCGCCTTCAGAACTGCCTTAATTCTACGTGGCATTGATTCAACAAGGTACTGAAAGCATTCTTTAGAAATGTTGGCCCATATTGATAGGATAGCATCTTGCAGTTGATGGAGATTTGTGGGATGCACATCCAGGGCACGAAGCTCCTGTTCCACCACATGCCAAAGATGCTCTATTGGGTTGAGATCTGGTGACTGTGGGGGCCATTTTAGTACAGTGAACTCATTGTCATGTTCAAGAAACCAATTTGAAATGATTCGAGCTTTGTGACATGGTGCATTATCCTGCTGGAAGTAGCCATCAGAGGATGGGTACATGGTGGTCATGAAGGGATGGACATGGTCAGAAACAATGCTCAGGTAGCCCGTGGCATTTAAACGATGCCCAATTGGCACTAAGGGGCCTAAAGTGTGCCAAGAAAACATCCCCCACACCATTACACCACCACCACCAGCCTGCACAGTGGTAACAAGGCATGATGAATCCATGTTCTCATTCTGTTTATGCCAAATTCTGACTCTACCATTTGAATGTCTCAATCGAGACTCATCAGACCAGGCAACATTTTTCCAGTCTTCAACTGTCCAATTTTGGTGAGCTCGTGCAAATTGTAGCCTCCTTTTCCTATTTGTAGTGGAGATGAGTGGTACCCGGTGGGGTCTTCTGCTGTTGTAGCCCATCCGCCTCAAGGTTGTGCGTGTTGTGGCTTCACAAATGCTTTGCTGCATACCTCGGTTGTAACGAGTGGTTATTTCAGTCAAAGTTTCTCTTCTATCAGCTTGAATCAGTCGGCCCATTCTCCTCTGACCTCTAGCATCAACAAGGCATTTTCGCCCACAGGACTGCCGCATACTGGATGTTTTTCCCTTTTCACACCATTCTTTGTAAACCCTAGAAATGGTTGTGCGTAAAAATCCCAGTAACTGAGCAGATTGTGAAATACTCAAACCGGCCCGTCTGGCACCAACAACCATGTCACGCTCAAAATTGCTTAAATCACCTTTCTTTCCCATTCTGACATTCAGTTTGGAGTTCAGGAGATTGTCTTGACCAGGACCACACCCCTAAATGCATTGAAGCAACTGCCATGTGATTGGTTGATTAGATAATTGCATTAATGAGAAATTGAACAGGTGTTCCTAATAATCCTTTAGGTGAGTGTAGTTGCTTTCTTTAGGAATATTTCACCTTACTCTACAGCATGCTATTTTCCACAGATACTTTCCTAACTACCTAATAATTTTCTTTTGAAATGTCTTTTGTGGTCAAAAGAATGCCTCATCAGTGGTAGTAACCTGGATTTCTTATTTAGCATCTTGACATCTGCGTTTGATACAAGAAAAAACCTGTAAGCACATCAATATTTACCAAGTTATTTTGGTTGTAAATTGATATGGAATTCATTATTTGATCATGGTTTGAGAAGTTGAGGCTATTGGTAGCAGTGGTGGTTTGTTGTGTTGGCCACTATTTAAAAACTCAGCTTAAATTAATTAAATTAATAAATTTCTTTATTTGCACAACATACCTGGTGTCAGCGCATGTCAACATCCAATAAAATTGGTTCTGACTTGTATTTGTTTGGTTTCTGTGAATAAAAAAATATTTGGTTTTAATGAGTAAAGCTTACATTCTTTGTATTTCATGGTCTTATCAGTCAATAAGTGACAGCCCTCTTGAGTTGTAAGTAATCCTGCAGAAATTTAAGTCAGCAATTTCCACCACATATATCTAGTGTTCATGTTTTCATTCCAATAGTTTTCCATTTGAACTGAATCTTGCACAATCGGATCCACTGTATGTATATTAACCCTTAAACCACCAGAACCAGCTATAGTCGGTTCCCAACGCAATTTGCCAGCACGCCGGAGCCGAGTTTATTCGGCAACGTACATTCGTTGAATGCTGCAACTGGCTAAAGTTGGTTCCCAGTGCAATTTGCCAGCACGCCAGAGACGAGTATATTCGGCAACATGCATTCATTGAATGCCAGAACTGGCTCTAGTCATTTTCCAGTGCAATTTGCCAGCACACAGGAGCCGAGTATATTCGGCAACGTACATTCATTGAACACTGCAACCAGCTATAGT
The DNA here is from genome assembly GCA_026402145.1 of Polypterus bichir lapradei. NCBI lineage: Eukaryota > Metazoa > Chordata > Cladistia > Polypteriformes > Polypteridae > Polypterus > Polypterus bichir. Next base: position 79,237,026 of record JANRMT010062792.1, read on the forward strand.
CGCTTCCCAGTGTAATTTGCCAGCACGCCGGAGCTGATCAGTCAGTGCCGTACATTTGTTGAGCAGCCAGCTCATGACCACTGTGCCCCCTGCAGCAATGCAGCATCACTGTCCCTGGGATTCAGCCGCTGCACTAGACTAGCCTGCATTCATCAGCGTTGGCCTCTGTGTGCTTGCGTGCAGCCTTTTTCAAGCGCAGTTGGCTCGGTGATTTACTAAATTTCATCAATGGTGTTGGCTCGGTGATTTACTAAATTTCATCAATGGTGTCAGTTGCACCTTGTATAGATTGTTCCACTAGTTTTCTTTAATAGTTTTTACAGTTCATTGGCAGTGTGTAAAATGATCAGTGTTGCAGTAATTGTGATGATCTTTGCTTGAAAAAAAAAAAAGTGTTCCATTACAATTTCACTTTTTCTTTCTGAATTGTGACGTTTACTTAAAAAGTACAGCAAAAAAGTATTTGGCGTCCAGGGGTGCATTAACCCCCAAGTTTGTGGAAGTTTAAGAGTTAAACTTGTGTGCCCTCATTTTCATTTCTGGCATACACTGTGTGTTATCATGATATTTACCTATTTTCTTCAAGGATAAGTGTACCCATTAGGTTCGTTACTAGGTTAGTCTACTGTCGCATCTTAAGATTAGCACACACACACACACACACATAAATATACACATACACACAAACCCTAACCACAATAGTTCCCTATGAATGATGCACACACAGCTGGTTAATCTCTAGCACTTCAAATCACACAAGTGCCTTACAAATAGCACATACACAACTTGTCTCTTAGCACATTAGGAGACATTCTTACTTATCGGCACGAACAACATGCAATGTTTAAAATATATCTCGGACCTAAATATTACTTTGGTCAGTAGGAATATATTTAAACATACAAAGGCTCAACATCCTTGGGTATAGGCTATTTATCAACCAAGAATGCCTTACTTTACGTACTATTCCCTACCATTAGATGGAGCTCTCACCTTCAGCCTTAATAAACCTTGCAGATCAGAGCGTATGGCAATCTTCCGATTGCTCCAGGTGCTTTTAATAAAAATTACCTTATTACCTCAGTCACTCTAAATATGAAGATAACATATAGAAAGTTATTTATTACATGCATAATAATACCAAATAGAACAAGGAATAATTAATATTAAAGTCTGGACATAGTCTTTAGGAAAAGCTTACAAAAAAGTAAATGTGTCAAAGATGAATGTTGAAGTTGTTTGAGAGATGCTTAGGCTTGGACAATCAGATTAAAACGACCACACGTTGCTGGCACCCTCTTCTGGCGTCACCCTTCTGTCGTTGCTGTTTCCTCGTCTTCTTCTGATGTTTCTCTTCAGATAAGGCATATTTGTTATAATACTCTTTGCGTGGCTTTCGCAACATGTGATTTTTAGATACACCCGATTGGCTGTCTGTCAATATGATGGATGAATTTGCTCAGACTGTTTAATCTTTTTGAGTACATCTGTTTTCCCAAACTATGCATTTTTTGATGTTTTAAGAATCGCCTGTTTTAAGCTGTAAACTGCTTTGACCATTTCAAGTCCCATGGCATCTCCTTCTATTTGCAGGTTGTAAAGTAATTGGGTACAGCTTGAAACTTTGGCATGTCTTCCTTTCCCAAGTTTTAAACTAGTTTAGTCCTGGTGCCCATCTCTTTACAGGTGATAAAATCATCAATGCAGGTTGAGGTATCTCCTGAATCGCTGGTCGGTTCAAGCAGATGTTACTGTGATTGATACTGTTACAGTTCAGGAAAACAGAATTTTTTGATGTTAATCTGCCCATGCAAGTGTATTGTATTTAAGTTTATTTTGTTTTGTCTTGAGCAAAATATAATCAAAATATAGACATAAATTTGCAAATTTTGCACACCACAACACACTGACAAAGAGTATTATGGGTCAGCGTTTCTGTTGAGAGCCAGTCAGTGAATAACTTAGACAGCTGTTCTTTTGTTAGTTATACTGTAACTCTCATCCTTTATTGGACAGGCTAACATGTTTCATTGGTGTTAATGCAATGATGAAGGCTTCTGTAATAACCAATTAGCACATAAACATAATTAAGGATAAGCTATAGAAGTCTAGCATTAAGACATTGAAAGAATATCTACTAAAAAATGGGGCAATGCAGTCAAATGATATAATACATTAAAAATTGGTCATTTCAAGCAGTAATAGCCATTCATAAAAATTAAAAAAATAAATTAAAAAATATATAAAGAACTGCTTATGATAGATATACTGTAACTCTCAT
>JANRMT010062792.1:79239406-79291806 GCA_026402145.1 Polypterus bichir lapradei
TATATATATATATATATATATATATATATATATATATATATATATGAAAGAATAATATTGCATAATCATTTTGTATATGGGTGCAAAGCTTATTGAATACCAAAGGCCTCGGTGACATATTGAATAGTGATTACATTTTGTTGCTGCCTACAACTTCCTTTGCATCCTCTGTTGTAGGATGCACAACTTAATGTAGATTTTATCTTAGTATCTTTCTGTTTTTTAAATATTGCTTTACCCAGAACATAATAAAGACTATGTCACATCCTTACTGAACACAATCTAAACAGAGTCGGGAAAAGATTGGGAGAAATGATGACGGGCCAGAATTTGAAGGATGAGAGAGAGAAAGAAATGGGAGTTGAAGTTGTGCTTAATGTGGTCCTCTCGTGGTTGTGTGGACAAGTAACATCACTGTACTAACATGGTACAAGACTTGCTAACTACTGTAGGTCCAAAAAGGCAGTTAGTTTATTGTTTTGTTCATTCTGCAATTTATATTCTCATTTATCTTTTCCTTTTTTGACTCATGACACTAGAGAACATGCTGCTTGTTTCTCCTTCCAGACTTCTTCCTGTGTGTGTATGTGTGTGTTTATGTATACTGTATATTGTATATTGCATATAATTTGTTATTCTTGTTGTTTGTTGCCTGTTTTTATTACTACTCATGATCGACAAACCCTTTTAAACCTTGGGGAAGTATTCAGGATAGAACTTTTAGCTTGTTAAATATAGAACCGCTGTCATCATATAAATCCAGTACAACTGTCATGACTGAACTGGGAATTACCAGACACAGAGAGTTAGGAAATGCAGACAGAGAGGAAGTGAAAAGCAAAAACACCATGGCTTCTGAGCCCCTCTTAGCAGCATTTTTCCAGCTAATGTGTAGTCACTAGATAATAAACTAGACAAGTTACTTGCAAGACTGGCTTTATAAGGAGATTAAAGAAGCTTCTGTTTGTGTTTTGCTTTTGTTTTTTGGAATTGGGAGCATGACTAACCATTTAGACACCAGATGCTACAATAAAGTCAGATGTCAGTTCTGTCTTTTGTATAAACTAGATTGCGCTGTTGGATAAAAGAGAAAGAAATGCATAGTGTGCATTGATCTGGAAAATTTTTTAGTGGTCAAATGTCCATTCTATCTTTCATGGGAGTTTTCTGGTGGTTTTTCTGGTCACTGTTTACATTCCTCCACAAGCCAGAGAGAGAGGTTGGGAGCATGCGTTGCACAAACAACAATCTATACAGCAATATCATGGAATATGAACATGTATGTAATTAGGAATTATTTGTTGTTGCTAGGGACTTGAGCAAAGGATATTTTGAAATGTTTAACCCAAGTATCACTAAATATGTAATTTGAGCTGCAATAGCATTATCCTACTCTTTAAATTGCTCCAGTTTAAAAGAGAAAATAGTATTACTTGCTTGTGAAATCCCCTGATTCCTTTTTCCTTCCTACCCATCTCTTCAGATAGCAAACCTAAACCTTTTTTTGGTCTTTCATGTTGTTAAAGAGCAAATCTTCTGCCCTTGTTTTTTCTTTTACCAGATCACAGAAAGGTTTAGCCTATCATGTCAGTAAAAGGTGCAAAGTGGGAAGTGAACCAGGAAGGAACACTAGTTCATTGCAAAGCATAGTTCAGGAATAGTTTAAAGTTGCCAATTAAATTAAGACATGCATCTTTGGCATGCAGAAAAATGGTGAAAATCCATATCCAAAGTGCAAAAATCTGCAAGCTGAGACAGATAGTAATAATGACCATAAAGGAACTATCAGACAATCTCATTAACTAGAGTGCTCTGATGCCAGTTTCACCTCTATGAAGTATTGTATGAATAACTGTTTTATATAATTTGCAATGTGACCATACCCTTCAAAATTTGAGTGATTAAAAAAATAATAATAATAATAATACTATCCTTTTATTTTCCAAAATGTTCCCTGGCCACTTCTTATCAGAAAAGCAATACATTGGTGATGCCTTTCTAGAGCTACCATACCAGTTTCCTTTAACACTAGAATTACCATAGCCTACGGAAAAACTCAAAAATCCATCCCACCTTAAATCACTTCTCACCTCTCTGTCAGCGTCCTTTGTCCTGTAAATGTGTGGATAAGCACCAAACAGCAAGCAGCCTGCTATCACATCCCCCCCACCCCCCGAACAGTTTTCTCAGCTCAAGTCTGTTTACCTGCGTGTCAGTTGCTTACAGTTGTAGAGAGTATAAAGTCAAGCAAAACGACACCTTTTATAAATACTATATCGTTATTTGGAGCACTTGCATTTCATGTGTGTTCTGTGTCTACAACGATCTATGCACAGTAAACACATCGTTAAAACAGAAACATTTTACATGTTTTAGTAATAATTGACAAAATGTAGACATGAAGTGTATAATGTGTGAAGCCTGAATTCCAAATATCTAAGAAACACTTTCACAAAAGATACAAGTATAACAGAACAAATGTGCTTTTTTCCAAGACTATAACCGAAGAAAAAGAAATCAGGTTAGTGTTGCTTGTTGTTCTGACTTCTCGGGTAGTATACTGGTTAGAGCTGCTGACTCCAATTCAGAAGGTTGTGGGTTTGAGTCTTAATGTCTCCCAAAATAAACGTTTTGAGCTACACCACGGAAGCTGTTGTCTTTTCTTGAACCTTTTGTGAAAGTGTTTATTTGATCTTTGGACTTCATGGTTTATACATGATATAGTTTATGCCTACATTTTGTCATTTACTACTAAAATATGAAAAATGTTTCTGTTTTAAAAATGTTTTTACACAGATTACTGTAGAAACGGAACACACATGAAATGCGTCTGTTCCAAATAACGATCTATTATTTCCACTCTAAAACTCCACTTCACTCCCAGATAATCAATCAAGGCATGAGCTGGGAGAAGTTTGTGCACGTTCTAAGTCAGTGCGGGGATGGAATAGCCGGCTGCTTCTCTTTATCGGCACATTTAGAGGACAAAAGACGCTGGCAGAGAGGTGTGAACGGATTTAAGGTGGGCCGGATCTACAAGTTTTTTCGTAGGCTCTGGTATTTCTAGTGTTAACAAATGTAACAATCATGTTTTAAAATTAAAATTCATGCTAGAAATGATGTTTCTTACAAGCTCAATGAAGCATTATTTGCACAAAAATTAAATCAATAGATGAGTAAATGTTTGTTTACTCCACCTTGAACAAGAATCTGGGTTGTAAGAGCTCTGTCAGTACGTATTGTTCAAAAGCTCTCTGACTTTGTTTCCAGATAGATGTGTACATTTAATTTCTTTTGGACACACAGTTTTTGGTGCCTTTCATCATACAAACAGTGATATCTTTTCCGTTTTTTTTAATCTCTATTTTGTGACTCTGCTTGATATCATGCACTGTAATGCATCTTCTTGAATTTAACAAATGCAAGTCCTCAAAGGTCTTCTGTATAAGAAAATGGTGTCTCCTGTTCTAAACTCTTTTCCCTGCATTTCAAATTATGAATTAAAAAAATCAAGACTCATACAGAATGTTTTTTTTTTTTTTTTTGCTTTTTGCCATATGTAACATTTCTCAACACATTTCTCTGACTGTTCATCATTAGCATAAAGTATTAGTATATTTTGAAACACTATTTCAAATAATGCCAGTTAAGCTTAATTTGACACTCTCTTCTAAATTATAAAGTACAAAGGTGAAGTCAGGCTGATGCTGCCTTGGTTACACACTATATCTTCAATTACTCATTATTCTTCTTCTGATGTATAATATTATAGGGTGCTTAAAGGTAGGGATTGAGGCTCCTTCATGTCTCCAATGGAGTAACTACCTTATTTCTATATATTCACATTGCAGATACGTTTATCCAAAGCAACTTAGAAAGGAGATCAAACATAACTGAGTGACATCAGCCTGGGAATTTTTTTGAAGCAAGTGTTATAGAACAACTTAATTGAGCATCACAAACAGGAGAGTTTTAAACCAAATAGAGCAACTCAAGACTAGTTACTCTTAACTTTTTAGCATTTAGCCTCCTAATAATTACCAATTAAAAATATACTCAAATTTAAACATGTGTGGTACATCTGTAAATGTATGCCATGGTTTCCTTTTGAGTATTTTTGTAATATAAGTGTACTCTAAGTGTAGAAACTCCATAATGGCTGCATTGTCCTTTGCGACCCTAACACATCTCTTTTTTTTTTTTTTCTTTTTTTTTTTTTAAAGTCTTTGTGGGGAAAAAATGATTGCTCTATGTTACTTATTTCAGGTTGGGTTCAAAACTTTAAATATTGCTTTGTTTCTTCTGGACAGGGGTTCAATTCCTAGGAATAACTGAAATACTACACCTACCTTGGTACTCAATCTTGAAGAAGTAAAATATTCTAAGCAGACCTGTTCACCTGACCCATTAATGAAAACACCTTGATTAAGTTGCTTTTTCACAATTTCCTGAAACAAAGAGTATATCTCAAAATTAAATATTAATAAACCTGACTAAATAAAATATATAATCAATAGTAACTGATTACTTTTTATTTTAAAGTTTCGTTGGAATGATGGTTTTAATATATCTGTTGTTACTAAGAAAAATATAATATAACTTTTGAATCATTAAAACGGTTCTTTATCTTCTAGATCAAGTGCATAAGCATTTACATCACTATGAAGTAGAATACCTACAGTTTGCTTTCCGCTGGATGAATAATCTCCTTATGAGGGAACTTCCTTTAAGATGCACCATTAGATTGTGGGACACATATCAGGTAAGCAGTTTGTTTGATTTACTTTTGCATAGTTTTTCCTGAAAAAAAAAATTCATTTTAATAGGATGAAAACGGGATATGACAGTCAGTAATTCCTGAATTGCTTTATTGTTTTACATTGTAAACAACAGCTCATATCCAATATTCATTATTGTTTGATTCGGATAGGAAAAATAATGTGTGGTCTTGAGAAAATATATTTTATTTGGTTCATTATATTTTTCAATAAACCTTAATTGATTGTATGCTCAGTAAATGCTGTGTAGACTAAAATAGATCAATATAGTTCACCAGCTGCTGTCCAGTCGTCTGTGTTATTGATCTGTTGTTATGACAGAAACATTGACACAGTTATATTCATATATCAGACATAACATGATTTAATTAGGCGTCGTGAGACTAAACAACAAACACTGACATAATTTATCTTTTAAATTTGATTGCTGCTAAAAAGTGTACTGTATTTCTAGGTTTAAGTGGTTTATTTTGGACCAGTAATTCAGTTTTTATTAAAAGGAAGAATACCAGTGACTTGCATACAATGGTTTGATATGTGAACCCTGTAAGTAAGTACAGGAGTTTCAATTTCATTGTTAGATCAGCTGCTAAAGACATATATAAAACATGATTTAAAAGTGGGAGAATGTTATCAGCATCCATTAAGATTTCAGTTAACTGTAGATGGACTAAAATGTAATGCATTTATTTATTGTACATACTGTCTAAAGCTACTGATAGAAACTGTTGAGCTAAAGTAGCCAAGGAACAGAATACGATTTTATTGTTTGCTCAGTAGTAGAGAGCACTTTGTTATCTTGGAATATTAATGTATAAATAAGTATGTCTGCATTTTACTGAGTGCATGGCTCATCTGTGACTTGGTTACTCTTCTAGAATTTGATCAGAAGTTATAGACAGGCTCTCAAGTACCTCTCTCTGATGTTCTTTTTCAGGAGAGGTGTAAGTTTTGTTTTCAGTTCTGGCTCACCTTAACTCAAGGAGCCTAATCTCACAACTTCTCTATCTTTTTGCGTGTGAGTCATTTTACAGTCACTCAGGTATAAGCCAAATACCTGAAACTTGAAGCAATGGCATTTAGCATGAGCAGACATTTTCATGACAATATCTTAAATCAGTGGTAGACAGTTCTAATAGGAGAGGCGAACAAGCTTTAAGATGGAGTTAATCTGTTCACTAAAACCCCTTATTAAACAGGGCAAGGCAATTAATGGCAGTTAATTTAAATGGAAAACATTTTTAGGTTTTCCCTAGTCAAATATATGACACCCATTTTTTTTTCTTTTTCTTTTTCAAATAACACCAAACTAAATGAAAATTGACACAATTAATATAAACATTTTATCCATTTAAACACCCTGAGACATTGCCCTTCATTAAATAATATTTAATAAAGCTCTTTCCCAAGACTTGATCACTTCTAGTATCACATTCTAAGGAATGGTCCTTAGTTTTTTCTTGGGCTTTTCCAACTAGTTCATAATCTGGCATATGAACGTACAGGTACACCTCACTGTTCTGCAGATCTAGCCCCACCCTGTTCAGCACAATGCTTTGACAATATTGTCTGAACACTGCTGCCTCAACTGTGGAAATAACTGAGAGTGTAACTGTACATAACCCACATCTAGCTCCACCCTTCTATAGAAATAGAAATAACTGAGACTGGGATTGCACATCTCCTGCATCCAGTCCCCACCAGATTCTGCGAGTTTCAGAGAGGTGTATTTGAATTGAGTAAGTAGATTTTCGGGTATTAGTACCAAACAGCACACTTTTGAAAATCATTCAATCATTCTGTATATACACGGATTTTCATAGCTTGTTCCTACAGTGGGGAAACCCATATTTTAGTTAACTTACCAAGTAAAGGATTATGTGCATTTGCATTGCTTATTTGTTATGGGAAACTTTCAATTTATTGACTTATTGCGGATGATGTTTAATCTTATGATGGGCGATGTTTGTTTTTTTTACTTGTGTTTAACACTAGAATTACCAAAGTCTATGAAAAAACTCGTAATCCTGGCCCACCTTAAATCCGTTTGCACCTCTTTTGTGTTGTAAATGTGTCGATCAGCACAAAGAGCAAGCAGTCTGGTATCCCATCCCCCCGCCCACGGCTGCAGTTCAATTCGCAAAGAAGGTTCTCAGTGCTCGGTGTTTATCTTGGAGTGAAGTACCTGGAGCTGTATAGGGTAAGTAATACATAGTCATTTGGAATACATACATTTCATGTGTGTTCCGTGTCTAAAACAATCTCTGTAAACACATCATTAAAACAGAAATGTTTGTCATGTTTTAGTAATTATTGACAAAATATAGACATGATAATATAATGTTTGAGGCCTGAAATACAAATATCAAATAAACACATTCACAAAAGGTACACATATAACAAAACAAGTGCGCTTTTATTGAAGAATATAACAGATGAAAACAAAGGCAGGTTAGGGTAGGCTGTTGATATGACAGCTTGCATGGTGCAATGGTAAGAACACCTGACTCCTAATCAACAGGTTGCGGGATCGATACCAGCTGCTTCCCAGATTTACCATTTTGAGTAGTGAGCTGCTCTTATTGTTAATATTATACAATTAAAACATACATTTGATTTGCGTCTGTAACAGCCAGTGTAAATTTTTAGTACTTGTCAAAGTTAGCTTTTTTTTTCTTCAGTTGTATTCTCTCACTCACATTCCCGTTCCCACAACCAAACCCTGATCTGACAGTGTTCTCAGATAAAGACGTGGTATAACAAACAAACATGTTTTGTTATACCACCTCTTAATTTGAAAACAGTTTCAGATCATGAACGAGACTGGGACTGGAAAAACTGTGTACGTTGGTATGAGTGTTGTCCGTGAGTGAATGATTGTGGATGTGAAATTTTTTTTTTTTTTTTATTCTTGAGTGTTCCTGATCACGCTGAATTAGTAAATTTTACTTCAGTATACATGTACATTGTGAGCATGCCTGTGTCAATCAAACCGACGAAACTCTGCAGTCTACTTTACGCTGTAAGAAGACAAGTAAATAAATCAAGGTAAATACCATTTGATGTGGCTTTTATGTAAGTAACATGTACATGGTTTTCATATAAAGACAATCACAAAACATAATCAGAAACTGGACTGCAGAATACCTTGGCGAGCTATGTAAGCCGTGCTGTTTCATTGAAGGATGCGTGTGGGGCAGGCTGACTGGCAGGATGACATCGCACCTCTTGCTACATCCAAACAGTGCCATCTTTCGCCTTTACGCCTGGTGCAGCTGCGTTCTTATAAGTGAGTGGATGTGAGAGGGCTTCTGTTCTCTTTCTCCGAATGTAGAACCTTCATCCTCCTCTGAGTTCACCTCTGCCATAGTTCATCTTTGTTTGAAAACAGCAGTGTCAGATCAGGGCAAGTGTGAACATGACTGAGAGAAATAAAACTGAATAAAAAAAAAATACACTAACCTTTACAAGTACCATAAATTTACAGCAGCTGTTACAGACTCAAATCAAATGTATGTTTTTATTGTATAATAGTAACAATAAGAACAGCTCACTACTGAAACGTTTATTTTGGGATGCGGCAAGGCTTGAACCCATGACCTGTTGATTATGAGTCAGTAGTTCTTACTGCTGTACTACCAAAGCAGTCATGGCAATGAAGCACACTAACCCGATTTCTTTTTCTTCGGTTATAGTCTTGAATAAAAGTGCACTTGTTTTGTTATACTTGTACCTTTTGTGAAAGTGCTTATTTGATATTATTTACCCTCTACAGCTCCTGGTACCTCACTCCCATATAAACAAGGCTTGAGCTAGGAGAACTTTTTGCCCTTCTTGCAGCGGGGTTGGGATAGTAGGCTGCTTGCTGTCTGTGCTTATCAACACATTTACAAAACAAAAGACGCTGATAGAGAAGTGTGAATGAATTTAAGGTGGGCTGGGTTTATAAGTTTTTTCGTAGGCTTTGGTAACTCTAGTGTTAAAATTGTTTTAATGAGGTACCCTGTTTCAGTGTTTGTGTTGCAATGACTGTCTTATCATATCAGAATTGTTTATTCATTTAAAATTAAACTAGTATTTAAAATAATCCAACAAATTTGTATTCTGAGCATTAGTTTTTAACTACTGTGTGTGGTAAGTCGCATTGTGTGAAAATTACTGCAGAACTGACAAAAGACGCTGTCGAGTTCAGTTATAATTTGTAGGTAATATTTCAAAACATAACCATCAATCTTACCTATTCCACTATCGCAACCATAGAAACTTCTATATAGTAATGACAAAAATATATACACTGTCTCTCGTTTTTATATTTCCCTTCCTTATGTATTATACATTTGTATACATATTATAAATAGGTGATTTTTAGGAAATGAAAATAAATGTAACTTTAGAGTGGGGGTGACTGTCAAAATAAAAATAAATACTTCATTAACAAACAAATCTACAGAAAAAGACCATGTGAAATTTTTTTTTTGTTTTCTTCAACTGGAGCTTCCTTCATTAACTGTGAAATAGGTTTCCATTAACCCAAATGCCATTAGGCTAACAATTGATTTTGACATTTTTTTGACTTTTGGTCTTTGTTGTGTTGGGAATGTTATTATGCATACTTGTTAGACAAGATCAAAGTCAATAATTTGAGGATATTACTAAATGCTACACATTGATTGTCTGTGCTTCAAAGTGAATTTATAAAACAAGTGAAATGATAAATTAGAAGCATTAAACTAATTTAAAGGATATAACCTTTATGTACATATTTCCAATTTATTAGGTCTTGTTTTTAAGCTTTGAGATTTGCTGACAAAGTATTTTACTTAAATAGTTCAATTGGTAAAATCTTTAATTGAATAGTTTAATATGTTTAAAGATTACTTATAGTGTGTGTGGGTACTGTGTATTACATTTTTTTTAATATGGTATATTTCTGTGGTTAAAATTTGCCCATGCTTTTGTAATAAAAAAAATGTTAATATCCACCAAATCCTGTTTTAGAAGATAATTAATGCTTTTCAAAAAAAAAAATGGGTGAATAATAGTACATGTACAAAAATAATTCAGCCACACAGTACACAAAAGCTCAAAAGATTATCATGATATCTAATCAATTACATTTCAGAAAAAATAGTTGGCAGTTGGTGATATTTTTAGTGTGAAAGTCATTACATACATTAAAGGAAGAAAATCTCACTCATGAGATAATGTAGAAAATGGGAGAAAAGGGGAATGAGAAAGAATGGAAAGAAAAAGATAAAAAGGAGAACAAGTCAATAAATGCTCCATTATTTTGATGAACAATTACCGGAAAACTGAAGTTTGGGATTTTAAAAGCACTGTTGTTTCTTGATGTGGTACTGAAATGGTTGCCAAATGTTAAAGACTTTGCCACTAGATCTGCTAAATGTATCTTGTCTAATTTTATGCAGCTTGAGGATCAGCATTAGATAACGACACCTGGAAATAAAAATTGGCTTTGAGATAAAGCACCGAGGTATGGTGCTTAGAATGCAAAGTCTCCCCTAAGAACTAGGTCGTGATAATCCAGATAAGATATATAATAATGAAAAAAAATATTGATGGAACTACTTTCATCCCAAATGAGACATAGATATTTACCATGGTGACTGTGATTGTAGTTTATCTGTAATAATAATATACTTTTTGCTATGTTTGTAATTATTTGAGAGACTGAAAATGATACAGCCATAATTACTAGAATGATCATACACACACAAACACTAGTATTGTCATAAATCTTATCTACCAATTATCTACCATTTTGATATAGTACAAAAGACCCTCTTTAAATTTAAATACATGTAAGATCGTTCATGACCATCACAGAGGGGGCCAAGACCCTGAATGTTGAGAAATGCCCCTGGATGAATGGCATCAGTTTAAAAATAACAAGTCCCCCACGAGGTACTCTATTTTAATATACATTCACATATAAAATACCCTCCATAACTGCTTACATTTAGTAAGTGTCTGCTTACTTTTAATGGGGATGCATGGCCCACACCAAAATTCTTTACATTGCGCATGTACATTTCCATCTGCAAACTTTAAAAGGGGGACCTTGTATAGCCGATTGGAAACGCAATAGGAAATACTTGAGTAAATGATGTAAACAAATGAAAATCGTATTTATCTAATAATGATAATATATACTCAAATTTCACCTCATTCTTACGGATTACCTGTTTCAATTCACACTTTCCTATAATATTATGTTTTGCAATGACCATCAACAAAACCCAAGTCACTAGTTAAAGCAGGACTTGATCTAATGCAGGAATATTTTACTCATGTGCAATTATATATAATATGTTTAAGAGTATGCAGCTCCATTGGCCTAATAATATTTTTATTTGACCCTTGTCTTTATCTAAGGCGACTTAAAACATTTCACATACAATTGGTTACATTTCTTTTGTTTTTCTAATTGGTGTACATCAAGGTGAAGTAATGTGCTCATGGTCTCCCTGTATCAGTACCAGGATTTGAACCCATAACCTCAGAATTTGAAGTACTAGATCCATAGGCTTTATCCACAACATCACACTGCCTGCCAAATATAGTATCCCTTTGCAAAAAAATGATAAATATTTTATACAGAAAAGTCCTCAGGAAGGCCAGGTAACATAGTCAGTTTTTATATATTTGTTTATGTGTCATTTATTTATAGAGGCACTTCATCTGCAATTTTATCTAATTCTGCAAAAGGGTTAAATAATGATTTCATGACTACACTTCTCAAATTGCACAAGATATAGTAAAGAAGTATCAACCTATGAAATTTTGCAGCATTTAAAAGATGCATAGTTGTAATCAACATTATTGGTAAAATTCCAACTTTTTTATTTATTGCATTCAATCGAGTTAAGCTTAAAAAACAATTTACTTTGTAGACAAACTAGAAAAGAAAGTGATCTGAAAGTTTGTTTTTTTTTATTAATTTTATTGCAATCCATACAAAGCAATCAAGTTTTTACAAAAAGAAAAATTAAATTAAGAACAGATCGATCCCCACCCTTGAGAGAGAGAGCAAGCCAAACGGCGTAAAAATTTTACGGCTTTTAAACATACCTAAATTAATAAATTCTCTGTGCTTCATGAACTTATTTTAAAATATTACTGATTAGATCCTGCCATGTTTGGAAAAAAGTCTGTACGGATCCTCTAACTGAGTATTTGATTTTTTCCAGTTTCAAATAATATAACACATCGGTTTCCCACTGACTTAAAAGAGGAGAGTTTGGATTCTTCCAGTTTATCAGAATAAGTCTGCGTGCCAAAAGTGTAGTGAATGCAATCACAATTTGTTTGTCTTCCTCCACTTTAAGCCCCTCTGGAAGAACCCCAAACACAGCTGTTAATGGGTTAGGAGGGATTGTGAGTCCAAGGCTGTCTGAGAGGTAATTAAAAATTTTTGTCCAGAATAATGTTAATTTGGTGCAGGCCCAGAACATGTGACCCAGCGAGGCTGGGACTTGGTTGCAACGTTCACAGGTTGGATCATGCCCTGGAAACATTTTGGAGAGTTTTAGTCGAGACAGATGTGCTCGATAAATAATTTTAAGTTGTATAATTGTATGCTTTGCGCATATGGAGCTCGAGTGAATTCTCTGCATTGCTGCTTTCCACTCCTTTTCTGATATATTAATTGAGAGATCTTTTTCCCAGTCTCCTCTTGGGTCTTTAAAAGGGAGGGATTGTAAAATGATTTTATATATTGTAGAGATGGAGTCTAAGTCCTTGAGATTGAGCAATATTTTTTCCAGCATGGATGAGGGTGCAAGATGAGGAAAATCTGGAAGGTTCTGTTTAACAAAGTTCCTGATTTGAAGATAGTGAAAGAAATGTGTAGCTGGAATGTTAAATTTGGAATGTAAATGTTCATAGGAAGCAAAGACGTTGTCTATATAAAGATCTCTAAGCAAGTTAATTCCAAATTTTTTCCAGATATTAAAAACTGCATATGTTTGTGAAGGTTGAAAAAGGTGGTTCTCTTGCAGAGGTGCCACAGATAGAAGCTTCTCCATCTTAAAATGCTTTCTACATTGGTTCCAGATTCTAAATGAGTGGAGCACAATTGGGTTATTTGTATATTGCCGATAACGTGTATTTATTGGAGCACAGAGCAAGGAATACAAAGAAGTACTGCAGGATTTTACTTCTATTGCGGTCCATGCCTGTGTATGTTCTTCTATTTGTGTCCAGGTTCTTATCGCCTGTATATTTGCTGCCCAGTAATAAAACTGGAAATTAGGTAGAGCCATGTCGCCTTCTGCCTTTTGTCTTTGTAGGGTCGCTCTTTTGATGCATGGATGTTTTGAATTCCAAATAAATTAGATTATTGTTGAATCTAATTGCCTAAAGAATGATTTATTAATGTATATTGGAATGTTTTGAAATAAAAAAGGAGCTTAGGAAGAATATTCATCTTAACAGTGTTAATTCTCCCAGCTAGAGTGAGATGAAGGGTTGACCATCTATGCAAGTCTTGTTTAATTTTTTCCATGCAGACGGCGAAGTTTTGTTGATATAGAGCTTTATGTTTACTTGTGATATTTACCCCTAGGTATTTAAACTGTAAATGATAAAAGGTAGGGTATCTAATCTAATATTATATGCTTGAGAATTCACTGGAAAGAGTACACTTTTATTCAGATTAATTCTGAGACCAGAGATCTTTTGAAATTCTGTGAGTGCTGTTAAGACTGCAGGCACAGAATTTTCTGAGTCCGATATATACAATACCATATCATCTAAATATAATGAGATTTTCTGTTCCAGTCCTTCTCTGCTAATCCCCTTTCTCTGATCAGTATTTCAACAATGTATTGCCAGTGGTTCAATGTCAATCGCAAACAGCTGTGGTGACAAGGGGCATCCTTGTCTAGTGCCACATTCTAGTTTAAAGTAGTCTGAGCAAATGTTGTTGATGCAAACTGAAGCTTCTGGGTTAGTATATAGTAATTTAATCCATGCACAAATGTTCGGGCCAAGCCCAAACTTCTCCAATGTAGTAAAAAGGTATTTCCATTCAATCATGTCAAATGCTTTTTCTGCATCCAATGATAATATTATTTCTGGGGTGTTTGATTTAGTTGGTGAGTATATTACATTAAACAAGCGTCAAAGATTTGAAGACAAGTGTCGGCCCCTAATAAATCCAGTTTGGTCTTGTGGTATTACTGAGGGGAGCACTTTCTCCATCCTTCTAGCTATGATTTTAGAGAGTATTTTAACGTCGTTATTCAGAAGTGAAATTGGTCTGTATGATGCACATTGTAATAAGTCCTTATTTTGTTTTGGAAAAACAGTGATTAGTGCTTGGCAAAAGGTTTGAGGAAGAGATTGGTTATCTCTGGCTTCTGTAAATGTTGCTAATAGGAGGGGAGCTAGCTGAGCGGAGAATTTCTTGTAAAATTCTGCAGGGTAGCCATCAGGGCCTGCTGCTTTCCCGCCTTGGAGTGACTTTATAGCATCTAGTAATTCTGATAACGCCAGAGGTTTATCAAGTTCCTCTGCACTAAAAGCGTCTATTTGTGGTATCTGTAATGTATCTAGAAATGTATTAGATTGTGTATTGTCTTCTTTAAACTCAGTAGTATATAGGGATTTATAGTAGTCTCTCAAAGTGTGCATTATATTTTTGTGTTCGACGATTTTATCTCCGTTCGTGTTGGTTATTACCGAGATTGCATTGCGCACTTCTTGCTTGTGAATTTGTTGAGTTAAAAGCTTATTAGCTTTCTCTCCATGTTCATAATAATGATGTCTGGATTTGTAGATTAGTTGTTCAGTTTCTTTAGTTGTCAAGAGGTTTAATTCCGAATGTGGAGCCTGCCTCCTCCTATGTAGAGTCTCGCTTGGTAGTCTGGCGTGTTCTTCATCAATTTTAGTAATTTCGATTTTAATCTCTGCTACTTTCTTGGCTTCGGATTTATTTCTGTGGGAAAGATATGAGATAATCTGACCTCTTAAGAAGGCCTTAAGAGTTTCCCAGAGTATTCCTGCAGAGATCTCGGGTGATGTATTTGTCTCTTGAAAGAATTTGATTTGTTTGGATATAAATTCCGTACAATTCTCGTCAGCTAATAGAAGCGGGTTGAGGCGCCATCTGTGGGGTGAGTGTATGGGGCTTAGTAATTTTAGCTCCAAGATCATAGGTGCATGGTCAGAAATAACAATAGCATCATATTCGCAAGATTTAATCATAGGCAAGAAGTTATTATCTATAAAGAAGTAATCAATCGTTGAGTAACAATGATGTACTGGTGAGTAGAAAGAATATGTTCTTGAATTTGGGTTTAAAAACCTCCAGGGGTCTGATAAGTTGTGATCAGTTATAAACTTTGTAATTATCTTTGCGGTGTTAGATGCCGTTCCCCCTGTGGAGGAAGTCCTATCTAAAAGTGGATTTAGAACACAATTGAAGTCCCCCTCCATTATAACTTTATGAGTGTTCAGATTGGGAATGGATGCAAATAAATTTTGTATAAATTCCTTATCATCAACATTAGGTGCATAAACATTTATCAAAATCATTTTACAGTTAGATAAGTCTCCCATGACTATTACATATCTCCCTTCAGGATCCAATACTACATCTGATGCTACAAATGGTACTGTTCTATGTATGAGAATTCCCACACCTGTAGTTTTCTTTGTAAAACTAGAATGGAACATTTGGCCAGTCCAGTCTTTTTGCAGCCGGAACTGATCCTTGCTTAGTAAGTGGGTCTCCTGTAAAAATACTATTTTAGCATTTAGACCTGTTAGGTGAGAGAGTACTTTCTTTCTCTTTAATTCGTGATTCAGGCCTTTAACATTCCAGCTTACGAAGTTAACTGTCCCATCATGGAGACACTGATTCTGAGTTTTTGATGTCATTTTATAGTCTTAACTGGAAGTGAGACAACTTCGGTCTTAATTTCCTATTTCCCCTAGAGTTGTTGCCATGCAGCTTATTATTACGTTGGTAGTTATAATTATTAAGATTACCGTATTTTGCGCACTATAAGGCTCACTTAAAAGCCTGTAATTTTCTCAAAAATCCACGGTGCGCCTTTAAATTCGGTGCGCCTTATGTGTGCACTGAGTTCCAAAATCTGTAAAAATGTTGTTGTGCATTTTAGTAAGCGCTCCGCTTGATTTGACTGTCAGACCATTTCCTGCCGACATAGGGACGTAGTAATACGTACACTACTGGTACGTACGCTGGCAGCGATAAACCAATTGCAGAACATTACGTAAAGCCACGTACAGACGTACGCTTACCTCCGCCACTCCTACAGCAGGTAGGTATATTGTACTACTGGTGTGCTGCGAAACATTTGTTTGGCTAAGGACCCTGAAAATGGCATCAGAGAAGAGATATGCTCACGATGCACAATTCAAACTACAGGCTATCGGTTACGCGGTTGTAAATGGGAATAGAGCAGCAGCGAGAGAATTCAAAATCAATGAATCTATGGTTCGGAAGTGGAGGAAGCAGGAGAATGAATTGCGCCAAGTTAAAAAGACAAAACAAAGTTTCTGCGGGAACAAGGCGAGGTGGCCAGAGTTGGAAGACCAACTTGAACAATGGATTCTTGAACAAAGAGCAGCCGGGAGAAGCGTCTCTACAGTCACCATTCGACTGAAGGCAATAACGATAGCACAAGACATGAAGCTTGAACACTTTCAAGGAGGTCCGTCTTGGTGCTTTCGGTTTATGAAAAGGCGCCATCTCGCCATCCGCGCACGAACTACCGTGGCGCAGCAACTGCCAGCGAATTACAAAGAAAAGCTGACCATCTTCCGCACTTACTGCAGCAACAAGATTACCGACAAAAAAATCCAGCCCAACCACATCACCAACATGGACGAGGTCCCTCTCACTTTTGACATCCCCGTGAACCATACTGTGGAGAAAAAGGGGACCAGCACGGTATCCATACGCACCACGGGGCATGAGAAGTCGGCTTTCACTGTTGTTCTTGGTTGCCACGGTAATGGACAGAAACTACCACCTATGGTCATTTTTAAGAGGAAGACGCTGCCAAAAGAAAAGTTTCCAGCCGGAGTCATCGTTAAGGCCAATCCAAAGGGCTGGATGGACGAGGAGAAAATGAGAGAGTGGCTGAGAGAAGTGTATGTGAAGAGACCGGGCGGGTTTTTCCATGCATCACCGTCTTTGTTGATCTGCGACTCCATGCGTGCCCATATCACCGCTACTGTGAAAAAACAAGTGAAGCAAATGAATACGGAGCTTGCCATCATTCCGGGAGGATTAACAAAAGAACTCCAATCGCTGGACATCGGTGTAAACAGGGCATTCAAAGTGAAGTTGCGAGCGTCATGGGAGCGATGGATGAGAAGACGGCGAACTCACCTTTACTAAGACTGGGAGGCAGCGCCGGGTGAGTTACGCCACCATATGTGAATGGATTGTGGATGCCTGGGCTAAGGTCTCTGCTTCGACTGTTGTCCGAGCTTACGAGAAAGCTGGAATCATTGCTGAACAGCCACCCGGCAACGAGACTGACTCCGACAATGACGAGAGGGAACCCGGCATGTTTGATGGCGAACTTGCCCATTTGTTCAATTCAGATACAGAAGGTGAGGACTTCGATGGATTTGTGACAACAGACTGATCAAAAAACAATGTGAGTGTATTTTTAAATACGTAGTAGAATAAGGTTTAACTAAACTCATTGTTTTGCTTCTGTTACCTTGTTTTTGCATGCGCCGAATAATACGGTGTGCCTTATGTATGGCTTAAGTACAGAAATAAGCCCCGCAATTGAGAGTGCGCCTTTCAATCCAGTGCGCCTTATGGTGCGCAAAATACTGTAATAGGATAGATTAGGTATAGATCAAGCCTGCTCTCTTTCTCTCCCCCCCTTAAGTTTTGCCTCCCCAAGTGAGGCTAGAACCCACTTCACACAGTCCCAGTCCTCTGACATACCCAGAGACAGAGCACGTCCAAAGCAAAACAAGCCCCAATGCAGCAGCGTTTTAGGGTTAAAAGATAGAGATATCTATTACCAATATAGTCTTTACAAAAGAAAAAAAAAAGAATTTGGCACTTAAAATATATATATAGTCTTCAGCAATTTTAGTGCATTAAGATGATGCACCCAGATAATAAACCCGGGTGATGGTGTTAAAGATGTGTCCAAAATAAGCATAACAAGTCTTAATGCAGTAATAGCAATAACAATAAACCAAGGGTATGATATTGAACAGTCTCGTTTAGGGTAGAGATGAAGTAATTAGAAAAAAAAAAGAAAGAAAAAGTAATTAAGCACAATAAAACATAAACACAGAGCGCCCTAGTAATACTAAGTAATAATGAGAATATATGCTGATAAAAAACCCGTATTTTAAAACGAATAGATCAGACAGTAGATTATTAATCCTTGCTTTATCATTAACTGCCATGACTCACTATTATGTATCAGAATAGTCCCGGGATCAGATTTCTTAACTCCTTTTCTGCTTCTTTCTTGCTAGCGAAGACATAGAAATGACCTTGCCATTCCACTTTCAGTTTTGCCGGATACAAGAGGCTGTATTTGACGCTGGCTTGCCGTAACTGCTGTTTGATGTTGTAGAAGGCTGCGCGTTTAGTAGCTGTTGGTGGAGAGAAGTCAGGAAAGATACGAATGTGGTTATTTTCAAATGTAATATCTTCCTTGTTTCTGAGGAGTGCCATCACCTCTAGATTAAATGATAATCGTTCAAAACGAACTATAAAAGACCTTGGTCTGGGTCTAACGGTGTTTGATCCACGTACGCAGTAAGCTGCTGCTATCTCAGATTCTGCTTTAAAGTTGTCCCCGATTACTTTAGAAAAAAGTTCAGCAGCGAATTTCACCGGGTTTGAACTTTCTTGATTCTCAGGCAGACCTTCAATTCTGACATTATACCTTCTATTACCATCTTCCAAAGCAGCCAGTCTGTCTCCGAGTTTTTTGCATTCGGAGCTGACATTTTCTGCTTTTTCTTCAGCACTGGTAGCTAAATTTTCGGCTAATTCAATCCTAGTCGTAAATGTCTCCTTGAGTTCCTCCAATTGATCAGTAAGCGTTTCAGTTTTACCCAGCACCTGTCGCATTTCCACTTGCATTTCTTGTCGCAGCCTTTCATTTGCCTGTTGCAGCATCAGCTGTTGCGTTTCGTTTGCTTGCTGCCATTCCTGTTTCAATTCCAGCAACTCTTGTTTCAGCCTCTCATGTACCTTTGCCCTTGCTTTCTCATTTGCCTTCTCGGTTTTCTTTATATCTTGTACGATCTCAGCGAGCATCACCTCCAGTTTAGACATTTCAATTGTGCTTTCTTGTACTGTAGGTGAAGCATCAGGCTCTACTGTAGCCGGTGCTTCCGCTATTCCCGGCTCACGTGGAGTAATTGAGATCGCGGACTGTAAGGCCCTTTCCAGTTTCAGGTGTTCTCTGATCAGCGAGCTATCGAGATCTGCACTCCCGATCGTACATTCGTTTCCCTTTTCACTCTCAGCCGGCGACGATGTAGCGGACCTTGGTCCCGAAGAGTCTGTACTTTTGCCCAGCTGATCCAGGTCTCTCTCTGAAAGGCTGTATCTTGAGCTAGGGCTTCCTGATCTTGGCTTTGGTGCAACTTTAGTTTTCTTTTCTTTCGGACCCCCTTTCTTGCTGGCCGTGTTTATATATGCTTACATATATACTGTAGCAGTCTCCTTGGGTTGAATAGATACAGGATATCTCAGGATAAGTAAATAATATGAAAAATAACACCGCTGCTAGCGGAGCTCCACTTCAGACGTCCATCTCTCACATCGGACGAGACCAATCTGAGATCTGAAAGTTTAAGAAAAAAAAAGCAGGAAGAAAAAGAGCCAAAACAACCAAGAGTATGAGCTAAAATAGTGAGAAGGAAAAAAGAAAAAGAAGGAAAAACATCCCTTTCCCCCAATTTCAATTATTATTCTAAAATTATATTTATTAAATCTTGCCATATTTTAAAAAAAGTTTTGAACAGATCTAAGCGAGAATTTGAGTTTTTCCAGTTTCTAACAGAACATCAGTTACCCTCTGACTTACAAAAGTTGAGTTAAGATTCTTCCAGTTAAGCAAGATAAGTGTCCCTGCTAGTAGCATGGTATAAGCTGTTTCAATCAATCTGTCCACTTTAAGCCCATCAGGGAGCTGTGATAATTTTCATAACGAAAATGAAAACTAGAACTAAAAATATTGTTTTTCGTTTTGCATGAACGAAAACTGAATTTAGGGCAAACAGAGAAACTAAAACTAAATAAAAATTAGTGATATGTGAACGAAGTAAAATGAGAACGAAAATTGAGTAAAAATGAGAAAAACAACAATAGCATTTTCATTCAGTCCAGTTCAGTCATGCAGAGGAGTTGTTTGTAGGTCACCCCGAGCCTTCACTTACGATGTGCTGTTCACTATGTGGTGATCTTGTAACTTGAACTTACTATAGTCACGTGGTGCAACTTCTGTAAAGGACCATTGTTTGTTGAGCACATTTGGCTCGTTGAGTTGAAGCAGTATGCACATGTGGTTGACGATGGCAAGTTTTGCACAGATGTTTGCGGGTAGAAAGCGAGAAAGTAGCGTATGGAAATGCTTCAATTACAGCGTAGATGATAAAAGCAAATATAGCGTGCGAGAAGAAGAGAAGAGTCTTGGAGATTCAGTGCAGGACTAGCTGGATCAGTACTTAGTGGATGTCCAGCACTTCTCTGTCACCATAACTACACTTCAGGGAGTGCGGTCAGGGGTCATCATGAAAAGTAAAAAAAAAAAAAAAAAAAAACTGATAACATAAAATAAATTTGTCCACTGGTCTGTGCTATAAATTTGTTTTCTGTATGAGTCCAATAAATTTGATCATTTTTATAGTAAAAATCTCTGAATTGGCGCATTTCCAGTTTAAATACTGGGGAGAAACGCGAGATGTGGCATAGACGATCCTCACCTCACCTCGGACTCCACTCTCCCTCACACACTGGGTTGATGCATGCAATTGGCGTGTGCCTGTTGCTGTCTTTCTGTATGTCGCCAGTATAATGTTTGCAGACATGTTTATTATACACCCTGACTTTCTACATTCTGGCTAATATCTTTAATGATGTGTGTGACATATCTAGTCTTGCTTGATCAGCTATAAAACCGCAGTGAAAAGGCACAAGGCAAAGCAGACGGTACAGTGCAGCACTGAGGGGGGCGTATGTGAGCCCAACAGGTTGTTGCTGCTGTTCTTCTATGCAGAGGCTCTAGGCACCAATGAGTTAGCAATATCAAAGTCAAGCTCAATGCAGCGGTCCGTTTATTTTTATGTTTTGTTCCGACTGACTGCCAAAATGGAAGATTTTAAGACTTAAAACTAAAGGAAAACAAGGAGGACTTTTAGAAGAAAGTGATAGACATTTTCGTGGAGGAGGATAGGCTCATGGACTTAATTTACAAATAAAGATAAGACCATAAATTGTTTTGAATTTTATAAAAAGTGGGATCAGACTAAGAAAAAAAATCCAATATTTAAAAACTAAATTTTGACCTAAAAATATTGTATTGTTTTTCTTGTTAGTAGTCTGTGTTAAAACTGATTAAAGCATCAGAATTAAAAGCTTTTAAAAACAACTTTCAGTTAAGGTCAAAATTGAAATCCGTGTTTTTTGTTCACCACTCTATACTTTCATTTGTATTGAATGAGTATGAATTGAGGAATTTCAACGGCAAATTTAGAACACATGGAGGGTGCAGAACAAATGCGCTCTCTCTCGCTGCTATAAATGTAACATTCTTTCTTAGCCAAATATGTGCCTTACCTATCTATGTGTAAAGAATGCTGATGAGATTTGAAACATAAACAGTAGTCAATGTGCATGCTGCCAGCTGGATAGTAAATAAGCTACTCTTTTGGGTTCTTATACAGTGGTACCTTGAGATACAAGTTTAATTCGTTCCATGACCGAGCTCGTAAGTCAAAATGCTCGTGTCTCAAATCAATTTTCCCCATTGAAATTAATTGAAATGAGATTAATTCGTGCCAGCCCCCAAAAAACCACCCCAATTTTTTGTTAAATGTTTTCAACATAAGAAAAATGTATTTATAATGAACAAATATTGTATACAAATAAAATCCAACCTAATACATAAGAGAATCTAAAGAAATAAACAGATGTTGGTGAAGCCGATTAGCATATTGTAATATTTTTTTCTTTCACTTCACTTTTGCTTAACTTAATTTTCTTCTTCACTAGTTTTTTTCTTTTTTGCCACGCTTTCGTCACTTAAATTCTTAAGGCGTTTCAATATTAACCTATCCAAGGAGCTTTGTTTAGTCCTCCCCTTTAGATTGTTTCTGAAATGAGTTAGGCAAGTGTCATTAAATAGCGCCGCTGCATGACCAGTTGCAACTTTTTCAGGGTGTTTCTTTTCAATAAAGTCAAGTGTTAGGCAGATGTCATTAAATAGCGCCGCTGCATGATCAGTTGCAACTTTTTCAGGGTTTCTTTTCAATAAAGTCAAGTGTTAGGCAAGTGTCATTCAATAGCGCCGCTGCACGACCAGTTGTAACTTTTTCAGGGTGTTTCTTTTCTTTAAAGTTCGAAACTTTATCCCACATTGCAAACACTTCCTTTATCTCACTTTAAGAGATAACCTCCTCTGCGATGCGATCTCCTGCAGAACCTCCGTATGTTGCCGCGTCTGTAGGTCCATCAACTCCTCCGTCGTCAGTTTCTTAGAATGTGTGGTGACAAGCTCTTTGATGGCTCATATTTTGAATTTTGGCTCGTAACTCAAGGCCAAAAATCGACCTAGTGACTCAAGGTACCACTGTATTTGTAAATCTGACTCTGAAGGAGTCAGTGCCTCACCAGCTTCAGTACTGGCAGCAGAAATCGTCAACATACAGTCTCTGGCGCCAGTGGCCAAGGACCTTGTCTGTGCACCTGCATTACAGGCGTTCATCAAGCAAATATTTTCACAGTGTGACTATCTGTGCAACGGACATCGTTGCAACATTAACAAATCTCTCGAAATGCGTGCTTAGCTTAACAGTAACATGCTTGCACAGACTGGTTTCTTGGGTTGAAACATTTGATCTTGCTGACTGTACTCATTAGGTCACTTAATCTGTTTGATCATTGATAGCCAAGCTGTGTTTAACGACCTTATGAACTGTGTGTATTTTGTAGACTGAAACATAACTTGCATTGAAATATGTGTAGGCCAGCATTTGTGATCTTGCAACAGAAAAAAATCTAAAATTGTACTAATGTTATGTAAAACGACCAGAACTAAATAAAATAAAAGGTAAAATTTTAAACACAGAACTAAATAAAAAATTTTTGACTCCACTGAAAACTAAAATGAAAAAAAAAAAGGAATTTTATAAAATAAAATAAAATAACTAAAACTACAATTAATATCAGAACTGAAATATCAATGTCTGGGAGTATACCAAACACAAAAATTGGTTTGGAGAGATTGTGACACCAAGGATGTCTCATAAGAATTCAAAGATTTTTCTTTCTCCACATAACCAATCGCCACAATATATATGCTCTGTAATAAACGTCAAACCAGCTGTAAGCTTACAACTCCGACTCTCCAAAACTTTTAAGGAGCATTGTAAAATATTCGAAGTACGTGTTTAATTATTCCATCCATTTATCCATCCAGGGTGGCGCCAGTCCCAGCAAGCATACAGCGCGAGGCAGGAACAATTCCTGGATGGGGCAACAGCTCATCACTAGCACTGCACCACCACACCCAAACATTTAATTATTAAAAATATACATTATTTAAATGAAGTTAACAATTTATCTGTATAATATAATATAATGCTTTAATGCATTTCATCTTAAAAAATTATATCAATTATAGATCCTAGTATTCTAGCAGCATACAGCTCCAAGAGCATAGCACTTGGAAATCTAAATTGACTTAGAAGGCAGTCATCATTTGTAAACCCATGCTCTCTTTTGTTGAATTGAATTCCTTTATTGTCATTGTATGGTACAATGAGATTCAGTATGCAAATCCTCCATAAACTCATTTTCCTTTAAAATGATATAATAATAATAATAAGATAAAAAACAAAAATATATAGTATGAAAGCATAAGTACAATATACATGTACGTATTGTGCAGATAGTGCAAATGGTTCATAAAGTGGCTCAGGTTGTGTAATATTACAGCTGTTGTGCAGGTATACAGTGAGGTAATTGTAATTTACAGGTTGTTTGTTTTTTGACATTTTATTGATTTTATTAAAATCAAATCACTTTCCATACAAGCAAGTCAATTTTAACAAAACTAGGTTCAAAACGAATCAGCCCCCACACATGAAAAAGAGTTAGGCCAGCAGAGTAAAACTTTAAACTAGTAAAATAAGTAAATAGATAACTTAATAAATGAATAAAAAAGAGGGGAGAGAATCCACTTCCTCAATTTAAATATTTGTTCTAAAATGTTATTGATTAGATTCTGCCAGGTTTTGAAAAGGTTTTGTACAGATCCTGTCAGTGAGAATTAGATTTTTTCCAATTTCAAATAGTATATAACATCAGTTACCCACTGATTTAAAATAGGTCAGTTAGGATTCTTCCATTCAAGCAAGACAAGTCTACATGCCAATAGTGTAGTAAAGGCAATCACAGTTTGTTTGTCCAAACACGGCTGTTAATGGATTAGGAGGGATTGTGACACTAAGGCTGTCTGAAAGGCGTTTAATGATTTTGGTCCAGAATGATGTTAATTTGGTACACGCCCAAAACATATGACCCAATGAGGCTGGAACTTGATTCTAACATTTGCAGGTTGGATCTTGCCCTAGAAACATTTTGGACAATTTTAAATGAGACAGATGTGTTCAATATATAATTTTAAGTTGAATAATTGTATGCTTTTTGCATACGGGGCTCGAGTGAATTATGTGCATTGCTACCTTCCACTACTTTTCTGAGATGTTGAGAGAGAGATCCTTTTCCCACTGTACTCTTGGTTCTTTGAAAGGGAGGGACTGTAAAATGTTTTTATATGTTACAGAGATGCTGTCTGAGTCCTCAAGACTAATCAATATTTTTTCTGGCATAGAGGTAGGTGGGAGGTGAGGAAAATTGAGCAGTTTTTGTTTAACAAAATTTCTAATTTGAAGGTAGTGGAAGAAATGTGTTGCTGGAAAGTTACATTTGGAGTGTAATTGTTCGTAGGATGTAAAGACATTGGTTATGTACAGATCTCTAGATAATTTAATCCCGAATGTTTTCCAGACATTAAAAACTGCATATGTTGGAAAGAGTGGGAAAAGGTGTTTCTCGTGCCGAGGTGTCACAGATAAAAGCTTCTCGATCTTAAAATACTTCCTACATTGGTTCCATATTTTGAGTGAGTAAAGCACAATTGGGTTGTTAGTATATTGGCGATGACTTGTACTTATTGGGGTACTAAGCAAGGAATATAAAAAAATGCTGCAGGATTTTATTTCTGTTGCGGACCAAGACTGTGTATGCTCATCTATTTGTGTCGATGTCCAGGTTTTTATAGCTTGTATATTTGCCGCCCACTAATAAAATTGAAAGTTGGGTAGAACCATGCCACCTTCCACCTTTAGGTCTTTGTAGGGTCGCCCTTTGGATACGTGGATGTTTTGAATTCCAAATAAATGAGGTTATGGTTGAATCCAATTTCTTAAAAAATTATTTATTGATGTATATTGGAATTTTTTGAAATAGAAAAAGAGGCTTAGGAAGGTACAACAGTTCTACAGGGAGCACTTGATGGACTGATTGAGTGTGTTTATAGCTCTTGGGATGAAGCTGTTTCTGAGTGTCAAGGTCCATACAGGAAAGGCACTGAAGAGTTTGCTGGATGGGAGATGTTCAAATAGACTGTGCGCATGGCTGAGTGGAATCCATGCAGATGCTGGTGGCTTTCCTCATGCACCGTGTGCTATAAATGTCCTCCAGAGCTGGAAGCTATATCCCAGTAATCTTCTATGCTTTTTACACAACCCGCCATATTTATTTTTTACTTATATCAGCTGCTATCGAGCTGTGATTCCACACTTACAATGGGTTAAAATATTCTGAGTGATGCACTGAGAGTAACAACGCTAAAGCAGCTGAGGTATTTGGAATAACTTCGCCATTCCGTGCACCATTATATTGTTACAGGTTGATTACAATTAGGTAATCAAAGCCTGCGTCATGGATGTGAATCTTAAAAAGAAGGGGAAACCACACAGGAACAGTAACACTGCTTTGACACTGGGTGTCGCCAGTTTGCAAAACCGGTTGTGCTGCCATGAGAATGTGTGTGGCTTTATGCCAACTTTAGTTTTTGTACATCTTAATGTGAGCTTGGAAAAGGGCATATGCAAATTTTTGTCCATACGCACTATTTATGCATGTGGCCCCTAGACAGCATTATAGGCAACCTTACATGTCTGTTGTACTTGGGTGTTGTACCATGTTAGCCATTATGGATGTAGTGAGAAGTCAAGCAAAATTACATCTTTTATTGGCTAACTGAAAAGATTACAATATGCAAGCTTCTGAGGCAACTCCACATCTTGCCTGAAGAAGGGGCCTTGAGTTGCCTCGAAAGCTTGCATATTGTAATCTTTTTAGTTAGCCAATAAAACGCGTCATTTTGCTTGACTTCCCACAAGGCAACCTTACCAAATACTTGGTTGCACAAATTCCTCCAAATGTTTGTGTAAGCATCCTGAATTCTTCTAGTAGTTTCACTCGCTCTTCAATTGCATTTTGTCTTAGGTTTGAATGTTTGCAGGACACCTTCTACCTTTAAATTTCAGCTCCTTCAAAAGGTTTTTGTTCAGATTGAGATAATGATTAATTGCTGGATATTTATTCCTTTTAGCCATTCTTTTTTGCTTTTAGATGTGTGTGTTTGTGTCATTGTCCTGTTGGAGGACCCATGATCTTTGTTCCACAATGCAGCCTCCCTCAGCTTTTTGGAACTTGCACTATATTTAACTGTAGGTAGGGTGTTCTTTTCCTTATAAGCTTAATTTATCTTCTTTATCCAAATTGTTGGTCTGCATTGCCATTGAGTTCCATTTCGGTTTTAGCAGGCCACAGAACATTACCCCGGAACGGTTTCTCTTTGTAGGTTTGGGAAAATCCTTGGCCTTCACCCATAAAGCCCTTCTTGGCTGATTGTTTGGCATGTGGTATGTATTGAAACTATCACTCCATGTTGTTTCAGGTCAGCTTTAAGGTTAATTGATTTTTTAGGCTTTGTTTGTTTGTTTTAGATAGTTGGCACGAACCTTCAAACACTTTTTATGGTAAATTTTCCTTTTTCTGCCATGAGTAGCAACTTTTTTTTATAACATTGCAAACTTTGGAAACAGGAATGTCATTGGTAATTGTCTTTAGACTTTTACTTATTTATACTTGGTGGTTATAGTTTTTTCACATCGGCTCACACAGCTTTAGCATTGTCAGTAATCATCATAGAATGGAATTTACTTATCATTAAACCCATCATTCTTTGGTTAATAATGGGTTAATTCATGCCATGTCAGTATTGGCAATTTATTTTGGGTTAACCAAATTTCACTACAGTGAGAGACTATTTCTTCTAATCAAACAAATTTGAACCATTCAAAAAGGTAGCAATAATTGTGCCATGGTAATTTTACAGTTGTTTAATATTTCTGTTGTTTATTTGTTATTGTCCTGTGCTGCTCTGCCCTAAATAAATTAGTATATATAGCCCAAATCTGTTTCACTGCCCAGTGTTTTTCAGGAAGTAATGCACATAATATACATAAAATTCAAGGATGCCATTCGCACTGATCACATCTATATAAGTTTACTTCATTCCTTAACCATTTGTGTGCATTTAAATATTCTTTCTAATAAATTGGTGGCATTAGGATAAGCAGTGTTTCCCGTAAGGTTTGCACAACTTGATAAGCATCATCACACAAGTGTCTCAAGTAATTCTGCACACCCGCGACACACCAAAGATTTACAAAGGCCAGATAGTACAATTTCCCATAGGCAAATCCTTTGAAATTTTACTTTAAAGTGGCCCAATTAGGTTGTCTTATCCCCACTCCTTTGAAAAACTTTTTATGCACAGTTTGAGGAAACATCCAGGTTAAAGTCTGCAGGAAAGTGGACCCATATGTGCTACCAATGCAGTAACTGTGAACTTTGAGGAAATAGGCAAGTCTGCAGAGGGGCAAAACCATGCAGTCTGGAGTAGTACAAAAGGAACTGTGCTGAAAAGTGAGACATTTTGGATTTGAAAAGGATAAGAAGACACAAGGTCCCCAAAACTAGAAGATTAATAAGTGGTCCTTTTAACACTAGAATTACCAAAGCTTACTAAAAAATTTGTAAATCCAGCCCACCTTAAATCCCTTCACACTTCTGTTTCAGTGTTTTTTGTCTTATAAATATGTCGACATTTGACTTGTAATCAAAAGGCTGTGGACTCAATCCTGGGAGCCGTGCAAATTTACCGTTTTGAGTAGTGAGCTGCTCTTACTATTAATATTATACAATAAAAACATGCATTTAATTTGTGTCTGTAACAGCCATTGTAAATGTATAATACTTGTAAAAGTTAGCGTTTTATTTTCACTTCTATTCTCACAGTCACTATCACGGTACAAAACATCACCACCACAGATCTGATGCTGTTAGTTTTTATTTGAAACTAGGAACAAATGTAGATGTGAGTGGTGTTTTTGGAGACAATGGAACTGGAAATTCTCTGATCTGGGATTATAAAAGCTGATACACAAACCCTGATGAATCTACCTTCTTCGTATCTCACTGTCAGTTGATTTTTTTTTTTATTCAGTGTTCCTGCTCACGCTGAATTACTATGCACTTTATGGTCCATGATGTCAAAGCCGCACTGACAGAGACATAGGTATATATTTGGAATAATTCATTTTATGACCTGTATAGTACATTTCGGAAAAAATTGTGGCACTGATGCAACATTATTCTTATTCATTTGCATACCTTCTTGCAGTTGTAATCAGTGACGCGTTTATTTTCCTCCAATCTTGTCCAATCTCCACATTTTGGTGCATGGTAGTGTTTCTTTTGTACTCCTGGACATGCAGAGGAAAGAATAGTTCAGAGAGGTCAGTTCCACACTATATGAAATAATCAAATTCAACTATTAACAGTTTCCACACAACCAAGGACCGTCCTTCCTACATTTACGACATGTGTACCTGTTGCAGTGTACACACTTCTCTCTATGCTGTGGTTCCTTTTACATTGAAGGAGCACCTGACACTGACTGAGTTTGCTTTCCTTGGGGAAGTGGAGGTCTTGGAACAGAAGCTTGTCAATGTTGCATCCTCATTTTCTTTTCCTCTGCAAAGTGAGCAAAGAACACTCTGTTCTTTTCTCAGTGTACCCGTGCATGCCTTGTACAGTGCATGTGCGTTGATCGCCGCCAGGTCAAGAACATTGTAGCACACAGCAACCAGCCACCCACGTGCTCCTGTTCACACTGAATAAGCTCACGTTTTGTGGTGCTTGACATCAAAGAACCATGGGGGGAAAAAAAAGACAAATACATGTGACATTTTGAAGAAATCATTTTCTGATCTTTATATATTAATAATGATGATGAGCTATATTGGTGAATTGCAGATGATCTTGGAGCTTATCTGAACGAATAAAAGACTTTTTTCTGGAATCTTATTGTTTTTTACCTTGAAGTGTAGCAGCTTTTATGGTTTGTTAGTATTTGCCTTTACTATTTAATTAGCAGTGTGGTTTGGTTTCATTGATATGGTGTACTGTAAAAAGTAAACAAACAAATAACAGCCTGTTGGACAGTAAATTGGAAATGCGAGAGCTGACTTCATTTGCAGTATGTATGCAGGAGCATTTTGTGAATGAATAAAATACAGGAATAAACTCAACTTATTTTCTGTTTAGCTCTGCTTTTAGCCTGATACCAATACAGTGGTGCAATCTGTAGCAGTTTTAAATCAAGATTTCAGTGAGTTTCTAATAATCAAACTGTATGGCATGTATTATTCAAAATATGCAAAGTTTAAGTTGTCTGCACAGTTTTTATTATTGTTTTTTAACTTCATATGAAATAGTATATCTGTTCAACTTTCTGAAAGAATAAATAAACTGTATATACATTAATAGTTTAAATAAACATGAAACTTTAATAAATCCATTTTCAAGTGTATTCTGTAATGCATAACATTTTTTACATATAAATAGATAATTATATTGCATAATCTAATCTAAGAAGTACAAAAATGGTAATATAACTGAAAATTTGTGCTTATAAGAAAAACTTTTTGATCATACCAAGCCTGTCCTTGTAGCAAACACTTGATTATAAGTGAATCAGGTCAACATAAGTCTATGCTTTTTCTAGCAAGTAACCTGGAATTCACTACCATAAAATGTTATTAACTATATGTTAAACTGTAATATTGAAATTATTTTGAATGCGTTGTTAAAAGTACAATATTCAGATATTACATTTAAAAAAAAAAAAAAAAATCTAAACTTAGTCATTTATTTTTATAATTGTATATTGATGTTCTAGTGTGCTGCATACTGAAAAAATGAAATTTTTTGCCTTATATACTCCTAGTATGTCTAGTAGTATGTGCCTTTTTAGCCCTTTAACCCTTATCTCTTTAAATTGCCTTTTAATATGAAAGCTAGATGGTAAGTTACTTAGCAAATCAAGCACATGAGATGATGATGTTAAAATACAGTTTGAGAATTGGAGTAACATAAATAACTGAACTAATCAGAAATGCAGCACATTTCAATGTTGGAGTGGTAGCTGTTTTTGAAGAACCTCAAAATATAAAACTAATCAAACTAAAAAATGAATCCAACTTTACAAAATATTTTTTTGAATCAAAAATGTCTGTTCACAACAAATAAAAAATCTTGAGTGAAACTGAACCTCCATCACTATTAACCTACTCTCCCATTTTTTGTTGATAGGAAATGAGTCATATGGTATCAGCGGCCACAAGGAAAGCAAATGCAATTTACAAAAAGAACAAAAATGAATTGTTAATCAGTATGATGAAAGTACTACAACACTGCATAAAATTAAATTACTGCAATAATTAAGTAAAAGTTTAACACAAAATAAAAAGTAAAATTTGAGTGGGTTGTATGCTTTCAGAGTGTTAAACAATAAAAATTGACTTTAATTATCAGCAGGTTAATAATACTTGACCAGTCAGTGCTCTCTATTGTAACTCATAATTAAACGATTGGTCTTCAAGACTTGGATTCTAATCAAATTTTTACTGAGTAGCATCTTTAAAAAAAAAAAAAAAAAAAAAAGACTAAGTAATTGTTTTTTGCATTTGCATTTTACATTCCTGTAATTTTCAATGAAAAGCCAGAAAACAAAGTTAAAATCCTTCTAACAACTTAATGGCAGAATTAAATAAGCAAAAAGAACATATCAGTAAAATTGTATGATTATATTTTATTTGTGTATCAACATTATTAAGACATTATCTGTTAAATATTATTTTAAAAACTCCTAATGTTTCATTAAAGTATGCAAATCTAGCAATACAGTCATGCTAATGTTAATTTCATGATGCACTAGCATTGTTTGTAGAGAGAAAAAAAGACACATTTGCACAGTTCGCTTTAATAATCAGGCATACTAATGAGCAGTATAAGGAAAAAGTGGTTATATACTTTGATCTATATTAGCATTTACATTTTTCAGCTAAAGTGCACATTGCCATGTCAATTGTACTACATATTTGTACAAGGTAATTATTTATCAAAGTTGTCTGTCAGTAGCTTGTGTCCTAATATTGTAACTTACAAATAGTGGAGTTTCTCGCATGTGTCAGGAATACTTGTGCTCCTTATTCATTTACTACTTGTAATTTTTTTGTAAATTGACAAGTCAAACAAGAACAATGAAAATCTGGCTATATGTGTTTATACCCACAAAATCCAAGTAATCCTTGTCATAGTTAGAAATTAGTCTTCTAAAGCAATTCAGACATTCACGTCTGTTTTGAATTTTCCGATTTGGATATTGTCATTATCAGGGCAATAAATTGAGAACCTCCACAAGTCAGTTATTGCCATTTAAATTCTAAACGTTTCTGAAAGGATTTTGTCATTCAGGAAAAAAGAAAAATACTGAAAGGTCACAACATTCTTAAATAATTAAGCCATGACCCCCTGAATTTAAATATGTTTAAATAAGATTAAAATAGCTGTTTAAATGTGGACCTGGAAGAGTCAAAAACATAGGGAGGATAAACCGACAACTCACAGAATTTCAATAACGATGTAAAGAAAGTCTAGTCAGATTTACCACCAAATCAGTATATATGCACAAGAGACACTTAATGACAGTTGATAATGGTTGTCATTTTGCATATTGTATGTTTTATTTGTATTGTATGTTTAATGCTATTTTGATTTTAGATAAAAACAAAGGAATGCATATTACAACTGCTGTTAACACTGAAGCAACCATGTGATATTAGATCACAATTTAAATGTCACTAATCAGGTGATACATAAAGCCAGATGATTTAGTTGTTAAGCTTTATGCGAATGCTTAGACCAGTCTGATCTTCCTAACCAAACCTGTGTTTTCATACTTTTATTTGAAGTTTAATTATAACCCTTTTACATTTTAATTGATACATTTTAATTGATACCCTGTTTGAGCAGCAAGAGGTATTGAGGACACCCTTTAGTAATTCTAAGCAACATTGAACAAGCTCAGAAATTACTCCAGATATTTTTATTGGATTTTAGCAGTGTTCTAACTACTACTCAACTACATTTGTTGACTGAGAGAAGTTAAAATAACTCAGGGACTACTTTACCACTGGGCGGCACGGTGGCGCAGTGGTAGTGCTGCTGCCTCGCAGTTAGAAGACCCGGGTTCGCTTCCCGGGTCCTCCCTGTGTGGAGTTTGCATGTTCTTCCTGTCTCTGCGTGGGTTTCCTCCGGGCACTCCGGTTTCCTCCCACAGTCCAAAGACATGCCGGTTAGGTGGATTGGCGATTCTAAATTGGCCCTAGTGTGTGTTTGGTGTGTGGGTGTGTTTGTGTGTGTCCTGCGGTGGGTTGGCACCCTGCCCGGGATTGGTTCCTGCCTTGTGCCCTGTGTTGGCTGGGATTGGCTCCAGCAGACCCCCGTGACCCTGTGTTCGGATTCAGCGGGTTGGGAAATGGATGGATGGATAGTTTACCACTTTTTCTATGTTTATTCAATCTTCTTCTGATGCTCATCAAGCTACTTAGTAACTATTATTCATTCATCTTTTTATTTTATTTTTTTGTATGCTGATATACTTTACTGGCGGAGTTTTTGCTGACATCAATAATGATATGTGTAAGTGCATTGGCAGATATATTTTCAGTCATTGTACCAGGCTATGACCGAATGATAATGATGAATAGTATCATGACAACTGGAGAGACTGTTAACAGCTCAGAAAGAAAGCTTTCAGGGCAGCATGGGCTAGTAGTAACCCAACCTGCATTTTCTGTGAGGAAGACTCATTAGCAGCTACAGAACACACTTAAAACTGTATCCCTTTGGTACTTGAAATTGTGGGAGGATGAGCACCCCAACCAGATAGACCAACAAGTTACAACATATGCTAAAAGAGAT
This sequence comes from Polypterus bichir lapradei, assembly GCA_026402145.1. Lineage (NCBI taxonomy): Eukaryota > Metazoa > Chordata > Cladistia > Polypteriformes > Polypteridae > Polypterus > Polypterus bichir. The sequence goes on from JANRMT010062792.1 coordinate 79,272,866, forward strand.
TTATGATGAGTGTGGAGTGCATTTACAGTATGGTTTAATATAACCCTCATGACCTTAATACTAGAATTCCTGAAGCATACGAAAAAACTCGTAATCCCCTGCCACCTTAAATTCCTTTGCACCTCTCCTCATCAGCATCTTTTGTTTTGCAAATGTGTCTATCAGCACAAGCAACAAACAGCCTGCTATCCCATCCACATCCCCCAGTGGAGCTGAAGTCAGTCGCAAACTTCTCCCAGCTCAAGTCTCTTTATTGTGGTGTGAGGTGTCTGGAGTCGTATAGGGTAAATAATATATCGTTATTTGGAACACATGCATTTCATGTGTGTTCCGTGTCTACAACAATATATGTAAGTGTAGGATGAAAGCAAATGTGAGTCAAGAAATGCTGAACACATACCTAAAGCAGAAGCTTTTTCCATGTTATCTAATGATGACGTGAAGTCAATAATGTGTGAAGACTTTAGTCCAAATATCAAATAAACATGTGCACTTTTATTCAAGAATATAACCAAAGTAAAAAAAATTGTTCAATTTACATGTTGCTGTCAATGAGTTACAAACCCAAGCTCAAATGTTAATCGATATAAAGTTGGTATGTATTCTTGGATGGTGCAGAGGTAAGAACAGCTGCCTTTATAATCAAAAGGTTCCAGGTTTGAGTTCAGGTGCTCCGCATTTTGAGTAGTGAGCTTGCTATTATTATTACTATAATAAAAACATAAATATGATTTGAGGCTGTAACACCTCGTGTAAATTTTGGCTACTTGTAAATATGAAAACAATCACCCCCCTTCAGTCTTTCCTTACAATTCATACTTTACAGGCCTTGACTAAGCTATACCTTTATCCACATCATTTGTAGTTGAAAAGGGCTCTGAGTCTAAGATTGATTTGCTTATAAAATCTACTAGCACAGTCTTTTTTTTTTTTTTTTTTTTTGCCTAAATCAGTCTACCGCATAGAATAACCTTTGTTTCGCAAAACTGTTGTGTTTCTTGAGAAACCTATTTTGTTTTGGTTGTTTTAAAAACCAAATATTGAACTTTAGGGATAGCAGTACCTTGGAACTCAGTGAAAGACAATTTACAGTTGTGCTTGAAAGTTTGTGAACCCTTTAGAATTTTCTGTATTTCTACATAAATATAACCTAAAACATCATCAGATTTTCACTCAAGTCCTAAAAGTAGATAAAGAGAAACCAGTTAAACAAATGAGACAAAAATATTATACAGTGGTACCTCGGTATATGTCCTTAATCCGTTCCAGGTCCTTGGACTTATACCAAACAGGACGTATACCAAACTAATTTTTCCCATAAGAAATAATGGAAAAATGATTAATCCGTTCCCATGAGAAAAGATCCTATTGTTATTGGCATATTATACATTGATGGGGTTATATAAAATTTAAACACTGCTTAATACTAAAATACATAAATACAAAAGCAATTAGATGAAATATATGAAAATTTAACCTCACTTTACTTTTTAATAACGTCTTTGTTTTTCACAATCGTAGATACTGTCGTTCTTGGCATACGGTATGCAACAGCTATGTCCCAGATACGCATGCCACCTTCATCCTTTTTAACGATCAATTCAAATTTATGTGAAAAAACACAAAATCACATTGTGACGATGCAGGTTTGCTGTATGCTCCCATCTGCTGTCTGGGAGCCCTTGAACCCTACACCGTCGGTAATGTTACCAATGAGCTTAGCAGTGAGGCACAACAAAGCACGGGATGATGAAAAAGTGTAAAGTGCTTTTATTAAAACAATCAACAAAACAAGGTGTTCAAATTAAAGTGCAGTGTCCAAAGTTCCAATAAATAAATCCATAAAATCAGAAGAGAAACATGGAGGTTAAAAACAATAGAATAAAAAGTCTTCTTAAAATCGAGGTTAAAATACAGCATTACGCATTCTTTAAAAAAAAAAAAAAAACACAACAAGAAGCCCGGTGCCTTTTTACCTGGCGGTCCCCTGCTTCCCTCCTCTGGGCTTCTCGACAGGGGAGTCGCTCTACTTGCAGCTGACCTTCACTCTGTCTACTTCAGCTGTTCAGTTCACCTCTCCAATCCCTGGCTCCGGTAGGCTCCTCCTGACAGCAACTTGAGATCCACATTGACCTTCTTCCAGTCAATCCCGCTCCATGATCACTTAGCATGAGTGACCACTACTATTATTCCCCGGGTGTCGGCCCAATACCTAGGCTCACTGTTCAGCTGCAACGTGAGCCTGCCTCTGCGCTCGCGCTGTTTCTCTCTCCTGCTTTCTCCTTTCTCCTGCAACCTCCCATCCGTTCGTTCTTTCTTTTTCCTCCCCTTCTAGCCGACTCGCGCTTCTGTTTATCAAGAGGGCATGGCAGCTGAAATCCGCAGCCCCAGGAACAATCACGAATGCGGATGGTCTGTCACCTGTGCACTTAGGTGAGAAACACCCACATCACGAGTCGCCCTGAGAACTGCTTTTGCCCAATACTATCCGCTTGCAGAGCCACCACGTCCCCTCACCAAGCCGCGAACGCGATGATTATTTATTTTAAAACTGGCCTTTGACAGGAGCTGTGGACCTGCTATACCACACACGTGAAAATTCACAGAGAGTTATAGCTCGGGTTGTTCACTGAATGCTAGCAACTGGCGCAGTGACGCTAGTGGGCAGTCGTGGCTTTGTTTCGAGAGAGGTAAACAAGGGTAGCACAAGAGTCGTATTCCAAACAAAGGTCGTATACCAAGCAAAATTTTTCGCGTCCAAACAGGACTTATACCAAGTTGGACTTATTCCAAAGCGGATGTATACTGAGGTACCACTGTACTTGGTCATTTATTTATTAAGGAAAATTATTGAATGTTACATATTTGTGAGTGGCAAAAGATTGTGAACCTTTGCTTTCAGTATCTGGTGTGAACCCCCTTTGCAGCAATAACTGCAACTAAACGTTTCTGGTAACTTTTGATCATTCCTGCACATCGGCTTGGAGGAATTTTAGCCCATTCCTCCATACAGAACAGCTTCAACTCTGGGATGTTGATGGGTTTCCTCACATTAACTGCTCGCTTCAGGTCCTTCCACAACATTTCAATTGGATTAAGGTCAGGACTTTGACTTGGCCATTCTAAAACATTAACTTTATTCTTCTTTAACCATTCTTTGGTAGAACGACTTGTGTACTTAGGGTCGTTGTCTTGCTGCATGATCCACCTTCTCTTGAGATTCAGTTCATGGACAGATGTCCTGACATTTTCCTTTAGAATTCTCTGATTTAATTCAGAATTCATTGTTCCATGAATGAAGGCAAGCCGTCCTGGCCCAGATGCAGCAAAACAGGCCCAAACTATGATACTACTATCACCATGTTTCACAGATGGGATAAGGTTCTTATGCTGGAATGCAGTGTTTTCCTTTCTCCAAACATAACGCTTTTCATTTAAACCAAAAAATTCTATTTTGGTCTCATCCGTCCACAAAACATTCTTCCAATGTCCACGTGATCGTTAGCAAACTGCAGACGAATAGCAATGTTTTTTTGGAGAGCAGTGGCTTTCTCCTTGCAACCCTGCCATGTACACCATTGTTGTTCAGTGTTCCCCTGATGGTGGACTCATGAACATTAGTCAATATGAGAGAGGCCTTCAGTTGCTTAGAAGTTACCCTGGGGTCCTTTGTGACCTTGCCAACTATTACATGCCTTGCTTTTGGAGTGATCTTTGTTGGTCGACCACTCCTGGGGAGGGTAACAATGGTCTTGAATTTTCTCCATTTGTTCACAATCTGTCTGACTGTGGATTGGTGGAGTCCAAACTCTTTAGAGATGGTTTTGTAACCTTTTCCAGCCTGATGAGCATCAACAACTCTTTTTCTGAGGTCCTCAGAAATCTCCTTTGTTCGTGCCATGATACACTTCCACAAACATGTGTTGTGAAGAGCAGACTTTGATAGATCCCTGTTCTTTAAATAACACAGGGTGCCCATTCACACCTGATTGTCATCCCATTGATTGAAAACACCTGACTCTAATTTCAACTTACAAACTAACTGCTAATTCTAGAAGTTCACATACTTTTGCCACTCACAAATATGTAATATTTGATCATTTTCCTCAATAAATAAATTACCAAGTATAATATTTTTGTCTCTTTTGTTTAACTGGTTTCTCATTATCTACTTTTAGGACTTGAGTGAAAATCTGATGATGTTTTAGGTCATATTTATACAGATACAGGTGCCGGTCATAAAATTAGAATATCATGACAAAGTTGATTTATTTCAGTAATTCCATTCAAAAAGTGAAACTTGTATATTAGATTCATTCATTACACACAGACTGATGTATTTCAAATGTTTATTTCTTTTGATTTTGATGATTATAACTGACAACTAATGAAAGTCCCAAATTCTCGGAAAATTAGAATATCAATTAAGACCAATGCAAAAAAAAAAGGATTTTTAGAAATGTTGGCCAACTGAAAGGTATGAACATGAAAAGTATGAGCATGTACAGCTCATACAGCACTCAATATTTAGTTGGGGGGCCTGGATTACTGCAGCAATGCGGCGTGGCATGGAGTCGATCAGTCTGTGGCACTGCTCAGGTGTTATGAGAGCCCATGTTGCTCTGATAGTGGCCTTCACTAATTCTTTTGAATTATTGGGTCTGGCGTATTGCATCTTCCTCTTCACAATACCCCATAGATTTTCTATGGGGTTAAGGTCAGGCGAGTTTGCTGGCCAATCAAGAACAGGGATACCATGGTCCTTAAACCAAGTACTGGTAGTTTTGGCACTTTGTGCAGGTGCCAGGTCCTGTTGGAAAATGAAATCTGCATCTCCATAAAGTTAGTCAGCAGCAGGAAGCATGAAGTGCTCTAAAACCTCCTGGTAGATGGCTGCGTTGACCTTGGACCTCAGAAAACACAATGGACCAACACCAGCAGATGACATGGCACCCCAAACCATCACTGACTGTGGAAACTTTACCCTGGACCTCAAGCAACGTGGATTCTGTGCCTCTCCTCTCTTCCTCCAGACTCTGGGACCTTGATTTCCAAAGGAAATGCAAAATTTACTTTCATCAGAGAACATAACTTTGGACCACTCAGCAGCAGTTTTGTCTTTAGCCCAGGCGAGACGCTTCTGACGCGGTCTCTTGTTCAAGAGTGGCTTGACACAAAGAATGCGACAGCTGAAACACATGTCTTGCATACATCTGTGCGTGGTGGTTCTTGAAGCACTGACTCCAGCTGCAGTCCACTCTTTGTGAATCTCCCCCACTGTTTTGAATGGGTTTTGTTTCACAATCCTCTCCAGGGTGCGGTTATCCCTATTGCTTGTACACTTTTTTCTACCACATCTTGTCCTTCCCTTCGCCTCTCTATTAATGTGCTTGGACACAGAGTTCTGTGAACAGCCAGCCTCTTTAGCAATGACCTTTTGTGTCTTGCCCTCCTTGTGCAAGGTGTCAGTGGTCGTCTTTTGGACAACTGTCAAGTCAGCAGCAGAGTTTATCTTTTAGACACTTGAGTAATGGCTGCTGAAATTGTGGCTTTGTGATCATATGTGAATAATAAATTATAAATCAGTCATTTCAATCAGAAATAATCATTTTAAACATTAGCAATGTCTTGGCTTTAATTTAAAATGTATTTAATGATGCCTTGATAAAACAAAGTATCAATTTCCATAAAAAAAATATTTACATTTGTTGGTGATTTCAAATATAGTGGACAATTAAAACAGATTAGTTACTACCTGGTAAACTACTTATTTTAGGATTATAATTAATATGCATGGCTCATCAGCTTAAATACCTTAAATAATACTCAAATATTTTGGGCTGTTGTTCTTCCTGTCTCCATTTTAAAAGAAAACACTACTGAAAAAATTTTTAAAAATATTTGCAGTTATTTTTTATAATGCTAATAATTTTAGTATTTTTTCCTCGTGATCAATCAGTTCTTAATCAAGCAACTTCAAATTTATAAATTATTATATGTACAGGAAATTCCATGCTTTTCTATTTCAGAAATACTATTTGCAGGGTGATAATTATTATACCAAGAATCTACATAGTACAAAACATACATTAACTACATTAAAAAATATGTTGTATTAAAAAATAATTATCCTCATGTGTTATGAGAGTTTAACTTAATGCAGATATTTAAAATCCATGCAGTGTATTGCGTAGTTTTATGTTAAGCTTGTTTTTTTTAAAACATTTTCATAAGTGACACTGTTGGTTTATGGCTAAAGGTATAATTTTAAATCATTGGGTATGGGACAAGGTGAGATTCATTGATATTCTTGTAGTGTGGTTGTACTTCTTTAGCAGAACTATTGAATCCTTGGCATTTATACATCACTACTGATGTGATAACAGAATAAAAGAGCTTTACTGCTGATTGAAGTCAAGTAGGAGGGCCATAGTGAACACTAGCATGAAGCTAGCTGATGAATGCTATTACCACTAAAGGCATTGCTAACAACAGAGATTATGCATTGCTTTCCCAAAGGAAAATGCTGGAACTCTGCAGTGCTTGTGCAGTGTATTTCAACAATAACTAAATATTATATACTTCTGGAAGAATAGCCTTATTAGGTAGTGCACAAAATTACTTTGCAACCAAAAGTATTTCAGTTACATTAGGAAAAGGTTTTTATTTGCTTCTGAATTAATCATGTTTGTGACTGCTTAAAAGTCAGATTGATTGTCCATCCATCCATCCTCTTCCGCTTATCTGAGATCGGGTCGCGGGGGCAGCAGCTTGAGCAAAGATGCCCAGACTTCCCTCTCCCCGGCCACTTCTTCTAGCTCTTCCGGGGGAATCCCAAGGCGTTCCCAGGCCAGCCGGGAGACATAGTCCCTCTAGCGTATTCTGGGTCTTTCCCGGGGCCTCCTCCCGGTTGGACGTGCCTGGAACACCTCACCAGGGAGGCGTCCAGGAGGAATCCTGATCAGATGCCCAAGCCACCTCATCTGACTCCTCTCAATGCGGAGGAGCAGCAGCTCTACTGTGAGCCCCTCCCGGATGACTGAGCTTCTCACCCTATCTTTAAGGGAAAGCCCAGACACCCTGCGGAGGAAACTCATTTCAGCCGCTTGTATTCGGGATCTCGTTCTTTCGGTCACTACCCATAGCTCATGACCATAGGTGAGGGAAGGAACATAGATCAACTGGTAAATTGAGAGCTTTGCCTTACGGCTCAGCTCCTTTTTCACCACGACAGACCGATGCAGATGATTGTAACATGGATAAATATATTCAGGCTACTATCTTAACTTAGCCTTGAGCTCACATTTAAAGAGGACTAAAACAATAATTGGTTTGTCACATTTATTTGCAAGTAATTTTTTTCTGAATGCAAATAAAGGCAGCGGCAAAGTTGAAAAGATTACAGAAGTATTTGAAATTACCCCAGTGCCCAGTAGTTCTGGGCATCACATATTTGAAGAGATCCACATCAGTAGGCATAGACATATTTGTAGAACCCAGACATATACACTGCTACATGCCACATTTCACAAAGTAAACTTATTATAGTACCGTAGCATTATGAAAACATTGCACGGACTATTTCAGATGTGGATAAAATGTTCTGTTTGTTTTACTTGTTTGTTTTCCTTCTTCCAAATGGTATCTGTGTGATATTTTATGAAATATGCATTCATTCATTAATTTTTTACAGTTTCTCTTATTCCGGCAGTGTTGCATTATGCACAAAGCAGGGACCCATTGTGTACAGTGTACCTATTTAAATTTGAAGTCACCAATCAACCTGTAACACGCACTTCAGGTCATCAGTAATGGTCAATCTAAGATATTTAGCCTTTCCAAAGCATCTTCCCTGGTTTAATTTTGATTGTAGTCAGCCTTCTGTTTCCTGAAGTCTATAATTAGCTCCTTAGTTTTTTCTGACATTACAGAAAAGATTGTTGTCCTAGCACCAATATATATCAGAAGTCTTTTCTCTTTAAGCTCTCTCATCATTGTTGTTGATCTGGCCTAATACGTCAGATATTCAAATTTATTTCAAGATAAAAAGTGTATTTCTGTTGAATTACTATTTTTGGTTGACTATGCGTTAATAATACAGAGTAATTAAAAAACAAAAACACTTCTCATAGGAGAATTTTTCTTTATTTATACTCTTGTACATTTTAAATAGTAGTAAAAATAACAAAACTATAAAATCTCACTGTTGGAATTTTACAGTGAGGAAAAGTGTTACATCAAAGTTATTTGCCCACAAGACAGCTTGGTTCTCTGTTTTTATTCTGTCAACCAGATTCATGAGGTTCTCACCTGGGATGTTTTTCCAGCAGTCTTGAAGGAGTTCCCATATATTCTATAACATATATAGTGTTGTGGTGTGTTTTGTATACAAGTTGATAAATATTTTGTATGTCTTTATATGTAACTTGAACAAAGCAATGTAATATTAGAGTTATATCATTGATAGGAACTGCGGTGTTTTGATATTTGGCCAACAATCCCCTCCACCCATTTTAGGACTGAATCTTTGTAATTTTATAACAGGTTAAGGGGAAGTGTCTAAAACTAGTTTGGCAAGTGATTCTATGCAGGATTCTCTCAATCAATCCCACAGAAAAGCCAAATTACCTAGCTGGCAAGCATCAGCTCAACAAATGGTTTTGGGGGCAGGTGAGAAAGGTATTGTGTGCCCCAGTTGGTCTGAAGTATGGCTGTTTGGGATTGGTTTGAATCAGAGGCCATTCTGTAGCACGACACTCTATTGGTGTAAGGATTTTGACAAAGAATGCATAAATTCGGTTGTTTTACCCCTCCCTACACTGTGTGCACAATTATTAGGCAAGTTGTATTTTTGAGGATTAATTTTAATATGGAACAAACACAGTGCTATCAGTCAATCCAAAATGTTAATAAACCTGAATGTTTCACAACGGAAATGTGAGTGTGAACATCATCAGGGGAATACATATGTGTGCACAATTATTAGGCAACTATTAGTGTGCAGATTTATTATGCAACTAAAGGAAAAATGAAAATTTTCCCATCTCACTTGTTTATTTTCATCTGTTATAGTGAGAATAATAAACAAACACCTCAAAATTTACAAATAAACATCTCTGACATTTCAAAAAAAATAAATCAATCAATCAATGACCAATATAGCCACCCTTCTTTCCAATAACAGTCATAAGCCTTTCCATTCATGGAGTCTGTCAGTTTCTTGATCTGTTGACGATCAGCTTTTTGTGGAGCAGTGACTACAGCCTCCCAGACACTCTTCAGAGAGGTGTATTGTTTTTCTCCCCCGTAAATCTAGCGTTTAAGAAGTGCCCACAAGTTCTCGATAGGGTTTAGGTCAGATGAGGAAGGGGGGCCATGTCATTATTCCTTCATCTTTAAGGCCTTTACTGGCTGGCCACGCAGTGGAGAACTTCGATGCAAGTGATGGAGCATTGGCCTGCATAAAAATCATGGTCTTTTTCCTGTATCACTGTTTGAAGAAAGTGTCTTCGAAAAACTGGCAGTAGGTTTGGGAGTTGATTTTGAGTTCATCTTCAATGCAAAAAGGTCCAACTAGCTCATCTTTAAAAATACCAGCTCATACCAGTACCCCACCTCCACGTTGGAGTGGAGCTCTGTGCCCATTACTGATCCACAGGTCCATCCATCTGGTCCATCAAGAGTCACTCTCATCTCATCGGTCCATAAAACCTTTGAAAAAAATCTGTCTTCAGATATTTCTTGGCCCAGTTTTGACGTTTCAACTTATGTTTCTTGTTCAGTGGTGGTTGGGTTTCAGCCCTCCTTACCTTGACCATGTCTTTGAGCACTGAACACCTTGTACTTCTGGGCACTCCAGGTAGGTTGCAGCTCTGGAATATGAAAGTACTGGAGGATAATGGGTTCCTGGTAGCTTCACGTTTGATTCTTCTCAAATCTTTGGCAGCTAATTTGCGTCTTTTCTTCTCAACACGTTTCTTGCGACCCTGTTGACTATTTGCAACAAAATGTTTGATGGTTCTGTGATCACACACCAATATCTTAGCAATTCCAAAAGTGCTGCATCCCTCTGAAAGACTTTTTACAATTTTTGACTTTTCAGAGTCAGTTAAATCTCTTTTTTGGCCCATTTTGCCAGAGGAAAACTAGCTGCCTAATAATTCTGCACACCTTGATATAGGGTGTTGATCTCATTAGGCCACACCCTCCCTCATTACACAAATACACATCACCTGACGTGCTTAAATCCAATAAGCATTCAAGTTAATACAGCTTGGAGTTGGAATATACACATAAAAATGATGATATGGTCAAAATACTCACTTGCCTAATAATTGTGCACACAGTGTATCTCTCTCTCACCATCATGATGAAGGAGCATCTTACACACCATGAACTGAAATAAAGACCACACTGAGAAGCACAACTCGGCTGCCATATTGAGAGAGGCTCTGAGACTGTTCTGAAGAAAGCTGACTAAAAATGATGACTTAACTAGAGACTTTTCAGTAACTAACAAGTCTGTATGCCACCTGAAATTACACATCCGCATTTATCAGGTTGTGTGGCTGTCAATATTCAAATGCACTCTGCTTATTGTTATTATTTTATGAGTATTATCAATAATACATTATTTAAGTTGTAACTTAACTCCTGCTTGTCTTTTACTCTGTAATTGCCTGAGGTTATAGATGTAATAGAGAAGGTGGGGAGAAGTTATAAAGTACAATACCTTATAAACAGTGGTAAGTCTATTGGATTTGAGGCATTCTAACAAAGGCTACACAATAAATAATACAAAAGGGGAAAGTACAGTAATATAGAACTTTACCAAGACAAAACAGTGAGCATAAGCTCTATTTGACCTTATCTCAGACACCTCTTCTGATTTTAGATTGGGAACCTGAAAGGGCAGATCATGTGCTAGAGCACTCCATCACTCTCCTTTTGTACTAAATACTTTTTACACTACCTTAAGTTGTGTTCATTTAATTGCAGTGTTGGTGCAGTGTTGGAAATGGTAACTAAATGTAAACCAGATATGATCTTGTGTTTCTGCAAAATGTTTGCCTTTTGTATGTCTCACAAAGACACAGTGGATGCAACTGGTCATCTCAAATGTAGATTTATCAGACCAAAGGATGGATTTCCACTGGTATGATATACACTGCCGGTGTTTCCTGGCTCAAGCAAGTCTTTTTTATATTTGTCTTTTTTCAGTAGTGCTTTCATAGCAACAATTCTGTCATTAAGGCCTAAATTCATATAGTCTCTTCTGAAGAGAAGATGTTATAATGTGTCTGGTGCTTGATCATGTGAAGTATTTAGGCTCTAATCTAAGGTAAAGTTAATTGGTGATTTCCAAGGCATTTGGCTCTGATTATAACTACCCATCCATCCATTATTCAACCCGCTATATGTAACTACAGAGTCACGGGGGTCTGCTGGAGCCAATCCTAGCCAACACAGGGCACATGGCAGGAAGCAAACCCCGGGCAGGGCACACATACACCCACACACACACCAAGCACACACTAGGGCCATTTTAGAATCACCAGTGCACCTAACCTGCATGTCTTTGGACTGTGGAAGGAAACCGGAGTACCTGGAGGAAACCCACGCAGACACGGGGAGAACATGCAAACTCCACGCAGGGAGGACCCGGGAAGTGAACCTGGGTCTCCTAACTGCGAGGCAGCAGTGCTACAGAGGCTGAAAAAAACGTTAAAATCCAGAAATATGATCAAACAAACAAAAAAAAAAAAAGTTAGAAAATATATGTATGGCATAAAAGTCAAATAAATTCACTTGAATGATTTCTGTCAATTTTTTGTTTATTTAATATTTTTATAATAATGAGTCAAAAATAAAAGTGATAATACAATGTAATTACTTTTAAAAGCATTTTGCAATAGCTTGTAAATAAAAATAAGCCCATGCAGGCTTAAAATAGATAGGTAGATAAAATAGCCTTCATAGACACTATATTTCAACTCAAGTTGTGTAAAATTTCCTGTATCATTTTTGCTGTTGTTAGTTGGGGCTTGTGAAGGGTCTACAGCTGATTGTAGGTCAGTAACTAGATGAGATTTAAAATATTTATTCAAGTCCCCTTTGCAAGTTCCTCACTGTGCACACAACTGTGGTTGTGTTTCAATAACTTGAATTGGGATTTGCTTTGCCCCTAGGGGTGGCCAAAAGCTGTTTAAAAGAGGAAAATATACAAGTTTAAATAACCTTTCTCAAGACCAATATGAGAGTAAATTTGTCAGTAGATGGAGACACATGCAGTTTTGTTGTTTTAAGATACAGTGCATCCGGAAAGTATTCACAGCGCATCACTTTTTCCACATTTTGTTATGTTACAGCCTTATTCCAAAATGGATTAAATTCATTTTTTTCCTTAGAATTCTACACACAACATCCCATAATGACAACGTGAAAAAAAGTTTACTTGAGGTTTTTGCAAATTTATTAAAAATAAAAAAAACTGAGAAATCACATGTACATAAGTATTCACAGCCTTTGCTCAATACTTTGTCGATGCACCTTTGGCAGCAATTACAGCCTCAAGTCTTTTTGAATATGATGCCACAATCTTGGCACACCTATCCTTGGCCAGTTTCGCCCATTCCTCTTTGCAGCACCTCTCAAGCTCCATCAGGTTGGATGGGAAGTGTTGGTGCACAGCCATTTTAAGATCTCTCCAGAGAAGTTCAATCGGTTTCAAGTCTGGGCTCTGGCTGGGCCACTCAAGGACATTCACAGAGTTGTCCTGAAGCCACTCCTTTGATATCTTGGCTGTGTGCTTAGCGTCGTTGTCCTGCTGAAAGATGAACCATCGCCAGGTCAAGAGCGCTCTGGAGCTGGTTTTCATCTTGGATGTCTCATACATTGCTGCAGTTATCTTTCCCTTTATCCTGACTGGTCTCCCAGTTCCTGCCACTGAAAAACATCCCCACAGCATGATGCTGCCACCACTATGCTTCACTGTAGGGAATGGTATTGGCCTGGTGATGAGCGGTGCCTGGTTTCCTTAAAACGTGACGCCGGGCATTCACACCAAAGAGTTCAATTTTTGTCTCATCAGACCAGAGAATTTTGTTTCTCATGGTCCGAGAGTCCTTCAAGTGCCTTTTGGCAAACTCCAGGTGGGCTGCCATGTGCCTTTTACTAAGGAGTGGCTTCTGTCTGGCCACTTTACCATACAGGCCTGGTTGGTGGATTACTGCAGAGATGGTTGTCCTTCTGGAAGGTTCTCCTCTCTCCACAGAGGACCTCTGGAGGCTCTGACAGAGTGACCATTGGGTTCTTGGTCACCTCCCTGACAAAGGCCCTTCTCCCCCGATCACTCAGTTTAGATGGCCAGCCTGCTCTAGAAAGAGTCCTGATGGTTTCGAACTTCTTCCACTTACAGATGATGGAGGCCACTGTGCTCATTGAGACTTTCAAAGCAGCAGAAATTTTTCTGTAACCTTCCCCAGATTTGTGCCTCGAGACAATCGTGTCTTGGAGGTCTACAGACAATTCCTTTGACTTCATGCTTGGTTTGTGCTCAGACATGAACTGTGAACTGTGGGACCTTAGACAGGTGTGTGTCTTTCCAAATCATGTCCAATCAACTGAATTTACCACAGGTGGACTCCAATTAAGCTGCAGAAACATCTCAAGGATGATCAGGGGAAACAGGATGCACCTGAGCTCAATTTTGAGCTTCATGGCAAAGGCTGTGAATACTTATGTACGTGTGCTTTCTCAATTTTTTTATTTTTAATAAATTTGCAAAAACCTCAAGTAAACTTTTTTCATGTTGTCATTATGGGGTGTTGTGTGTAGAATTCTAAGGAAAAAAATGAATTTAATCCATTTTGGAATAAGGCTGTAATATATCAAAATGTGGAAAAAGTGATGCGCTGTGAATACTTTCCGGATGCACTGTAGATGATTTTAACAATAAAAAATTTCCTTGACAAGTAAATCAGTCCACAAGGAGGTGAGTTGCTTCATACAGACTGAAAATCATAAGTGTTTTTGTAATAATTTGCTTGTTTGTTCTGTGCATAGGAGGTAAATATTCAAAATACATTTAAACTTTTTTGTAGTTACATCAGTAACAGTATAATTTTGTAGATTTACAATCCAGAAGTTGTTCATTTCAATTTGTACGTTAGTGTAAGATTTAACAGGCACTGGCATTGTGATGTAAGGTAGTAATTTATACTTAAGATTTGTTTTCAGGAGTAGAATAAATTAATATTTCCTGTTAATCATTTGTTTACCACTTTTATTGAAGTTATATGTTTTTAATATAAAAATATGATAAGCACAGAATCTAGGAAAAATGCCAGTGTTTTTGTTTTAACAGTTTGGCGATTCCACAATAAAACCTCATCCATGCCTTTGTCTGAAATAGAAAAGGAACCATGTAAATGAAGCTGATTCTCTGAATTTATTGAAAGAAGACCAGCACTTTTTTTATTGTATCCATTAATTAAGTTCCCATCACCGAGTTCCTCTGGGGAAGAGCTTGAAAAATAATTAAAATGATACATGAGGTAGACAGTTTAGCAATTCAGAGGTGAGACGCAGAATTAGTTTAATACATAATTATACACATTGTAGTTATTCATGTGCATAGTTTACTGAAAATGAAAATTAAGTTTTATTTCTGGAGTTTTTTCTAATAAATTAAGTTTTTTTGTTTGATAATGCAATGTAATATATTTTCTATTTTTATATACTGCATACTCTTTCTTCCTAGGTACTTCAGATTTGTCTATTTGCTTTGATAAAATGTACAGTGTATTAAAAGCATAATTGTGGATATGAAATTCACTAATGAGTTCATGTTTCAGACTAGAATTTTACTAGGTACAGTCTTGAGTATGGGTAACAAGATGCACATAACTCCTTAGGTAATTTCAGGTTAGAAAAAAAAAATCATTCTGGAGCTCCCTCAAGCATGGAAGAAATATATGAGATTTGTACAATAAAAGAGAATGGATATTTTGAATAATTATATATTCTGATATGCTGCCATGATATTCAAATGATATCCAAAAACTTCATAGAGAAAAAAGGGGTTGGCTCTTTTACAATAAAAAATGGCCATAGCTGTTACTACTGTTCTATCTAGAAAAAGATGAAGGCACAGCTAGAATGGCATAGCATAAGAAATACCTATTCTAGCATGAAGAGGTGAAACAAGATGTACTAATTGGAAACTGACCTGTTCTGACATACTGATGGCATCTTTGTGAGTGGAAGAGGAACTGCTGAGATTTTTGTGTTCTGAGGTGTGAGATTTATTAATGGATATATTTTGCTCCTAAATACTTTTTTTAGTTGCCTGTAAGGAGCTGTGTGGGAATTTGTAAAGCTTTTTTTCTCCTTTTAGGAGGGTGATTTTGCATCTATTTATCCGTTATGAAGCAAACACAACTGAGTGTTTTGGAGAGCGTTAGTTAAAAGTTACTTGTGCTTGTTTTTGTAATTTGTATTCAAACTAGCATCCATGAGGTGGAACAGTAGGCAGTACATGACTCGGGCAACTTTAAGTAAATAATTGGTGTCGTAGTGATGAATAGTTAAAAGTAGTCTTGCTGAAGCCACCTTGAGTAAATTATGCTTTAAACTGGGTTGGAACAATAGAAGGCTCACAGAGTGTCCCATGTATAAACCAATCTAATGCCTCATGAAGGTGACAATCAAAGTAGGGGCAGTGATTTTGAATTGCAAATAGTAGCGGTGCTCTTGTTAACCTGGTTTGACAAACAGCAAGCTTTGGATAACGCTGTACCGTATATAGCTGAAAAGTCTACTAAAAAAATCCTGTTAGACGTATAAATGTGCATCAGGTGTGCAAAGGGCACATTACACATTTTAAAAATAAACATATCCAGCTCACAAGGGAAAAAGCTTTCTGTAGCATCAGATATATTGGCATTCGATGGCATCAATTGGACATATGGTAGATGTGAATGATGTGTTATCGCAGGTGCTGTGTGTGCGCTGTGTTATTCAGTGTTACAATGATAGTGTAGGACTCGATATATGCTTAAAAGCATTGTCAGCTATATTCAATAAAATTTGAACTGCAAAATATGCATTTGACGCAAATGGTGTGTTACACCCTGTCAACGGGACTGGCATTAAGAGAGTGGATAGCAAAGAGCCCATAGAGATACAGATCTCATACTCAAAACACCCGAATCAACAAATCTGCTTAACAACACCAGTAAAATCAAGGAGAGGACTGCACAGAGTCCAACTTCTGATTACATGTCTAATTGAATAACTAAAGAAATTTAACATTACTGATTTAAAATTAAAACACAGTGTCACAGAATAGCTGTGTTTTAAAACGTTGCATAATCATAGACCACAATGCTTATCTAAACTATACAGTGGAACCTTGGTTCACGACCATAATTCACTCCAAAACTCTGGTCGTAAACCGATTTGGTCGTGAACCGAAGCAATTTCCTCCTTAGGATTGTATGTAAATACAATTAATCCATTCCAGACCATACTAACTGTATGTAAATATATACATTTTTTTAAGTTTTTAAGCACAAATATAGTTAATTAAACCATAGAATGCATAGCGTAATCTATACTAATAAAAGGCAAAGCCCTCACTGACTCACTCACTCACTCATCACTAATTCTCCAAGTTCCCGTGTGGGTAGAAGGCTGAAATTTGGCAGGCTCATTCCTTACAGCTTACTTACAAAAGTTGGGCAGGTTTCATTTCGAAATTCTACGCGTAATGGTCATAACTGGAAGCTATTTTTCTCCATTTACTGTAATGGAGTTGGGCTCGAAAGCCGTGAGGGGCAGAGTTTTGTGTAACATCATCACGCCGCCCACGTAATCACGTGAACTGACTGTCAACGCAGTGCGTAGAAAACCAGGAAGAGCTCCAAAAAGCACTGAAGAAAACATGCATTATATAATTGAGAAGGCAGCAAAACAATAAGAAGCGAGCGAGTGACATATACAACCATATTCATGAGTGCTGCTACTTCGGAAACAAAGCACGGTGTAAACCTAAAGTTTAAATTAAGTTCATAGACAGGCTGCCGCTGGCGTTTGTCATGCCCACGGGTAATGCAGGATACAAGTTTAATGAGAGGACACAGGATATAAACGAGAGTTTTGATCACTTTGTAACTAAGTTAAAATTGCACATGAAGGGCTGTGCTTATGCAAATTCCGAGAGACTGTGTTTGTGGGGGATAGACAGTTAAGGCGGGTGGGGGAGTCACGTCATCATCTCCCCTCCCATTCACCTCATTTCGCTCTGAGCTGAGTTCCGCAGCTAACGCAAACGCAGTGTTACGGAAGCGACTTTGTGACGCTGCCACCAAATACTCACAGAAAAATCGACAAGTTAATACACACGCTGTCTCTACAGTTTCTCCACACTGAATCCTCCAGGCACTACTTACAAAAGGTTACATTGACAATCGTGTTACGTTATTTTTAAAATGTTTCCTTTTCTTAGCACAAGCGCAACTGAGAAGCTTCGATGCATGTGCTCCAAAACGCGTTAAAAAATCACGCATTTAATCACACTTTGCAATACAAGCAAAGGGGAACTTCTGTCAATGCATGATTTCCTGGCACACCGATTACATTGATCAGCGCTTCCCGATTCATTTTACCCTCGCATCCCCTTGGTTTGAGAAGAAGTATGAAAAAATATGAGGTTAACACAGAAAAACAGATCACCATTTGAAGCTTTATGAATAATCAATTCGCCATCAATAATTGTTTTGGTAAAGCCATACTCAGTGTAATCCTCCTTCCATTTTATAATTTTTCCGCCACTAGCCATGATTAAATGAACGGTAAAAAAGTAAGAGCGAAGCGAGGGTGACTTATTTGGGCAGGCAGGCAATAGCTCGAATTTGGATATAAGTAGGTTCTATTTAGTCGCCAGAAATATCTTTGTTAGGAATGGAAGTTGAATTTAGTCTTTACATTTCTATAGTAAAGAAAAAGTTATGCAATGATGACTAAATTTAACTATATAAAGTCAAAACTTTTATATATAAAGTCATTCCCGAATATATAAAGTCAAACCTTGATTATATAAAGTCACTGTCGGAATAAATAAAGTCAAAACTTGAATATATAAAGTCAGCGTTGGTATATATAAAGTCAAAACTTGTTTCTGAATATATAAAGTCAAAACTTGAATATATAAAGTCATTCCCAAATATATAAAGTCAAAACCTGAGTATATAAAGACGGCGTTGGAATATTTCTGAATATATAAAGTAAGCGCTGGAATATATAAAATCAAAACTTAAATATATAAAGCCAGCGTCGGAATATATAAAGTCAGCGCTGCAATATATAAAGTCAAAACTTCAATATATAAAGTCAGCGTCGGAATATACAAAGTCAGCACTGGAATATCCATCCATTTCCCAACCTGTTGAATCCGACCACAGGGTCACGGGGGTCTGCTGGAGCCAATCCCAGCCAACACTGGGCGCAAGGCAGGAACCAATCCTGGGCAGGGCACATGCATCATTTTCAAAACATTAAACGAAGTGTTTTTTTTATTTATTTTTCTGAATACGTTTTTGTTACCTTAGTTCAGTTCAGAGTCGTTTCAATCAATATATTCTGACTTTCACTTTATATATTCAGGAGTGAGTTTATATACTCCGATGTTCACTTTATATAATCAGGAATGACTTTATAAATTCCGACGCTGACTTTATATATTCAGTTTTGACTTTATATATATTCCAGCGCTGACTTTATATATTCCGACGCTGACTTTATATATTCAGGTTTTGACTTTATATATTCAACTTTTGACTTTATATATTCAGAAACAACTTTGACTTTATATATACCGACGCTGACTTTATATATTCAAGTTTTGACTTTATATATTCAAGTTTTGACTTTATATATTC
>JANRMT010062792.1:79311806-79435889 GCA_026402145.1 Polypterus bichir lapradei
TAGCCTACAGAACTAGACTGAGAGACCATTTAAAGGCTTTTGCAGGTGTTTTGAGTTAATTAGCTGATTAGAGTGTGGCACCAGGTGTCTTCAATATTGAACCTTTTCACAATATTCTAATTTTCCGAGATACTGAATTTGGGACTTTCATTAGTTGTCAGTTATAATAATCAAAATTAAAAGAAATAAACATTTGAAATACATCAGTCTGTGTGTAATGAATGAATCTAATATACAAGTTTCACTTTTTGAATGGAATTATTGAAATAAATCAACTTTGTCATGATATTCTAATTTTATATATACACACACACATACATACATACACACACACATACAAACACAGTATATCTAAATAAATCACCTAGTAAAAATCACCTTTAGTATACAGTGCCTGCCTTCCTAATACTAATGAATATGACATGTTTCAATAACTTGGAAAGTTAATAGTACATGCAGGATAAAGCTGAATTAATTTAACCCACAGCAACTGAGAGAAACTAAAAAAGAAACAAACAAAATACCTGAAAATCTTTTTCTTCCAGTATTTCTTTTCTCCACTGTACAAGAAATGCAGCACACACATATAAGTGGAAGTGTGAAAACCCCTCTGGCTCTGCCTACAACAAAGGAAGAATGCATCAGACATTATTATTTTTAACTGAAAATGTATTATAGTACAGTAAATGTTCCATATTTGTATAATGCAGTTTATTATTGTTTGCCAATTATGCAATTATCAGCAAATGTAATGAAAGATGTCGGTAAATGACAGGACTTAAAAGACAAGTTCCCTCTTATGGGAGGTATTTTCTGCAAAAAAGAAAATGAAAATTATAAAATGAAAATGCAATCACTCTTTTGCAATTTCATTTTCAAGGTCTGTGCACAAGAATGCTGCAAAAATTAAAATTAAAATGAAATAACCACATTTTGATTTCATTTTCAAAGTCTACACGCAGGAATGCTGCAAAAATTTAAATGAAAAAAAAAAAAATTAGCAACATTCGCCACTTAATTTTCAGCCTGAACAGCAATAAACCTGCAAAAAATGAAAAGTAAAACGCATTTCCACATTGCATTTTCAATTTCAAGTTCTCAACATGTAAATAGTGCGGGTCAATGGGTGGTGCTTTACAATTTCCCGCAGTTCTTTGTGTTTCGTATCTGCAGAGCCACCTCAATCAAAAGAATACTTCTGAATTTGACTGTATTTAATTCACGTGATTTTGATCTTTTTACCCCCTTACTGCAATCAATTCTGCCCAGTGGCAGTGACCTATTCAACTAGTGTGGCAAAAGGCAAGCAGTCCTTTTAAGGATAGCGTGCCACTCAAAGAACTATGTAAAGAGCAGAAAATCCAGCTATTGCAGTGCTTGCTGCCGACTCTACAATATAATAGTACAAAAATACAAAGCATCCCTGTTTCCACTTAGAGTCCTGTTTCCATGTAAATTATGATGTAGTAAAGGCTAACTTCTGTAATATTAAATATTGTAATTAAATAGCACATTAAGTGCTTCAGAATTATAGTTATGTGAGGTCTTTGAATTTTGTGAGATGGTGTCACTGTGAAGATCAAAATTATGTGCATTAAACACAGTTAAAGTGAGAAGTATTCTGTCTGGAATCTACATAGAATCTATGACTTTAGTGCTTTTAATCCTGGTAATCATAGTGCTGAAAAGGGGGAATTCACAGCTTTGTGAGAACAGATATTGGATTCATCCTGTTCTGCAACAAAGGAGTCTACAGGACAATTCTGGACTCTCTATGATGAAATCAGGCAGCATTCTGAAAACATTTCAGGATTACACATGAATGTCAATAAGTATAGTATTTTGTGACATTGTCTTTATTATATTTATGGAAGATTATTCTTACCAAAAAAAAAAAAATACTTTGCAATAAAACTGCTTTCAGCTGTTGGTGGAACATTGTGCAAATGTTCAATTAAGCCATCTAATAACAGCTAGTGAGGAAGAGGAAGCACGTGCATAGTGTATAATTAAATGAATAGGTGTTAACATACATTTAATCATGCAACTGCGAAGGGGCAAATTTAATCTCTCCGGTGTCACAAGGACCCAGTGAGTATCGCAGCAGCACAGAGTATAGGTAAGAAGCCAACATGTTGGACTTTACTTTCTCTCTGTACATGATTTTGACACACTAATTCATGTGTTTGTCTCTTCTTGCCTTGACTATTGCAATTCATTATACATTGGAGTTAAGCAGTCATCCCTTGCTTGTCTACTTCAGAACGCTGCTGCCAGGCTTCTAACAGGCACATGAAAACAGAATCACATCATACCAGTCTTAGCTTCTCTTCACTGGCTTCCTGTTTTCTACAGGATTGAGTTTAATATATTACTGTTTTGTCCCTGAAATTAGCCCCCTTTTATCTTACTGATCTCTTATACCCTTACTCTCCTTCATGAACACTGAGGTCCTCTGACCAGATGTTATTGGTCATGCTTTTGCAGTAGCTGCCCCCAAGCTTTGGAATAGTCTGCCTTTTTATATTAGGTCAGTGCCAACTTTGGTCACTTTTAAATCCCACTTTTAAGCCCATTTTTTAAAGTTTACCTTTTGAATTTGTATGTAAGTATTAATTTATACAGCTAAAATTCCATTACAATGAATATCTTTACAACGAAATTTTCATTACAACAAAGTATTTTTATGGTCCCGACAGTTTCCCCATATGACACAAGTCTATAGAAATCTGATTACTACGAAGTACATTCAGCAGATATTTTCATTACAACGAAGTGCCCAAAAGACCTTGAAATGCCTGAATGAATCATCCACAGAGCAGTTAGTTCTGTGGCCACAGCTCAGTTGTGCACAACGATCCCCAAACAGAAACATTGTAATTTTTTTTCTTTCTTCGAACTTTCCTCGTATTGTTTCTTTTTTTTGTCCTTTTGGTTTCCTGCAGTTTTCAGTGATACCCTTTGGTTATTGCTAGCCAACATTTGAAAAACATCCATTGTAATTTAACTCATTGTCACCCTCCTATAGAAAAGGCAGACACGAAAAAAACAATAACAGTTCATATTAGAAGAAAAGAAAAAACTTTACATTTTTGCAGCTCTCGATTGTTGCAAAAGAAAAAAAGACATTGCCAGTGAATTCGGAATTTCACCATCGACACTGTCAACTTTCTTGAAAGACCGAGCAAAAAAAGAAAAAAAAAAATCTCAGGTTGCAAACATATGTGAACTGCTGCATTTGAAGACGTCGATAAAGCAGTTTTTATGTGGTCCAGTGATGCTCGTTCAAGAAACATTCCTATTAATGCGGCACTTATTCAAGAAAATGTGAGGTTTGTAAACCCTCTTGGGACCGCCCATAACTGGACAACATGCCGCGTCCAAAAGTTCGATCTCCTTGTCTATGGAAGATTCTTTATCTGTTGCCAGGGCAACAGCAGGCTCAAATCTATGCTGCGTCTCTCCACCATAGCAAACAGAAAAGATATCGATGGGTGATGCAAGGAACAATGTAAATTCAGGTAACAGGACTACTTGATCACTGATCTGGCCATGACCCTGCCTGACTGCTGTGTCTGTGTATAGCAGAGTGTCAGATCATGCTACAATAAATAACTGTGCCATTCCTGTTTCAAGTTGAATAAAGCTGGTTTTACTAAAGTACTGAGACTCAGCCTCGTGTTTTGTGGTGCAAGACAGGGACTTATAGCACAACCCCGATCTTTTATGATTTGCTTCTGTGTTGCTTCACTGCAGCGCTGTGAGCCTGTTTTTGCCCTGCCCTGGCAATGGACAAACAATCGTCCACAGATGCTGCAATTGCGCTTCAGCGTGTCGTTCCTGTTGGGTGGGGAGTCTCAAAAGACTTCAGAAACCTCACAATATGAAGAAGAAAAGGATGATTTGGCTCCTGATTGATAACTGTGCTGCCCACAACATGCTTCCACATTTAGATAATGTTCGCATTGAATTCCTCCCACCCAATTGCACAGCATTCAATTGCTTTGAATTTGGGCATCATTCGCACCCTGACAGTGTATTATTGCAAGGAAATGTTGAGAAAAATTCTCGGCAGCATAACTTGTAGGCAGGAGGAGATTAAAATTAATGTGAAAGAAGCTATTGAAATGATTGCAAAAGCCTGGGCGCAAGTTAAACAAAGCACTATAGTAACAAATACAGAATCTCATTACAACAAAATTTTTTATTACAACGAAATATGTTTTAGGTCCCTGGGAGTTCGTTGTAACGGACTTTTACCTGTGTGTGTATATATATATATATATATATATATATATATATGAGTGGCACTTAAAAATGAGTTTAAAAATTGTTACGGTCTCGACCATTTTTTCAGTTGTGAAGTGCTTGCTGTCTGTTTCCATAAAATTTTATGGATTAAAAAAAAAAAAAACTATAGTGGTGTCTCATTTAACTTGAACTAGTAAAGCTTCGCCAGCTTTCGGTGTTGTTTCAACTTCAGATGTCTGTTCTACTTCTGCGCTAACTGCAGGTAAATTATAATACTTGTTAATTATTTTTTCAAATATCCTTTCAAATTTACTTCTTTATCACTATTGCCTGCCATTTTGTTGTTTACTCTTTGTTACAACTACAGTAATTTAGTGGCTTTACAGCAATTTGCTTGTTGAATGTGATTGGGTGAGTTTTTCATTTGTGAACTTTTTACAAGTTGTTTCTTAACTACTAGCGTTTACTAGGCCCCTCATGGACCCTGTGATCATCAGAGGTGACTGTGTGCAGAGGGTGCAGACCTATAAATACCTGGGAGTGCAGCTGGATGACAAATTGGACTGGACTGCCAATACTGATGCTCTATGTAAGAAAGGTCAGAGCAGACTATACTTTCTGAGAAGGTTGGCATCGTTCAACATCTGCAGTAAGATACTGCAGATGTTCTACCAGACGGTTGTGGCGAGTGCCCTCTTCTACGCGGTGGTGTGCTGGGGTGGCAGCATAAAGATGAAAGACGCCTCACGCCTAGACAAACTTGTTAAGAAGGCAGGCTCTATTGTAGGAGTAAAGTTGGACAGTTTAACATCTGTGGCAGAGCAACGGGCACTAAGCAAACTCCTGTCAATCATGAAAAATCCACTGCATCCACTGAACAGTGTCATCTCCAGGCAGAGGAGTAGCTTCAGTGACAGACTTTTGTCACTGTCCTGCTCCACTGACAGACTGAGGAGATCGTTCCTCCCCCACACTATGCGACTCTTCAATTCCACCCGGGGGAGTAAATGCTAACTTTTTTCATTTTTATTACTATTTAATTTAATATTGTTTCTTTGTATCAGTATACTGCTGCTGGATTATGTGAATTTCCCCTTGGGATTAATAAAGTATCTATCTATCTATCTATCTATCTATCTATTATTCTATGGTAATTTGTCCTTTTTAAAATCCTCTATACTTGTTACTTAAACTTACTGCATAATTATAATTGAGGTCAATGTTTTCTATATCTTCTTGCCAATTTGCTTGCGTTTGAAATTTTCTTCACACCATTTGTTTTGTTTGCTTTTCTAATAATTACACGACGGCAAATTTGTCTGCACCTTTGACATGTAGCCAGAGTACAATGCAGCTGGTTGGTGAGCCAATTGCTCATATTAGCGGTCATAAGCTGCCATCCAATGGAGATGTTACCTGATGCTGTTTCTTAAATCATCATGTTGAAAACAAAAATATCAAGGAAGCTGCCTCTGATGTTTCTGCTGACATAGAAATGTTCTGGCAGAAGGCATGAATTCCAACAAAGGCCAAACAGCATGAAATGTCAATAGTGGACAATCTTATCAGTGAGTGGCACAAGTTGCTGAAAGGGAAGTCTCCACAATCACAGCCACAAGTCATGAAGGAACACCTGTTTGTGCAAGAATTAAACAATCTGTTCGACACTGCACACGCAGATGCAATGCAGCTTATCAGACTATCAGAATAGAAGATGACAAGAAGTTTCTGGAAGCACAGAGAGAAAAGGGCTGCAGAGGGTTTATGGCTGGTGAGGATACAGTTTTTGCTGGTGTGGAGAAATGCAAAGAAAAACAAGAAGCTGCTGTGAAGTTATACAGAAGTGAAAGCACCACAAGTCAGAAACTGAAAATTAGAAATTTGGTAGGTATAAATTTACAATTTTTAGAAAAAAAATTTGTAACATAAGCCATTCCTTGTGGCTTAAAAAAAATAAAACAAAATTTATATTCTGCTGTCCAAATGTAATGCTTTACAAGATAATCCACTGCTTAGACCAGGGGTGTGCAAAGTCAGTCCTGGAGGGCCACAGTGGCTGCAGGTTTTTCATCCAACCCAGTTGCTTAATTAGAAAACAATCCTTGCCAAAAATTTAATTTCATGGCTCGTTAGTGCTTTAACTCTGCAATGTCAGGTCATTTTCATAGCCTAGATTTTTTTTCCTTTCTAAGGATATCATAAAAATGACTTGAAGTCTAAAACGGAGGAGTAATTCTCAGTCCTTCACTTTTTTCTCTTCACTTTCCTTCCAAGCATTTAATTAAACTAAACAGTGCACGATAAATGCACATAGGTATAAATGGTAACAAGCTAAATGGAGAACTGCTGCTTTCCTTTGTCATTTGCATCTAATTGCTAGCAAGGAGCAATTAAAAACTGAGAATACAGCTGTTTAAGGCTAAAATAAGCAATAAGGGTTCAAAATCTTAATGAGCAAGATGACTAAAATGAAGCAGAAGTGTTACTTGAGCAATAAGTGCTCCTTATTAGGCCATTGGATTGGAACAAAAACCTGCAGCCACTGCGGCCCTTCAGGAACGACTTTGTCCACCCCTGGCTTAGACTGTAGCTTATCCCTTATTATAATACAGTATGGTATTCTCTGTTCACGTGTAACTATGCAAGTCTATTTCATCGTTAAAATACCCATAAATATGCTATTAAAATCGGGGAAAAAAAATCATTTCTTTGAAGTTAAGCATAAAAAGAATTTGGAAGATTATTTAAAGTTGGCAAAATCACTTAGCCTTTGTCTCTATTACAATAACAAAAATACTGGAATAAGATGAGACTTTTTAGCCTGGGACGAGACGTGACTTTTTCTGAGAAATACTTTAACGTCCCGCAAGACAAGACTTTGTGCCAAGAGTTTCAACCACGGATGGGGCCAGAAAAAAAAGACAAAGAGTAGATGACAAAGTAGAATGTTGTAACGAATTCAAAAACGTTGGGGCGATACACATGCAGAGCAGGTTAGAGATAATGAAAGTACTATAGTTGGAAAGTCTCTAAAAAATGATAATAAAGATCACATTAGTGCAAACAAACAGAACTTGTTACTCTGTGAAATAAGGGAACAGTGAAAAGAGATTGAATATGTCGTTTTGATTTAAACTTTAAGTCGGGGACTTGTAGATCGTCTAATTCATGTTGCCATCAGGGAAAAGTAGTGTTTCTTCCCAATGAAGAGGCGTATCAGCGAAAATTAAAAGATTTGTTGTTTGGTAAAAGTGAAATCCATATACGTGAGCGGCAGAGACGCAAAGTGGCTGGCGCGTAGCACATGCTGGTAGGGTTGTTTAATAAAATTAAAATAAGTAACAAAAGCTGCAACAGCAAAAGCAGTATAAGAGAGAAAGAGAGAGCGACAGAGATGGATTTACAGTGCAACCAGTTAAAAATTAATTTAAAAATAACCATTAATGGTCTAAGATGAAAATTTAAATGTTGACTTTCTTGTCTTACTTTACAAAGGTCCCAGGAATTTTAAAGAGTATGGTAGGATAAACTGGCTTGTATATTCAGAGATCTAAATTAACACACAGTATTTATTGCTGATTGGTAATGAAAGGGTATGACCCAGAAATTGTAGATGAGGATTTAGAAGGAAAATTCTAAAAGAAGCACTTTACTGATATCAAAATAGAAATACCATATATAGTATATGGTGTATGTGTATATATGTATGTTTAAAAATCAAATCAGTTATAAAATAATCTTTAATTAGATTTAGAAGGATCTTTAAGCGCCACAGAATTGCAAAATAAGAAGCCATCTAAAGAAATGCCTAGTGTATGGGAAGCTGAACACACAAGCAGTTCCACACTGGGGACAACAGGAACACCCTGGCACAGAACATTGTATTCTGACGGTTGAGTGTAGATGGGATTTATACATGTACTTTGACAGACCATATGGTAAGTTATTCAGTTTTGTAATACAGGTTGGGACAAGCCAAAAACAAAATGTTAACCCAGGATTAAGATAGAAATAAACATGTCAGACAATACAGCAATGTGCATGTGCAGATGACAAACAGATAATTAAGAGATGACAAATGAGAGCAGATATCCTTTAATGTATCATACATTAAACTCATCTAAATCAGTAATGCGACAGTCCAGGTTTCTTTATTTTCATCTGATTAACTGTGTAACTCCCAAGAAAGGTTACTATAACATAAAATAAAAAAATCTAAACTTAACAAATACCGTTTTATTAATTTTCAATTGCTTTCTTGGTGATACAGTGCATCTGGAAAGTATTCACAGAGCATCACTTTTTCCACATTTTGTTATGTTACAGCCTCATTCCAAAATGGATTAAATTAATTTTTTCCTCAGAATTCTACACACAACACCCCATAATGAAAACGTGAAAAACGTTTACTTGAGATTTTTGCAAATTTATTAAAAATAAAAAAATTGAAAAAGCACATGTACTTAAGTATTCACAGTCTTTGCCATGAAGCTCAAAATTAAGCTCAGGTGCATCCTGTTTCCCCTGATCATCCTTGAGATGTTTCTGCAGTTTAATTGGAGTCCACCTGTGGTAAATTCAGTTAATTGGACATAATTTGGAAATGCACACACCTGTCTATATAAGGTCCCACAGTTGACAGTTCATGTCAGAGCACAAACCAAGCATGAAGTCAAAGGAATTGTCTGTAGACCTCCGAGACAGGATTGTCTCGAGGCACAAATCTGGGGAAGGTTACAGAAAAATTTCTGCTGCTTTGAAGGTCCCAATGAGCACAGTGGCCTCCATCATCCGTAAGTGAAAGAAGTCATTATGGGGTGTTGTGTGTATAATTCTGAGGAAAAAAATGCATTAAATCCATTTTGGAATAAGGCTGTAACATAACAAAATGTGGAAAAAGTGATGCGCTGTAAATACTTTCCGGATGCACTGTACCTCATAACCCTGGCTGTCAGTTCCTTTAGGCACATTCCAAACCTGTTAACTCTGATTCAAGCTTACTAGAAAACAGGGTGTGATAGCATCGGGGGTTATAAGGCTGTAATCAAACATGTGTACAGTACATCAATGGATTTTAGAACATGCTTAGTCAACCTAGAGAGGAAAATCTGCCTAAACTGCAAGTCATTTAGATGTAAAATATACCCAAAGTACCAGGAGAAAATGAAAATAATGGAACAATAGATAAAGTGCAGAATATTAAATGTGAATAGAATATTTAATGCAGTTCAATTACAGAATAATTAAGTTATCCTAAGGAGAATTTACTAGCTTTATCGCTGATCTAATAATTTCAAATATCTGGTTGACACTGTAATTTTGGCAATACAAATCTTGGTTTTAAAAGCCATCAAAAACACAGTTCATACAGGTACAAAAATAAATACAAAATATTAATATATATGATAGACAGCTGGCAGCTCAACTTGGCTGGGACGCCCACAGAGTGGAAGGATGGGGGAAGGCAACCTCTTTGGGACACTGCTTCCCCCAAGACGTCAGATGACAGCTTCCATGCAGTGTAGCAGTGTCCCGGATTCCCACAGGGCACCATGGGACATGTAATTTTATACAACAGCTCTGCTGGGTATTGTGGATGCTGCCAGGGGACACTGCGAGAGAACCTGGGGAGTCATGTCTTCCCCATAGCCTGGAAGTACAAAGTCTTGAGGATGGAAGCCCTGAAGTATTTTTGGGCTGATTAAAGAACTTAAGTTCTCATTCTGACGCTGAAGTGCTAGCAAGTCACGTGAGAGGAAGAACAGAAGCACTTTCGGGTCAAGGACTATTTAAAGGACTGCTGAAGACCCAGCTGGCGAGCCAAAGTTGGGAGGAGGTGGACAAAAAGTGAAGAATTATTTATTATTGTGCTTTGTGATTTACTTGCCTGTGTTATTGTGGCTGTGGTGCTTGGGGAGCACTGTTTAAAGAAGAAAATAATTAAAAAGATCTTTTTAGTGCTTTTACCCTGTGTCCTGCATGTCTGTCTATTGGGTTTAAAGGGGCAACAGTGCCTCCTAGCGCCCACATCTGGCGTAGTCAGCAGGATTTTCTGGCTGTCTGATTGGCAGAAAAGCCGTTTTAAAATTTTGTGGAGATTGGAACCCCCCAAAAACCCACCATGATTTTTGCACATTTCTTTTGCTTTTTTCTTTTTTTTTGTTCCGTGCCCGTTGTACTGAGAATGGGGAGAAAGTCTGGAAAAAAAATGGAAAGATTCCCAAGACCCAGACAATGAATGAGGCCGAGCATCTTTGGACATACCTGGAGGGACGCGAGGAGGACAGGGCAGTGATATGACTCACAGAAACTCTGCCGTTAAGGATTACTGACAGGGGAGTAATACAAAGGACAGCCTCTGCAACATTATCGAAGGACGGTTGAGTTCAGAGGTATGTGCCGCTAAAGTGTTTGAGTCACCGGAAAAATATTTTAGTTACTTTTCAGATGGCTGCTTCTTCAACTTGGAAAGTACGGCAGTTAACTTGCCCTACATCTCACCTGGGTAAGATGGCGACGACGGACGGTCCAACCAATCTAGCCCCAAGAATCTGGGGATCCTATTTGATGAGAGCAGTCACCTGGATTACCCCAGGGAAGGCTGGGAAAACAAATTGCAACTGCCGGAATAATAAATCATCAGGTTTCATTGAAGGCCCAGCCAACTCACAAAGAAGGAAAACGCGGGTGAGTTCCTCTTTAAATTTGTCTTAGGGGCCATCAGACGGATGCTGGCAACAAATTCATATTGTCAAAGCTGATTAATCCTATCCGCGATTGTCCAGAGCCACCCATCGCAGAGATTTCACCACTAAAACTGACGGAGCTTCAACCAGATGTTGCCTTTACATCCGACTCCCAGGTAGTAGATGGAGATACCGAAGTTCTTCCCAACAATCGTCGGAAAAGCCAGAAGAGACAATCAACCTGGACAGGCTTAAGAAGTTGGTGGAGCCGTTGTTAATGCTACGTTCTGTCCTGGGCAATATTGAGACTGCAATCAGGGAGGTCAAGAAGCTGGCAGAAGACCCAATGAGAGCCCTACAGAAGTACCTTCGGCAGATGGGCTTAAAAACCATAAATAAAATAAATTTGGCTATACAGGTGGTTGAATGCTTTATAGTAAATCATAAGGGAGTGCAGTGTGAATTGATCCCTGATCCAAGTGAGGGGAATCGAGTAACACTCACTCCAACAGCTGTGTTCTGTACCTCTGATGAGTTTACCCAGCTTAAACCATGAATCTCAGAGACTGCTACTCAGACTCTGGAGGTCAGGCCGGGAACAGAAATGGGAACGCAGTGCAAAATGGACTCTGATAATGCTGAGGAGATCCACCGAGCACTCATTCCTACAACAGGTGAAACTGTGGAGATATTTCCCCAGTAAGAGCCTGGGGTCTTATGCGAAACAGCGATTAATGTGAACTGACTCTAACCCCCGTAGGACTGGACACTGCAATGGATAGGTCACCACTGAGGGGGGAGATATGTAGATGTCACATGGGCTGGATGGGTATCCCAGCCAGGAGAGGGAGCAGATCTGGAAGGAAGGACTGGAAAGGGTGGACAGACAGCCTATTAAAAAGAAAAGATATTGCTGGGGGCTTTCTGTTCCCCCAGCACACTAGATGGCAGCAGCCCTAGTTATCGGCACCCAGTGGGAAGCCAGCAGGGCATGCTGGGAGACGGGGTACTGCAAAAGGGTGCTGCAGGGAGACAAGCAGGGAGACAGGTGATCGCCCTGGCACCGGAAGTACTCTCAGGTCTGTAATGAAAGGGACTGCAATCCTTTATCCATGCGAGTCAGAGCTGGGTGGTAGCGAGGCAACACTTGACTGGAGAAGGGCAGTGCGGTGGTGTTGAAAATTATTGTGAGGAGAAAATTCCTGTGTTTTTGTGCTTATTGTGATATATTTGAGAGGAGTTGGTTAATAAATCAACCTTTATTTGAACCTGGTACTGTGCTTGTGTGTTCATGTTGGGGTTTGGGCTTGCTGACGCCCAGGTTTCCTTCATAATGCATTTAACAAGCTTTAGGTTTTTATTGGGTAAACACTTGTGAAAATGTAATTTTTGTTTATGAAAAAAAAACTTAAAACCCACAGAAGAAAATGAGCCTTAATATCAGGGACATGACTGACATGACATTTATTTCCTCGTCTGAGTTCACCTCCTGTTATAGCTCATCTTTATTTGAAAGCTAACAGTGTCAGATCAGGAGCAGCATGAACGCGACTGAGAGAATAAAACTGAATAAAAAAAAAAAAAAAGCTAACCTTTACAAGTACCTTGTGTTTACACCAGCTATTACAGACTCAAATCAAATGTATGTTTTTATTGTATAATAGCAACAATAAGAGCAGCTCACTACTCAAAACGTTTATTTTGAGATATGGGGAGGCTCGAACCGGCAACCTTTTGAACAGGAGTCAGCAGTACTCACTGCTGTACTATTAAAGAAGTCGCTACAACGACCCACACTAACCCAATTTCTTTTTCTTCAGTTATAGTCTTAAATAAAAGCGCAGTTGTTCTGATATATTTATACCTTTTGTGAAAGTGCTTATTTGATATTTGGACTTCAGTGTTCACACATTATATACTTCATTTCTACATTTTGTTATTAGTACTAAAACATGGAAAAAGTGTTCAACATTTCTTACATTTCCTGTCATCCTACACCTACATAGATCTTTGTAGACACGGAACAAACGTGAAATGCATATGTTCCAAATAACGATATATTTTTTTAGCCTATACGGCTCTAGGTACTACTTCACTCCCTGGTAAACCAGACTTGAGCTGGGAGAGCGATTTTTGCACTTTTTTGCGGCGGTGGGAGGATGGGATAGTAGGCTGCTTGCTGCTTGGACTTATCGACACATTTACAAGACAAAAGATGCTGACGGAGAGGTGCGAGCGGATTTAAGGTGTGCCAGATTTACAAGTTTTTTTTGTAAGCTTTGGTAATTCTAGTGTTAAAGAGTTAGGATGCTGTACAAACTAGTTTTCTACCCTTAGAGTTTCATTGATAAGGAAAGCAATATCTGGGCCAGTTTTATGTCTTAATTGTTTCATTTGTTGCTTGCTTGTTTGTTTGGCACTACAGAAAATACTAGACTTAGGGGTTGAGCTTGCATGAACTGTCTCACTGGTGAATGTTACACCCACACTGAGCTGTGTTGGGTTGTGTATGAGCTGTTTCTTTGGTGAATGGCTTCAGGAAGTGTTCAGGGGTGTGTGTGTGTGTCAGGAACTGCAGAGAGCTAATAAAGAGGGAGACCTAAAAATGCATGCTCTGTAACTCTCACCATGAAAAGAAAGACCACCTCTCTTGCCATGAAGACAACTGTCTTGGAAGTCATACTATGCCAGTAACATCTGGAGAGACAGTGACACGCACAGACCTTTTGGTGGGCAGTGACTCACAAGGGGCACTTTACTGGTCAGAATTTGTGAAACTTTAATTCCTGAACACAAATTAGTGCCTTCTGTTATTTCTGTGTTTTAAATTTCACTAGAAATTTTGATGGTACATCAGCAGTATTCTAATATTCACAAACCTTAGCAAAAATATTTGTCCAAGATTGCTCATTTTGCCAGATTATCAGAAAACACATTAGTCCCACTCTACCAAATACGATGAAAGAGCAAATAAAAGAAATACCAAAAAGCAAGTGTATCATTTTACAACACAATTTTTTTGTTTAACTAAACTGATACAACTGCTTGGAATTTTTAATAAAAGCATTAGATTTTTGAAAGAGCCAAGCACAATAAAAAAAATGAAAAAGGTGCAAAAGAGCAGACTAAAGTGCCACAAACTAAATATCAACATTGATAATGCATGATGAGTTGTTCTTGCTGAGGATATGGTAATAATGTAACAATGAATGTGTATGAGAGAGAAAACTCACTGACATTCACACATACCAATCAATCTGTAAATACATGGGAAAAACATGTAAACCTTCTGCAGACCCTGGTGCTACAAGATAGGAATGAAATCTCTGTGCTACCTGGAGAAGCCAGCATATAAAAAAGATCTGCAAGATTAGGGTGGTTGGGAGGTGATGGTGGTGTGTTCGTGGACGGTTTTGCTTGGTTTTGGTGTGTGCAGACGTGTTGCCTCTGACCCTGGGTGAGCAGATTAACATGGAGCCGGGCAGCATGTATGAGCAGGCAAGATGATGAAGATGCGACGTGGTGGAAGTAGCTGCCAAGGTTATAATTGTTAATGAAAACTATTACTAAAAAAAACCCATTTTCATTAATAATTAACCAAACCAAAATGAAAAACTAAAACTAATTGAAACTGTAAATGTGGCTGAAAGACTAACTAAAATAAAATAATTCATAAAAAAAAAAAAAATTTTTTGTTACAACCAGACTTATGCATGGCATAACCTGGGCTACAGTGGCTGTAAAATTAATAAAAATATATTAATAAATGTTTGTTTTTCAAATATTCCTGCTGCTAGGCTGGCTAATTGGAGTCTTTTTCACCCCTTTTCAGTTATCTCTGAAATAAGTCTTCCATCACCAGCTACAAGCAGACTGTCATCCAGTGAACTGTGGCAAGTGAAGGACAGCAGGAATTGGCGCATTATTTGTGGTGACAGGGCAAGCTGAATAAAGATGCTCAAAACGTTGGAAGAAAAAGCAAGTAACTGTGTGATAATAGTTCTAGTGTTGGTAAAGCACACCAAGTTGATGATTATGCTGGTAAACTGTGCATGTGCATTCAACCTCTGATTGCTCATGCATCATAAAAGTGTTGGGCAAATTTCAAAGCTGCTGTCCAAGTGTTATAACTGCGAATGAGCCCAACATACAGTATGTAAACAGCAACCAATAAAGCAACACACACTAAAGGCAAATTTCAGGCTTATGTGGTCTGATGTCCATTATGATAAGTTGACAGAATTTCTTTGCTCTCCTTGTACATTAAGGTGTAACTGAAACACCTGAATCTGAAATGTGCTAGACAACAAAGCCTTTACAATATGGAAAAGCACAAGTGAATAATGTTTCAGTTTATTTCTCAGGTGTCTGCATTTTGCAGACAACAATTCACCTGTCATATTGCACAGGAAATATCCTTTTTGGAAATAAAACTGCACTAATGGAGAAACTCACTAGGTTATGCGTGAGCAGCACATTGTTGTTGACTAATCAGTTATTTTGAGGTCATTTACCAATGAAGCATATAAATAAACCTTGTAAAATTCCTGAGGTGGCAGTGTTTCTAATAAACTACAGATAACCTTTATTGGTACCTTAACAAAAGTGATGAGAACCTGCAAACTGGAGAAAAACTATACTTGCTATTTTTATTTTTTTTTACTTATTTTTTCATTTTCTTTGTAGGTTTAGATTCAGAGTATAAAATAACTGATATTGAGAAAATAATTTGGTGGCAGAAAAATATTTTATGAATATTTTTCCCTATCTTTTGAATCTTTCTTAGACTATATACACTCACCTAAAGGATTATTAGGAACACCATACTAATACGGTGTTTGACCCCCTTTCGCCTTCAGAACTGCCTTAATTCTACGTGGCATTGATTCAACAAGGTGCTGAAAGCATTCTTTAGAAATGTTGGCCCATATTGATAGGATAGCATCTTGCAGTTGATGGAGATTTGTGGGATGCACAATAGATGCTCTATTGGGTTGAGATCTGGTGACTGTGGGGGCCATTTTAGTACAGTGAACTCATTTTCATGTTCAAGAAACCAATTTGAAATGATTCGAGCTTTGTGACATTGTGCATTATCCTGCTGGAAGTAGCCATCAGAGGATGGGTACATGGTGGTCATGAAGGGATGGACATGGTCAGAAACAATGCTCAGGTAGCCCGTGGCATTTAAACGATGCCCAATTGGCACTAAGGGGCCTAAAGTGTGCCAAGAAAACATCCCCCACACCATTACATCACCACCACCAGCCTGCACAGTGGTAACAAGGCAAGATGGATCCATGTTCTCATTCTGTTTACGCCAAATTCTGACTCTACCATTTGAATGTCTCAACAGAAATCGAGACTCATCAGACCAGGCAACATTTTTCCAGTCTTCAACTGTCCAATTTTGGTGAGCTCGTGCAAATTGTAGCTTCTTTTTCCTATTTGTAGTGGAGATGAGCGGTACCCGGTGGGGTCTTCTGCTGCTGCAGCCCATCCGCCTCAAGGTTGTGCGTGTTGTGGCTTCACAAATGCTTTGCTGCATACCTCGGTTGTAACGAGTGGTTATTTCAGTCAAAGTTGCTCTTCTATCAGCTTGAATCAATCGGCCCATTCTCCTCTGACCTCTAGTATCAACAAGGCATTTTCGCCCACAGGACTGCCGCATACTGGATGTTTTTCCCTTTTCACACCATTCTTTGTAAACCCTAGAAATGGTTGTGTGTGAAAATCCCAGTAACTGAGCAGACTGTGAAATACTCAGATCGGCCTGTCTGGCACCAACAACCATGCCACGCTCAAAATTGCTTAAATCACCTTTCTTTCCCATTCTGACATTCAGTTTAGAGTTCAGGAGATT
The DNA here is from genome assembly GCA_026402145.1 of Polypterus bichir lapradei. NCBI lineage: Eukaryota > Metazoa > Chordata > Cladistia > Polypteriformes > Polypteridae > Polypterus > Polypterus bichir. Next base: position 79,328,607 of record JANRMT010062792.1, read on the forward strand.
GTCTTGACCAGGACCACACCCCTAAATGCATTGAAGCAACTGCCATGTGATTGGTTGATTAGATAATTGCATTAATGAGAAATTGATAATAATCCTTTAGATGAGTGTATATGAGGAACCCTATCAGAATTGGTTGATGTTATTTGTTGTGATCCTGCTCTGGATACGTGGGTTTTGAAAATGGATGGGTGGATAGATATACAGTATATATTGCTCATAATCTCAGATGCTGTTTCTGTCATTTTGTGGCTGTCCATACACCCACTGACTGTTCTTTCACCCATTGCTGTTCTTGCAAAGCTATTCAAGTCTTGGCTACTTGTAAGTCTTGACACTACGTGGTTTTTCTATGTTTCCCTCAGTACAGCTAGGTGGGGTCTGAACACCGATTCAAACCCCTTCCTCCTTAACCCACCCCAGTTTAATGTGGCAAATTAATTTATACCATGATTGTGAGGAAATAACTTTGATGTGAAAAATACCAAATTTATCCTTTAAAGAGAGTATGTACATAATATTATGTAACATCATCATTGTAGACTTTTACAGAATAGATATAAATATTTTCTGTTGCCATACTTGCCCTATACTTTAAGAAATTTCATAAGTACATTATTTAGAACATTTAAAATATTATAAAATTGCTAGCTGTGCTACCCAGCTAAGACAGGTTGAAATCTAAGTAACTGACATAGACCGCAGCATTAACTTTTGAAGTGCACCATTCAATGAAATTTTTTTTTAAAACGCATGAAGTAATAAAATGCACTGCATTTTCCATTACAACAGATGGTACATCAGAAACATTTGTAGTAGTTCTACATTTGTCAAACTAACAGATGGTGCATCACAAACAAAACTTTAGCATATAAGCTTGCTATTTTGTGTAGTACTTTGTGTCTGGCTATCATTAATGGAAAGAAAATAAATAATAAGTAACAGCAAATTTTACATTTATTCTGTAGCGGGTGCAGTGCTGCTAAGATTCACACTGCTGCAAAGGCGGGGATTTATTTATTTTTTCAGTGGAACCCACCCAACCTTGGCCCAACTTGCACCACTCACACACATAGACATGAAAACAAATGGATTAACACTAGAACCCCTGAAGCCTGCAAAAATATTCGTAATGCCAGGCCATCTTAATTACTCATTACTCCTCATTACTGTGTTAATTGCGCACTGATAATGCCTTTGTTTTGCAAATCTGTCAATCGGCGGCAGGTAAGCAGCCTGCTATCCCATCCCACACTGATGTAGCTGAAGTCATACACAAAATTCTCACAGCTGAAGTGTATTTATCTGGGAGTGATGTGTCTGGAATTGTATAGGAAAATACCATATCATTACTTGAAATACACACATTTCATGTGTGTTCCGTGTCTACAACAATCTGTTTACAACAATTCAGTTAGCCTTCTTAATGGCTTCTGAACACTGTCTAGATGATGATAGTGTCAAGTCCACTATATCTCCTAAATCCTACTCATAAGGTGCACTTTTGATTTTCAGACCTCCCATTTTGTATTCATACCTAACATTTTCACTTCCTACTTTGCTTATATTAAAGTTAATCTGCCACAAATCTGCCCAAGCCTATATGCTGTCCAAGTCCATCTGTAACGGTTCAACAGATTCTAGATTGTCTGCCAATCCTCCTGGCTTGGTATCATCTGCAAACTTAACCAGCTTGTTATTTATATTCTTAACCATATCATTTATACATATTAAAAATAGCAGTGGCCCTAATATTGGCCCCTGTGCTACATCACTTTTAACATCAACCAATTCTGAAAGGGTTCCTCATACCATAACCCACCGTTTCCCGTGTCTGAGTCAATTTTGCACCCATCCTCACACAACACCCTTAACTACCACTTCTTTTAGTTTGATGCCCAACCTCTCATGTGGAGCCTTATCAAATGCTTTCTGAAAGTCAAGATATATAACATTATATGTTCCACATAGATCATGCTATAGTTGTTTGGATTTGCCTGATCATCCTGTTTATATATTTGCTTTTTTCCAGTTCTTCTGAGTTTCCCCAGTGTACAGTGACTTCCTGAAAAGGCGTCAAGGGTTTAAATTTGCACTCACTAACCTCCTAAAGAAATCAAGGATAAATATTGTCTGGTCCTCGTGATTGCGTGATTTCAGCCTATTTCATCTAAGCAGTGCTTCTCCCTCTACAATTTCCAAATCACTCATTACCCCCTCAGTAGTCCTTGTTACCACTGGGAGGTTATCAACTTCCTCATATGTGAAGACCTCAGAAAAATGTGAGTTTAGAGCATTGGCTATTTCACTGTCTGTATTTTTTTATTCCACTTTATTATTCCTGATGCACTTCACCTTCATTGACTGTTCTTTAACTACTATCCTTCTTAATGTTTGCCTTCATGCTCTATTCCGCCCTACGATTCACATTGGAGTTATATCATATACTAGCAAAATACCCGCGCTTTGCAGCGGAGAAGTAGTGTGTTAAAGAAGTTATTGAAGAAAAGGTAACATTTTAAAAATAACATAACGTAATTTTCAATGTAATTGTTGTATATTTTGCTTATTTTAGTATTGAGAATGATGAGTATGATTGTAAATGTTGTGCATGAGAAATACACATTTTTAGGATGTAAGGATCTCTTTGTAAACAACGCTTGCAGTTCTGCTCTCAGGCTGTAAAATGTCTGCTGAGCTTACTCTTGAGCATGCATCGTACAGTTGGCCATGTGAGAAGCAATCTTGTGTCAAGTCAATGCCAACCTTTTTTTAGAGTCTGGCCCTGTGACTCATTTATTGTCATAGCGAAGCAGACCCTTACTGAAAATTGGAGGCGTTTGAATTGGAATGGGAGGTCAGAGGGTATGAGAGGGATGCGAGGAATAAATACAGTCTTCTCTGAGCCTGTTTCAGTGAAGACAGTTGCCTCAATGAGGTTCTTGTGCAGAGATTCGATCTAAAGCCTGGTGCCATTACAAAGTTTTGGTGGTTGTAAGTTTCGTAGTAAAGCGGTGGAGTAAACGAAAAGGTAGGAGTCACCAGCAGGCAGACGTGAAGCAAGGCAAACAATAACAGGCTTGAAGCGGTAGAGTAAAGAAGAAGGGAGCAGTGAGCACAAACACCTGAGGACAGTAAGGAAGCGAGTGAGGAGGCACATGAGCACGGGATGTTGTTAATGTATATAGGCAGAGAGCCACCCACGTGGTAGGTGTGTGGACAACGGCCGTGTGGAAAAAGGAAGGGGGACCGGGGGTGGCCCTTGTGTGTGAAATAAATCCTCTTTTAATGGAAATAAGGAATGAAACCGCCAAAAGGAGAGCTCAGTTCCTAAACTTCCTTATGGCATAATGGCGAGAACCGCCAAAAAGAAGACGTTATTTTCAAAAGTTCATTATGGGGCACAACACGAAATGAAACATACTTAACGTTTTTAAGTACAGTGTAAAGGATGAGCATGGGAAAATTGGAAGTAGCAGAAATAGTAAGGGGGGCTTCCCCTATCTATATATACAGTTTAGGGGGTACACCCATTTCCCCCCCTTGGGTGTTGTAATAGGACATGAAACATACCTAACTTTTATAAGTACACTGCAAGGAATGAGCACGCAAAATTTCAGCTTCCCACATATATGGAAAGTGGGAGAATTAGTGATGAGTCAGTGAGGGCTTTGCCTTTTATGTGTGTAGATAGCAAAATACCCACGCTTCGCAGTGGAGAAGTAGTGTGTTAAAGAAGTTATGAAAAAGAAAAGGAAACATTTTAAAAATAACATAACCAGCTGTAAAGCAAGTAAGACTCCGTAATAAGGACGGTTGGGTGCACGTAGAAGGGGTGCCTGCTAACCTAAAAGGGATATTCGGAGCTGATGGCTTTACTTGTCTATTGTGGAACGGGCGTCGGCCATGGATGGACTCTAACGCCGAGTCACCCGGGTGAGACGGACTTCATTCTTCAATAAAGGAACTGTCGGTGAGCCGTTGAAACCACTTCTTTACATGTAAATTAAGTAAACGTGTCCGCGGCGCACATCAGGATTGGTCGCTGGATTCACTGCAGACTTCCCAGGCCGTGTGATTATAAACTTTTAAAAGAAAGTTCAGATAAAGGACTGGGGAATGTGTGGGGATTGTGTGTGTGTCTGGGTGTCTAATTTATATGTGTATATAGTTGTAATATAGGTTAAGTACATGTGAATATATTTGTGCCGTTTATAAATAAGATATTCTTTTTGTTTCTTTACCTTGCTTTCTTTCTTTCCTGCTTTCTTGCATTCTTTCGTTTTCGGCAGCGTCTCTATGAAGTTATTGATTTGCCTGCGAGTATAATAAAGGAACTGCTGCCGAGCCGTTGAGATCACTTCTTTACATGTAAATTAAGGAAAAGCGTCCGTTGCGCACATCAGGATTGGTCGCCGGGTTCACTGCAGACTTCCCAGGCCGTGTGATTATAAACTTTTAAAAGAAAGTTCAGATAAAGGACTGGGGAACGTGTGGGGATTGTGTGTGTCTGGGTGTCTAATTTACAGTGGCTTGCAAAAGTATTCGGCCCCCTTGAACTTTTCCATATTTTGTCACATTACAGCCACAAACATGAATCAATTTTATTGGAATTCCATGTGAAAGACCAATACAAAGTGGTGTACACGTGAGAAGTGGAACGAAAATCATACATGATTCCAAACATTTTTTACAAATAAATAACTGAAAAGTGGGGTGTGCATAATTATTCAGCCAATACAGTGGAACCTCGGTTCATGAATGTCCCGGTTCACGTACAACTCGGTTCACGACCAAAAAGCTCGCCAAACTTTTGCCTCGGTTCACAACCACACACTCGGTATACGAACAAGCCAGTTTCCCTTGCCTGCCTGCCTGCCCGAGCTGCAAGAGAGAGAGAGAGAGGAAGAGCGAGCAAGCATGTGCCGGCTGGTGAGGGGGAGGAGGAGACTGCTGCACGTGTTTGCTGGACAAGCCAGTTTCCCTAGCCTGCCTCAGCTAAGCTGAGAGAGAAAAAGAGAGAGAGAGAGAGAGCAAAAGCAAGCAAGCACGTGCCTGCGGGGGAGGGGGAGGGGGAGACTGCTGCACGTGTTTGCTGGACAAGCCAGTTTCCCTAGCCTGCCTCAGCTAAGCTGAGAGAGAAAGAGAGAAAAAGAGAGAGAGAGAGAGAGAGAGAGAGAGAGAGAGCGAGCAAAAGCAAGCAAGCACGTGCCTGCTGGGGAGGGGGAGGAGGAGATTGCAGCACGTGTTTGCCTGCCTATCTATAGGCAGCCTGAGAGAGAAAGAGAGCTGCCTGGCTTTTTCATTTAAGCAAAGCCGACGTGCACTCTCTTTGTGCTCTACAGTATTTCGTGTGCTTTTGCAGTTAACTATGGCTTCTAAGCAAGTGAAGAGTTGTCAGAAGAAAGCTTTGAAGAAAATTGAAATCGAAGTAAAGAAAGAAATTACAAGAGGTGGAAAAACTGTTTACCAGTTTACTCATTTACCAATCTGAGAACCCTCGTGCTTTCAAGCAGCATAATGTAAACAAAGCCAGGCTGCCAGTAATGTGGACGGTCACAAGAACTTTCTTTTTGGAATGGCTGCATGAGGTTTTCACTCCCACCAGCTAAACAGCTAAAAGCACCAGAAACCCAAGAAATCACAAGAGAGAAAACACCTGAAGGAAAACACTTCATGCCAGAACTCGTCTCATGCAAGGTTAGTTTTCTTGGTGGTTTTTGTATTATGGATTTTTCAAAAGTGAATTTTTTAGTTCATAATGCGATTTGTTGCAATGTTATTTTTCTCTTTTTTCAAATGTTCGCTTTTTTCCTTGTGCTTAAAACTCATTAAAAAAATTGTTTACATGGAGGACTTCATCGTGTGATTTGTTGCAATGTTACTTCTTTTGGTTGCTTGTGAGTTGGTTTTTAAATGCAGTTCGGATTTGTGCGATGTTTTTTTCTGCTGTGCTTAAAACTCATTTTAAAAACATTGTTTACAGCGATCAGGCTTTAAGTTTAATAGCGTGATCTCCTGCAATGTTACTTTTTTGGTTGCTTGTGAGTTGGTTTTTAAATGCAGTTCGGATTTGTGCGATTTTTCTTTTTTCTTTTGTGCTTAACTCATTTAAAAAAAAAAAAATGCTGCGCGAGCACCTGCTACAGAGAGATTAGAGAGCCCGAGCGAGCAAGCGCAGAGAGAGAGAGAGAGAGAGAGAGAGAGAGAGAGAGAGAGTGAGAGAGCACGGGCAGCTGACAGGGAAGGGATAGGGGTGTGTGTGTGTGTGTGTGTGCGCGTGCGCGCTACAGAGAGAGAGAGAGAGCACGCTTGAGCCAGGCTGCTCCTGTAGCTGAGGTAGGGAGGGAGGGGCTTTGGTGGTGTGTGTGCTACAGAGAGAGAAAGAGAGAGCGCGAGCGAGCCAGCTCGTGTAGCTGATCAGGGAGCCTGGGTGTTTTGTGTCAGTGTTATTCAATGTTTTTACATTAGTTTACTATTACACTGTGCATTCTATGGTGTAATTAACTATATTTGTGCTTAATCTTTACATATTTTTACATATTTACATACAGTTTGTACGGTCTGGAACGGATTAATTGTATTTACATACAATCCTATGGGGGGAAACTGCTTCGGTTCACGACCAACTCGGTTTACGACCAAAGTTCTGGAAAGAATTATGGTCGTGAACCGAGGTTCCACTGTACTTTGTAGAACCACCTTTTGCTGCAATTACAGCTGCCAGTCTTTTAGGGTATGTCTCTACCAGCTTTGCACATCTAGAGACTGAAATCCTTGCCCATTCTTCTTTGCAAAACAGCTCCAGCTCAGTCAGATTAGATGGACAGCGTTTGTGAACAGCAGTTTTCAGATCTTGCCACAGATTCTCGATTGGATTTAGATCTGGACTTTGACTGGGCCATTCTAACACATGGATATGTTTTGTTTTAAACCATTCCATTGTTGCCCTGGCTTTATGTTTAGGGTCGTTGTCCTGCTGGAAGGTGAACCTCTGCCCCAGTCTCAAGTCTTTTGCAGACTCCAAGAGGTTTTCTTCCAAGATTGCCCTGTATTTGGCTCCATCCATCTTCCCATCAACTCTGACCAGCTTCCCTGTCCCTGCTGAAGAGAAGCACCCCCAGAGCATGATGCTGCCACCACCATATTTGACAGTGGGGATGGTGTGTTCAGAGTGATGTGCAGTGTTAGTTTTCCGCCACACATAGCGTTTTGCATTTTGGCCAAAAAGTTCCATTTTGGTCTCATCTGACCAGAGCACCTTCTTCCACATGTTTGCTGTGTCCCCCACATGGCTTGTGGCAAACTGCAAACGGGACTTCTTATAGTTTTCTGTTAACAATGGCTTTCTTCTTGCCACTCTTCCATAAAGGCCAACTTTGTGCAGTGCACGACTAATAGTTGTCCTATGGACAGATTCCCCCACCTGAGCTGTAGATCTCTGCAGCTCGTCCAGAGTCACCATGGGCCTCTTGGCTGCATTTCTGATCAGTGCTCTCCTTGTTCGGCCTGTGAGTTTAGGTGGACGGGCTTGTCTTGGTAGGTTTACAGTTGTGCCATACTCCTTCCATTTCTGAATGATCGCTTGAACAGTGCTCCGTGGGATGTTCAAGGCTTTGGATATCTTTTTGTAGCCTAAGCCTGCTTTAAATTTCTCAATAACTTTATCCCTGACCTGTCTGGTGTGTTCTTTGGACTTCATGGTGTTGTTGCTCCCAATATTCTCTTAGACAACCTCTGAGGCCGTCACAGAGCAGCTGTATTTGTACTGACATTAGATTACACACAGGTGCACTCTATTTAGTCATTAGCACTCATCAGGCAATGTCTATGGGCAACTGACTGCACTCAGACCAAAGGGGGCTGAATAATTACGCACACCCCACTTTGCAGTTATTTATTTGTAAAAAATGTTTGGAATCATGTATGATTTTCGTTCCACTTCTCAAGTGTACACCACTTTGTATTGGTCTTTCACGTGGAATTCCAATGAAATTGATTCATGTTTGTGGCTGTAATGTGACAAAATGTGGAAAAGTTCAAGGGGGCCGAATACTTTTGCAAGCCACTGTATATGTGTATATAGTTGTACTATAGGTTAAGTACTTGTGAATATATTTGCGGCGTTTATAAATAAGATATTCTTTCCGTTTCTTTACCTTGCTTTCTTTCTTTTCTGCTTTCTTGCATTGTTTCGTTTTCAGCAGCATCTCTATGAAGCTGTGGATTTGCCTGCGAGTATGTAGTGACAGTGTGTCTATTAACTTGTGGATTTTTCTGCGAGTATTTAGCGACAGCGTGACAAAGTTGTTTCTGTCTAGCTGCATCAGAAAATGTACCACGACGTCTGACACGCCTCCTTTCTACTGTTTCCTCACAGCTTGGATTGCTGATGACGGATGGCCTTATATGGGCAGGCAGTCAATTACGTGGGAGGACTGGGGATGGAGGACGCAATATAGGCAGGCAGCCAACTACGTGGGAAGCGTGGTGATGGGGGATGCAACTCCGCCTCACACGGCGACCAAGCTGCAGGCTATGGCCGTATATATGTACGCAAGTAGTATTCAGTTATGACCGTTACGCGTAGAATTTCGAAATGAAACCTGCTTAACTTTTGTAAGTAACCTGTAAGGAACGAGCCTGTCAAATTTCAGCCTTCTACCTACCTACACGGGAAGTTGGAGGATTAGTGATGAGTGAGTCAGTCAGTGAGGGCTTTGCCTTTTATTAGTATAGATGTCTTACAAATCTGTTTTTTTGGTGTGCATCTTATTTATCAACTATTTATTAACACACTGATTTTTTTTTTTTTTATTTTCCTAACAATTCCAAATTTAGGCATATACCTGTCCTGCATTATATGTAAAATGCTTTTAAACCTTTCCCAATGTTCCTCAACTGTTTCCTCACTTACAGTAAACGCTTATCCCAGTCCATCCTCCTTAGGCTTTGCCTCACCTGCTTGAAACTGGCCCTACCAAAGGTAAAATTACAGTTTTAGTCTTTGCATTTGCGCTTTTCCAAAATACTGAGGATTGTATTACATTATGGTCACTTGCTCCTAGTGGCTCAATTGCCTCTACACCCCGAATTATATCCAGAATACAAAACAATAAATCTAGTCAGGTTTCACCCCACATTGGTGCTTTAACATAATATGTTAAAAAAACAGTCGCTGATAATGTCTAAAACGTCCTGCTCTTGTTCTCAATTATTTGTAAGGTTAGCCCAGTTAATATTTGGGGAGTTAAAGTCCCCCATGACTATAATGTTCCCCTGTAAACTTGCCTTTTTAATACTACTAAAAAGATATGCACTGAAATTACTACATTTGACAGTCTATATTACACTCCTAAAATAAGGGATCTTTCCCAAATGCTTTGCAGACAAAAACCAGAGGTCTTCATTAAGATGGAGGCCATCGTCCAACTGAAGAGGACTTGCATTTAAATTCTGTTTGACATAAACAACTCCTCCATCTTTTCTGTTCTATCCTTCCTAAAAAAACGTGTATATACTCATCCACATCTTTTTTATTTAGCCGGGTTTCTATTGTAGCTATAATATAATTATGCTCAGCTACATACAACTCCAACTCGCTTGTTTTATTTTTGATATTTCTAGAAGGCAAACTGTATTTAATGTGTTACCAATTTCAGTTTTGCTCTTAAACGTTGGCTTAGAATTAGTTTACTGTGCATTTTTATTTTTACATTACTGTTTATTCCTTTGTGTACAGTCCTATATATGGTCTGTCCTAAATTACTTTCCACTACAACGCAAGGCCAGCCAGTCCCCGCAGAACTCATGAAGCCGGATCAGCTGGTATCTCCTGCAGATTAAGGCTGCAACGATTAGTTGACGTAATCGACGATGGCGACTACAAAAAACGCAGATTATTTTTATTGTCGACGCGTCATAAACAGAACCATGAATAGAGGCTCCAGTCACAAAGAACCACATTGGTTTTTGTAACTGCAATGCACTACATGAACGTCTGGGGGCAGTATCATTTGTTATTGTTTGTCAAGACTGCACACAGTCCTACCAACGAAGAAGAACGTCTGAGGAGAAGAATGTAGAGGAAAATAAACGTGATTACAATGGCGAATAGGATAGAGGAGGGGGAAGGAGATGGAAAAAAATTCAGACAGAAACTTTTTAAAGTGTGGGAGCAGTTCACCGAAAAAGAAAATAAAGTTGAATGCAGATTATGCAAAGCGGAACTTTCTTTTCACGGCAGCACCACTGCGATGCATGAGCATCTGAAACGCAAGCATCCTGGAGCTGTGATACCGCCGTCTCTTGAGAGGTAAATTTTAGCGAGTAAAGTTAGTGTCACATCTTAACGTTGATGTTTGTACTATAATGTGCATATCAAGGTTTCGACAATGATAGTTAACCCTTAAACCGACACATACTTGGGGATTAATGCACCCCTGGATGCCAAATACTTTTTAGATGCAGTTTTTAAGTAAACGTCACAATTCACAACAAAAATGTGAAATTTTAATGGAACACATTTTTTTTCATGCAAAGAGCATCACAATTACTGCAACACTGATCATTTTACACACTGCAAATGAACTGTAAAAACTATAAAAAAAACTACTGCAACAATCTATTATTGTATGTTAAAGGTGCAACTGAAGCCAATTGATGAAATTTAGTAAATCACCAAGCCAACTGCGCTTGAACTTGCTGCACGCAAACACACAGAGGTAAACACTGATGATTGCAGGCTCGTTAAGTGCAGCGGCTGAATCCCAGAGACAGTGGTGCTGCAGTTCTGCTGGGGCCGGCATTGCTCATGAGCTGGCTGCTCAAAAAATCTACGGCACTGACTGATCAGCTCCGGCGTGTGGACAAATTGCTCTGTGAAGCAAATATAGCCGGTTGCGGGGTTCAATGAATGTATGTCACTGAATATACTTGCCCCCTACATGCTGGCAAATTGCACTGAGACACAAATACAAGCAAGTTGCAGCATTCAATGAATATATATCGCCGCATATACTCGGCTCCGGCATGCTGGTAAATTGCACTGAGAAATAACTTTAGCCAGTTACGGAGTTTAATCAATGTACGTCGCTGCATATACTCGGCTTCGGCGTGCTTCCAAATTGCAATGGAAACCGACTCTAGCCGGTTGTGGCGGTTTAAGGGTTAAGTGAATATAATTTCAGTTATGTTTGCTAATGCGATTGGAGCTATAGCACATGAGTGAATAGTTGTAGCTGAGCCGCCCTAGTTTTTTTTTTCTGCTTTTTCGTATAATATTTGAGTTCATATGTATAGTAAACCATTTCTAACTAATGTTAGGTAACTTGTGTTTTGGAGAATATCAGTAATTAGCTTGTTACATATTTTATTCCGTTATTTTTTTATTTTGGCATAATATATTACAGACATGTCAAACTCACTACCATTGGTGGGCCGCTTCGATTGCCATACGTGTGTCAGCGGGCCGCACTGTAACAAATACTATTATACAAAGTTACTATAGCTGTCTTTCCAATACTGAAAACTTTAAAAAATCTAACACTTAAAGTTTAAAGTTTAAAGAAAAGCAATTTATTTCCATACACACTCCGTACAACAGCGTACAATTAAAGTCTTAGCCTCTTAGCTAGGTCTTTATATTATTATAGTATTCATTATATTATATTCATTGCTTATATAGGAGTCTTACAGTGTGAGATCTACTTCTTTTGTCCAGACACTTGGCATCTCTTGTTAGTAAGCTGTTCGTCAATATCAGGCTTGAAATCTTGTGCAGCTGCAACTTTTATGAGGGATGAAAGGTGCTCGACAGTAAGTCTTGAGCGATGGGGGGTTTTGGTAGCTTTCATCAACGAAAACAATTGCTCACAAAGGTAAGTGCTTCCGAACATAGACAGTACTCTCGATGCCAACTTATCGATCTGCACATACGAGGGTGGCAGGTAAGCATACACAAGCCTGACACACCAACTTTGTTGTATTTTGCCTTCAGAATTGAATCTGACTGCAGTTCAATCAATTCCATTTGGATATTCTCAGGCGCATTCTCAATGTTGTAAGAGAACAGCGCAAAGTCCTGTTCGTGTGAACTGAAATCACGAAAACGTTCACTGAATTCATTGCTCAGTAATTCAAGTTGGAAAACAAATCCTCCAAAAATCTAATTTTACTTTACTAAATTTACTTCAAAGTTTATATTGTAAAATAAGCGATATGCAAAAAGCCACCTGACCTACACTAATTTTACAAACACAAAATCACAAAAATATGTTAATCAACAGCTCACCAACTTCTCGCGTCCACTTCAGATCTTCAGCTGTAGTCTGCACTGTTTGCTACAATACTAGCACAAAATTACATAAAACTAGAGCAAAAACACGTGAAAATATGCAAGCTATTACTACTCGTGATGGTCAGTTCTACCCAGTGACCAGTCTCAGCAGCCCAGCCAGTAATGTAGCCTAGCAGGGGCAGCTCTAGGCTCATGGAGGCCCTGGGCAAAGAAAGAATCGGTAGCCCCTTCGCCCGCCAATGTCAATATGGTATCTTATGCACGGCGGATGGCCACGTCCGTTGCAGATAAGGAATTCATTCCCGGATGGGTTTATCCATACCCGGGAATTCGGGAATCCCAGACTGTGCACGGGCATCTCACATGTGAACGGTTTTAGAACGACCAACACTTATTTTTAATAAAACTATTGCAATATGTTGACACCAATCTATTATAATAAAAGGCAAAGCCCTCACTCACTGACTGACTGACTGACTGACTGACTGACTCATCACTAATTCTCCAACTTCCCGTGTAGGTAGAAAGCTGAAATTTGGCAGGCTCATTCCTTACAGCTTACTTACAAAAGTTAAGCAGGTTTCATTTCGAAATTCTACACGTAACAGTCATAACGGTCGATAACGGTCGACAACGTCCGCCATGTTGAACTTTCTTATTTATGGCCCCATCTTCACGAAATTTGGTAGGCAGCTTCCCTGCGCTAACCGAAACCAATGTGCATACTTATTTCGGTGGTATGACGCCACTGTCAGCCGCCATATTGAACTTTCCAACGTCACCAATTTTCAAACTTCCCGTGTAGGTAGAAGGCTGACCCCATCTTCACGAAATTTGGTAGGCAGCTCCCCTGCGCTAACCGAAACCAATGTGCATACTTATTTCGGTGGTATGACGCCACTGTCAGCCGCCATATTGAACTTTCCAACGTCACTAATTCTCAAACTTCCCGTATAGGTAGAAGGCTGAAATTTGGCAGGCTCATTCCTTACAGCTTACTTACAAAAGTTAAGCAGGTTTCATTTCGAAATTCTACGCGTAACGATCAACAACGTCCGCCATGTTGACCTTTCTTATTTATGGCCTCATCTTCTCGAAATTTGGTAGGCGGCTTCTCTGCACTAACCGAAACCAATGTACGTACTTATTTCGGTGGTATGATGCCGCTGTCGGCCACCATATTGAACTTTTCAACAGTCTTTGTTACTTATGGGCCCATCTTCAAGAAATTTGGTACACGGGTTCCCAACGCTAACTGAATCCTATTTACGTACATATATACGTCCATAGCCTGCAGCTTGGTCACCATGTGAGGCGGCGTTGGGTCTCCCATCCCATCACCTCCCACGTTGTTGGCTGCCTGCCTATATAAGGCCGTCCGTCGCTCCAGTCTCTACATTCCCTTCCTTGCTTCGCCACGGGATTCACGTCTCCTTGCTGATAACTACAGCCTTTTTGTTTAATCCACGGCTTCTCCGCTGTTTTATTGTTTGTTTATTACAATTATAGTTATTGTATAGGTATTTTACACTTACTTTACATTACTCAGGTACCCATTTCCTTCATCATTCCAACCCCCATTGCCATGTCTATCGAGGTAATCACCATCGATCAAAGAACTGTCACTTACCGAGTGGTTTCCATGCCCGGAGATGGCACCTACCTTTTCCATTCTCTGTGTTACATATTGCACGGCCATATCAGGCTCACTATTGATATCTGGAAGAACATTGTGTCTTATGTATTGAATGACTGGGACAGGTTCAAGGTGTGGACTGATGACGGTACAGGAGATAATTATACTACACAGGAGCACTAGAAGAGTGAAATACTTAAGCCCTTCACCTATGGTTCTGCATGTGAGTTGATGGCTGCCGCTGAATTGTTCGGTTGGTGCTTTCAAGTGTACCGAAATGGCCAAATATTTTACACCTTTCGACAACCGCCAATGCCTCTTAAACATCTTACATTCACAGGTGACGATTTCAGTAGTGGACACTTTGATGTTTATGAATGTTTAAACTCTCAAAAGTTGGATGTGAAGTTATCGATGAAACCGGTTGTAAGCTTACAACGCTTGACAGATGCCAAATGTCACTTCAACACAAGTCCTGCAAATACTGTCGTAATTGAAACAAACCATGAACCTCAAACTGATTATGACAGCAGCAATCCAAGCTGTGAGATTTGAGACAAGATTACTGTTCACATGGCCAACTGTAAGTTGCATGCTCAAGAATAAGCTCAGCGCACAGCTTGGTCATGTTACAACCCGAGGGCCGAACTGACAACGTGGTATACAAAGAGATCCTTAACAAATAATTATTGGCATATTTTCCCTCAGTTTAAAAATGTTAAATTTTCTTCTTAATAAAAATTTTAATGCAGTACTTTGCCGCTGCGAAGCGGGGTATTTTGCTAGTATTTCATATAACTGTCTGTATGTTCATGAAAACACCATTTTACATTAGTATAAACACAAAAACAGTGGAACCTCGGTTTACGAGTAACTTGGTTAACGAGTGTTTTGCAAGACGAACAAAATTTTTTAATAAATTTTGACTTGATAAACGAGCGATGTCTTGCAATACGAGCAGTATGGATACACTTTGTCTGCTGAGTGTCATGTGATCACAACTGAGCTGATGGTGGTTCTCTCTCTCTCCTTATCTCTCTTGCTCGCACAGCGTGTCTCTCTCTCTCTCTCTCTCTCTCCTTATCTCACTCGCACAGCGCGTCTCTCTCTCTCTCTCTCTCTCCTTATCTCTCTTGCTCGCGCAGCGCGTCTCTCTCTCTCTCTCCTTATCTCACTCGCTCGCACTCGCCTCTCTCTCTCTCTCTCCTTATCTCTCTTGCTCGCACAGCGTGTCTCTCTCTCTCTCTCTCTCTTCTTATCTATCTTGCTCACGCACAGCGCGTCTCTCTCTCTCTCTCTCTCTTCTCTTGAGGGCAATTGTCTCCTATTCTCAGTCTGAGTCTGTGTGCCTCACTCATATAGTCAACATCCGTACGAGCGTATAGTGTTTACTACAGCATTGTGACTGTGTGTGTGTGTGCGTGCGCACACGTGTGTGCTGTGAAGTGCGAGTCCCCATCTTGCGCCCCAAAACACGAAGTTGAGTCTCAGTACTTTAACAACACCAGCCGCCTTCAGCTTGAAACAGCAACAGCGCTGTTATTTATTGTAGCGGGATCTTTATAATGTTCCTTGTATCACCCATTGGCGGCAGGCGCTTATAGCATGTCTGTGATCTTTTTAAATGCGCTTATACGGCGAACTGCTACAGCGCTGGGAGACTGCGATTGCTTTGGGACACTCTTCCGTGTGTCGTCCCGTTGGGTGGAATCCCACATGAGTTTAGAAACTCACTCGCACCAGCCATGATTCTTTTTAAAGGTAAAGTGCAGGTTAATTTGTTTTATGTATTTTTACTTTATATTTTGTATTAATCATTTTTATATGAATAGTTTTGGGTTGTGGAACGAATCATCTGAGTTTCCATTATTTCTTATGGGGGAAATTCACTTTGATATAGGAGTGCTTTGGATTGCGAGCACGTTTCCGGAACGAATTATGCTCGCAAACCGAGGTTCCACTGTATATGTTTATACAAGTCAGTGGCCTCCTTCAGAATTCAAAACTAGAACAATCCTTGTTGGTATATTGCTTTATCATTTTTTTCCATGTGGCCCTGTGTTAAATTCTTTGAGACTTCTTGCAATTTTTGCCATAACTCTTCTTTCGTCTTTGACTGTTTTTTCTTCTTGTCCCTGTAAAAGTGAAGTTATGTTGTGATGTGAGTGCTGAGATGATCAGGCCAGTACTGTTAGTATGTACAGTGCATCCGGAAAGTATTCACAGCGCATCACTTTTTCCACATTTTGTTATGTTAAGCCTTATTCCAAAATGGATTAAATTCATTTTTTTCCTCAGGATTCTACACACATCACCCCATAATGACAACATGATCAAAGTTTACTTTTTTTCAAGATCACCACCTAGCCATTTCACTACAAACTCAATAAATGAACACTTGTAATTACTGGTGGCTTGTGTGATAAGAGAAGACCTCCTTTTTCTTTTCAAATAATTAATGGAATTTGTGGGTGGCTGCTTTATTTCTTCATGAGTTCAGGTGAAACCCTGCTACAGGTTCCTCTGCTTTGGACTAACTGACAGGTAAATGTATATACACAGGGCCCAAGTGGACTGTAATTACTTCGCACGCTCGTCTTACTATTTTAGTAACCACCTGTCTTGTCAACCCAAAGGCGTTTTCAGTCTTGCGTAATCTCCCCTCGTCTGCTAAATAGTAGAGTGTGCAGGCAATGTCCATGAACGTGACTGAGAGAATAAAACAAAAAAAAAAAACGCTAATCTTTACAAGTACCTTAAATTTACAACGGCTGCTACAGACTTAAATCATATGTATATTTTTATTGCATAATAGTAACAATAAGAGCAGCACACTACTCAAAATGGTAAAGCGGCCGGAATCAAACTCGCGACCTCTCAATTATGAGTCAGCAGTTCTTACCATTGCACCACCCAAGCGGTCGTGTCAGTGTCTTGCCCTAACCCAATTTCTTTTTCTTCGGTTATACTCTTGAATAAAAGCACACTTGTTTTGTTATGCATGTACCTTTTGTAAAAGTGTTTATGTGATATTTGGACTTCAGTCTTCACACATTATACACTTTATGTCAAAATTTTGTCGTTAGTACTATAAGATGAAATGTTTGTTTTAGGTATATGTTCAACATTTATTGCATTTCTTGTCATCCTACATTTACATAGATTGTTGTCGACACGGAACACACAAATACTGACTCTTCATGCTAGTTTTTAGATGTGGACGGTGTATGTGCCCAAAAAGAAATCTTACTGCATTCTCGTACCATTGCTCGCATACTAAAAAGTCAGCAGGCATTTTTCGTGGCACTACACGTGTAATTTGTGAGCATGCCCTTGTCGATCAAACGGAGGAAACTCTGCAGTCTACTTGTGACTTTACACTGTAGGAAAATAAGTAAATAAATCAAGGTAAATAACATTCGATTTGGCTTTTATACAGGGTGACACAGAAAAACGGGAACTTTTGAAAAACCCAATAAAAATAGTAGAACTCCAACAAAAAAATTTTATTGACAGCAGTTGAACCACTACAACTTGCCTTTTAAGAGACAGTAATCCAAATTATCATTTTCTGAAAACTACGTCCTGTAGATGGCGTCCTCCTGTATGTATGCATTCTTCCAATCTGCTGTTGAGGTTCCCCATTGATCGCTGCAACATGCATGTGTCCCAAATAACGATATTTTTTTTTTAGCCTATACAGCTCAAGGTACCTAACTCCCTGATAAACAAGGCTTCAGTTGGGAGAGGTTTTTGCAGTTTCTACAACGGTGGGGGGATGGTATAGCAGGTATAGCTCTGCTTGGGATTATCAACACATTTACAAGGCAAAAGACGCTAATATGGAGAGACACAAGTGGATTTAAGGTGGGCCGGATTTGACTTTTTTCGTAAGCTTTGGTAATTCTAGTGTTAAGGTGACCTGGGATTGCAAGTTTTTTCATAGGCTTCAGGGATTCTGCTGTTAATTGAAAGTGCACTTTATAAAAATAAACAGAGTAATATTAGTTTGTAATTTGCAGATTTTTATGTGACTGTAAAAATGCTTATATCAAACAAATGGCCAATTTTTCTGGAAGCTTTGTATAGAATAATCAAAAGATCAGTATAGGCTGTCTTTGTGAGGAATACATTAGATTTCATTTCTAGTGTTCATTTTATTTTGTTATGTGATAAATTAATATTTCTTGTTGTTTTTGATTTTTTTTTTGTTGCAGTAACTTTTAATTTTATTGTATAATGCTAACATTTGTCTCTTAGGTAAACATCTAGGTTGAGAAATGCAAGCATTGTTTGAGCGACAAAGGACAGGATAACCTGATGTCTTGTGGTAGAACCTGAGTAAGGATAGGAACTTAACAATACTTAGTTATATTTACTCCTTTTTTCATTGTTGGATTGTGTTAATAAGCAAATTGTCATTTATAAGCTGTGGCATTGTATAGTTGCATTCCAATTCCTGTTTGATTGTCTTTATTAATCTAGCATTAAACACAGATTTCCCACTAATGTGGGAACAGTCTGGATGGGAATTTGGTCCACTGAACTAGTGGTTAGAGGTTCAATGAAGACTAATTAGAAAGGCAAGTTTAGTTATACCTTTTTGTGATTCCACCGTTCTGTTCACTAAAGAAGGACATGACTATTTGTATTAGGTTTTGTTAGTTGTGAGACAAGGTTTTTATAAACATGCCTGTATTGACATATTCCTTATACTGTATATCTGAGGCCTTTTGTAACTGTAGTTAAAAAGGACACTGTAAAATATCCAGCTGACTTTATTATGAAAAGTTACATTATTAAAATTCAGAGGTATGCATCAATTACACCTTCATACTAATTCTTAACTGAATTTGTTTTACTTAAAAACATACTGAAGTACAACAGCGCACCAACTCTATATGTACTAAATGCAACCATAGACCTTAAAAATAACCATTGGAAAAAAATGTGCTACTTTCTTAATTGTTCTGTTTACTTTAAGGCCTTCAATGTTAAATCCATAATACTTTTCCTAAACGTGTTTCTACGTGAAAATGAAAACCTTATGCAGTAGATTTAAATTGAAAGTAAAATAATATTTGCATATCTTGACAACTAATTTACCTTTATAAATCCTAATAAAATATGTATCTCAAAAAATAGTCAAATAATGATATGAATAGAGTGGTACACCCCATTTCAGAAATGCCCAAGGAGCACCATGAAAACTTAATCCTTCTAAAAATAATTCTGCTGTTACAGTTTTCAGATTTTGAAAATAATAAATTTACAGAACAGCTGTCATTGAATTGTATTTGAAGGATTCCTTAAAAGTTTTATACAATTCATTTAGCAAAATACAAATTTGTTTTATTTATCTGTTTGTAATGTTGAACTTTTTGACCTGATATCTGTACAGATGTTAAATATTTGTAAATTCAAGTCAAACAACGTTTATTGCCATACGTACTTAATACAATGAAATTCTTATTTGATTGTCTCCACAGAACATCTGACAATAAAACAGTACAAATACAGTGGTGTGAAAAACTATTTGCCCCCTTCCTGATTTCTTATTCTTTTGCATGTTTGTCACACAAAATGTTCCTGATCATCAAACATATGTAACCATTAGTCAAATATAACACAAGTAAACACAAAATGCAGTTTTTAAATGATGGTTTTTATTATTTAGGGAGAAAAAAAATCCAAACCTACATGGCCCTGTGTGAAAAAGTAATTTCCCCCTTGTTAAAAAATAACCTAACTGTGGTGTATCACACCTGAGTTCAATTTCCGTAGCCACCCCCAGGCCTGATTACTGCCACACCTGTTTCAATCAAGAAATCACTTAAATAGGAGCTGCCTGACACAGAGAAGTAGACCAAAAGCACCTCAAAAGCTAGACATCATGCCAAGATCCAAAGAAATTCAGGAACAAATGAGAACAGAAGTAATTGAGATCTATCAGTCTGGTAAAGGTTATAAAGCCATTTCTAAAGCTTTGGGACTCCAGCGAACCACAGTGAGAGCCATTATCCACAAATGGCAAAAACATGCAACAGTGGTGAACCTTCCCAGGAGTTGCAGGCCGACCAAAATTACCCCAAGAGCGCAGAGACGACTCATCCGAGAGGTCACAAAAGACCCCAGGACAACGTCTAAAGAACTGCAGGCCTCACTTGCCTCAATTAAGGTCAGTGTTCACAACTCCACCATAAGAAAGAGACTGGGCAAAAACGGCCTGCATGGCAGATTTCCAAGACGCAAACCACTGTTAAGCATAAAGAACATTAGGGCTCGTCTCAATTTTGCTAAGAAACATCTCAATGATTGCCAAGACTTTTGGGAAAATACCTTGTGGACTGATGAGACAAAAGTTGAACTTTTTGGAAGGCAAATGTCCCGTTACATCTGGCGTAAAAGGAACACAGCATTTCAGAAAAAGAACATCATACCCACAGTAAAATATGGTGGTGGTAGTGTGATGGTCTGGGGTTGTTTTGCTGCTTCAGGACCTGGAAGGCTTGCTGTGATAGATGGAACCATGAATTCTACTGTCTACCAAAAAATCCTGAAGGAGAATGTCCGGCCATCTGTTCGTCAACTCAAGCTGAAGCGATCTTGGGTGCTGCAACAGGACAATGACCCAAAACACACCAGCAAATCCACCTCTGAATGGCTGAAGAAAAACAAAATGAAGACTTTGGAGTGGCCTAGTCAAAGTCCTGACCTGAATCCAATTGAGATGCTATGGCATGACCTTAAAAAGGTGGTTCATGCTAGAAAACCCTCAAATAAAGCTGAATTACAACAATTCTGCAAAGATGAGTGGGCCACAATTCCTCCAGAGCGCTGTAAAAGACTCATTGCAAGTTATCGCAAACGCTTGATTGCAGTTATTGCTGCCAAGGGTGGCCCAACCAGTTATTAGGTTCAGGGGGCAATTACTTTTTCACACAGGGCCATGTAGGTTTGGATATTTTTTTCTCCCTAAATGATAAAAACCATCATTTAAAAACTGCATTTTGTGTTTACTTGTGTTATATTTGACTAATGGTTAAATGTGTTTGATGATCAGAAACATTTTGTGTGACAAACATGCAAAAGAATAAGAAATCAGGAAGGGGGCAAATAGTTTTTCACACCACTGTATATGACACAGACACACATAAAAAGTATACATAGCATGTTGACAAGAGCCTAAATGTGCTGTGTCTGGTTCAGTACATCTGTGATATGCACTCCAAAAAATTCATAGCTTTTCATCCTTTTGACAGTATCCACTCCAATGTATATGGAAGTGTGATCTAAATTCTGCTTCCTGAATTTTTTGTCTAGCATCTTAGTTTTGCTGACATTGAGAATCAGATTGTTGCCAGAAAAATGTAAATTAAAAAGAGCAAATGTTGTTGTCAGGGAATTCTGTTTTACTTATTAGAGCAAAAAAAGCTAAAACTGAAATGAATAATGTTAAATATGGCTTTTATTCAAACAAATTTATTTGGGAACAAAGAAAGACGGCTTTTTTGAATGCATGTCAGATTATTAACTTAGTTTTATCTTTGACTGTTGCCTTTACCTAGGGTGATGTACAAAGTTAGGATTCATCTGACTTTATTTTTTTGTCACCCAGAGCAGAGACAAGTCACAAAGTAAGTCATAGACAGGAATTGAACTGGACGACTTATTGAGTCCCATCCATGTCTTAGCCACTACACCACACCATATTATTCCAGTGCCAGTAATGTTTTTCTGTATCAGGCTGAAATGTTGGAGACCATTCATTACTCTCAAAGTCTGTTGTAGTATGATGTTCCACTTTGGCTGCAGCTGCCATCACATCTTTGATCCTGAATCCATCAATAGGCATGTCTTATAACTAAATAAACCAATAAATAAGCCATAATGAAAACAAGTGATGTGGAGGTTTAAGTCCATAACAAAATAAATACATAAAAAGCAAGGTCAAAATCCACTGGCAGGTTCTGTCCATAGAAACAATCAAGGGCCTCTGTGCTTCCTTCTAAAAACCGAGATCTTGTCTGCTTACCCTCTTTGTGGCGAGAGGAGATTTCCACCGACAACCTCATAAGGGACCTAGCCTCCAGTCCTAGTCATTCAGAGGGCACCACACCTAACCTTGCACAACTCTCCTGTCACCATTACTTGACCTCAAGCAGAAGCCCACTCTAAGCACTTGAGAGCTGGAGCGACCTCTGTCTCTTAAGCTACATCCACACACTTCCCTAAGGGCTATTTTCCTTACTGCCTGTGACTTCTTCACATTTGCTGTTTCCTGCCATAGAATCCCAGAGCACGAACAAGGAATTTGGCCATCATGCACGTCTGCATGTGAATGCAGGCTTGCTAATTTTCCCTTCAGCACTGAGGAGCTGCCCCTCCATGCTACCACCAGCAACTGCACCTGCCCAGAGCCCAAGCACTTTGTTTTATTTATTTAAAACTGCATGTCACCACAGACCTGCAATGTGCCTTATCACATGTAGCAGCTTCCTTCTACACCAGTAAGTCTTAACTTAATAGTTTGCTCTCTTGTTTGATGTTTTTAATTCATTAAATTGCCAAGAATACCAACTTTCCAGCTGTGGCAATTTAGACTCCTCAGCAACAACATTTATTTCTATCGCACATTTTCATACACAGGATGTAGCTCAATGTGCTTTACAAGATGTCAAATATATATTTTAAAATCAAGAAAAATTAAATTAGGTAAGAATGGTAATGGATAAATATTAATAACTTGATAATATGAAAAAAATAAATCATAAGCCCATAAAATAGATATATAATTAATAGAAAAGCACAGTCTTTATATACAGAATTGTTTTTTCAGTCTTTAAAGATGAGTCTGATGGTAAACTTCAGATGAACTGGAGAAAGTATTAGTGTTTTTTAGTCTGTCTTAGAGCATTTGATGTAGTGAATCTTGTGGATAGTTATAGGTAGGTATATCAGCCTTCATTCAAACATTACTGATAGCTGAATAGTGCTTTAATCAGGTGATGGTGGCAAAAAATGGACAAGAAAGCAGAAAAAGGTAGAGATTCATAATGATTGCAAATCCATTGAAGAATGTGATGGTAGTATTTTAAAGTCAATTCTAAAGGACACTGGTAACCAGAATAATATTGCTTAGTCTGGTGACATGTGCTCAAATTTTCTTTTTTCTGGTTAAGGTTTATGCTGAGGCATTCTAAACTAATTACAACCAATTAATGTATTTTTAGGTAGATCAGTTAGGAGTACATTACGGTAATCTAGTTGACTAAAAACAAAAGCATGAATTAATTTCTCAGCATCATGTAATGTTATAAGAGGTCTAACTTTTGCACTGTTCCCTGAATGGAAAAAATGCAGTCCTAGAAATATGAATTTAAAGTTTAGGTCAGATATCATGATTACACTTAATTCTGTACTTCTGCAATGACTTTTAATATACAGGGATCATGTTTATTTCTAATAACTTCATTATTTCCAGCGACGATTTTACCAATGACTAGGATTGCAGTTTTTTCCTTATGTAGCCTGAGGAAACTAATATTGATCTATTCAGAAAGAAGTTAGACATTGGCTGTGAGGGCATAGAGTTTCAGGGTCATCAGGTGATATTGAGAAGTAAAGCTGCATGCCATCTGCATGACTGTGGTAGTTCACCTTGTGTTTTCAGATAATAGAGCCTAACGCCAGCATGTATATTGAAAATAACAGTGGTACCAGAATAGATCCTTTGGTAAATCAGTACACATAAAATGCACAGCTTTGACATGTGGAAAGAAAAGTCAAGTTTCTATAGAAAAACCTGTGCAGACATGGGAGAATATTCAAATAGCACAAAAACAGAGTCCCTGCCCAGTATTTAAACTAGGGATGCACGATAATATCAGATTTATATCTGTATCGGCAGATAATGGGTTAAAATAATTTTATCAGCATCGGACTGATGACTAAATTGGACCGATAATTCGAACCGATATTGATGACGCATTCACTGTCTTCCGGATGTGCCAGACGTTTAGGCGACGCTGGGCTACTGTGCGAAAATGTCTGCAGTGTGGAAGTTTATCAAAGTGAGTGAGAGCAACATAAAATATGCCATTTGCAACACTCGTTTGACTAATGTTTTGTGCGGAGGGACCAAAGTGCGAAATTTCAATACCACCAACTTAATTACACACTTGAAGACACGGCATCCTGACAAATATACAGAATTCCTCAGAGCAAAAGAGGAGAATCCTGCGCCACCGCGCACACCACAAAAACTACAGCTGCTCAATGTGTTGATCAGTTACTTGAGAAATCAAAGAAATCTGATAAAGATAACCCTAAAGCTCAAACAATTACTGCAAAGGTGATGGAATTTATTGCTCTGGACGATCAGCCATTTTCTGTTGTAGAAGATACGGGATTTCGAAGGCTGCTTGAGCATCTTGAGCCCCATTGATACCCAGTTGCTGTTATTTTTCTGACATAGCGCTTCCAGAGTTAAATAAGATTGTGGAAAGTCATGTGCACAAACTCCTTGCTAAAGATGTCACAGCCATACGCTTTACCACTGATATATGGACATCTGATACGAGTGCTATTAATATGCTTAGTTTAACTGCTCAGTGGATCGACCGCAAGTTTGAATTGCAGAAAGCAATCTTGCACGCCCAAGAATGCTCTGGATCACACATGGGTGCTGCACACCCTGGGGCGTTTAAAAGAATGTTTGAAACATGGAAAATACCCAAAGAGAATGTTCACGTAGTATTACAAGACAATGCACGCAACGTTGCAAAGGTTATGGAGGAATGCGGGATCCCAAGGTTGCCATGCATGGCTCATACTTTACAGCTTGCCGTGAACGACGCCGTACTATCCCAGCGCAGCATCTCGGATACAATAGCAATCGGCAGAAAAATAGTCGGTCACTTTAAGCATTCACAATTAGCCAACTCGCATCTTAAAACTATACACACTGAACTTGGTATGCGGCCAAAAATGCTTCAACAAGACGTTTCGACTAGATGGAACAGCACATTCTATATGTTGCAAAGCTTGCTGGAGCAGAAAAGAGCCCTTGGGGCTTTTGCCTCCGATTTTGAGTTACCTGCAACTCTAACGCCTAACCAGTGGGGTTTGATTGAGAACATAATCACACTCCTTGCTCCATTTGAACAACTGATAAAAGAAATTTGCCAGTCTGAAGCCTTGGCTTCTAACGTTATTCCCACAGTTAATGCTTTAAAACGACTGTTGATTAAAAGCTCTCGTACTGACTTCGGAGTCAAACCAGTAAAAGCGCTCTCTTGGATGCTGTAAACAATCATTTCATTGATATTTACACAAAATCCATGTACTGTGTTGCCACTATTGCAGACCCGAGATACAAAGACTGTATGTAAAATCACTGGCACTCAAAATGTTGCAAGCTCAGATGGAACTTGCATCGAACGAAATGCAAACGAGTGAATCACAGATAGATGGTCCACAACAGAAAAGGGCCAAGATAAATGACGAGGTGGCATGCATGCTCTTCGAAATGTACAACGAAATTCTTGAAGAGAACACATTGATGCCTCGGGAAAACAGCCAGATGACAACAGAGGTGAGTTAAAAAAAAAAAAAGCTCTGTGGAGCTCTTTACAACATTGTTTTAAGTAAATAAGTAGGGCTGTCAAATTGAATATCACTATTCTAACATAATTCGAATGTATAAAAAATCTTAGAAGGCAAGAAAGAAAAACGGCAATCGAATGTAAATGAGTGGTACGTTGGTTTTACCTCGCACTAACTTTGGCTTCATGTTACTTAACACGTGCTGGACACTACTGTGGGATTTTCCACGTAACTTTTTAGGATCAGCCTATACGTGTTTCTAAATTGTTAACCCATATTGTTATTAGTCATTAGTTAAACGGTTGGCATCTTCTGTGTTAAACACACCCATTTTAAAGATCGCTAGTTTTCATCAAGTGACTGAGCCAGCTATAGCCTATGCTTCTTTGCTTCATATTTTTGTTCGGTGTGTGTTAACTAAATAGTTTCATAAATAAACACAAACTCGTTTTACTTTTTTTTTTTTACTTTGAAAAATGCTGTCTTCTAATAATTGATTATAATACACAACATACTTAAAAGACCTCAACAAAGTATCATTTAATACACTTGTTTCATTTGTAAAACACTTAAAGGGTCACAATGCTTCAGTTTATTTATTGTAAAAAATAGACACAGGGATATAAGGTCCTCTGGCCTCTAGGAAAAAAAGAACAAAATTACTGCATTTACTTTGTTTAAGCAATCACTGACAATTTTTTTTGGTTTTCTTTTGAACATTGTCTTTAGAAAGTGTCAGTGCGGTGTGTGTCTTATGTTGCTTTTTGTGAGAGAGCCAATCACATTCATGGAAGCCACTGTTTCCATCGGAGTCTCTTAAGCAATAATGAGCAACTTGTAAGCAGATCGTGATCTACAGTTAAAAGCGAAATATTAATAATAAAATATTTCAAAAAACAGCAAATACAATACAGACATGCATTCAATTTAAATGCCATATACTTTTTTTATTGTAAGGATTCTAATCTTAATCTTACAGCCCTGGTAAAAGTCAAAATGCAGATCTATCTTTTACATATGAAAGATGACGCAGAATATAATACTGTATATGTATGCATGCTACTCAGCAGATGCAGGGATTTCTTTCTGAAGCACCAATCCCGAGGAATGAAAATCCACTGAAATACTGAAACAACAACTGGAGTCGGTTTCCTACCATTGCCAAAGTAGCACACAAGTTCCTGTCAGTCCCATGTACTAGCGTGGACAGTGAGAGATTATTCAGTTTGGCTTGTAATATGATTAATGAAAAGAGAAACAGAATTTCCTGCGACAAGGCAGAGATGCTCTTGTTCATTAAGAAAAGCCTCCCCATCATGCTTAAAAAATAGAAAAGAATGATAAGCCTCCAGAAAAAGTTATTTATTTCTTTACTGTTGTACGCTTTTCTGTTTTTTAAAATTATAGACTGGTTAGACTTATTCCATCAAAAAGAAAGAAAAAAGTTATGTGATATTTAATACTGCAGACTATAAAACAAAGGATCACATAGCCAGCCAAATGTGGTTGAGCAGAAGCCATTTTAATGATTTTAAATAATCTGCAAAAGATGTTATTCTTAAGTGGTATTGCTTATTTCATTGTCATTGTACATTTTACCATTTTTTTCTGTTTTCATTTTTTTGATTATTGTTGAATTTGTTGTATTTGTTCTATCAAAAAGAAAGAGAAAAGTGTTATTTAAAGCAACAACCTGCAAAACTGTTTCCCATATAACCAACAGGTAGCCAGCCAAATGCGGCAGATATCATTTGTTTTTAATGATTGAATGTGGTGTGCAAAATTGTTACACAAATAAATGTTCACTTTGTCTGTAATTCTTGTCCAGACAGATCAAGTCTCATTTTTCTCTGTATCTTATAAATATGTATATCGGCATCAGTATCGGCATCGGCAGATAAATACATAGACATTATCAGATATCGGCATCGGCCCAAAATTCCCATATCGGTGCATCTCTAATTTAAACACAAAGCAAATGTAGCTACAGTGCAGCACAAACCCAAGTATATTCTCTTGCCACTTAAAACAACTCATTAACTGTCTGTTTTACATAGCATTTTTGATCATGTTTAACAGTTCGAGTAATTTTAGTGGTAATTGTATATGCTAAATTAAAATTAATTTCTAGTCTTCAAAAACTTGACAAAGGGAAATTATCATTCATCAGATTTTGAGGTGTCACCCATTGCACAGCTGGTCCCAATCCAGGTGGTTTGTCGTGTGGTGGGTGTGGCAGCGTTCTGTATCAGTATATGCTCCTAACCTCCTCCTCCTTTTTCCAAAATCACAGAAGAGGAGTACCTGGGATACATTGTCATTGTCAAGTAGTACATTACTTGTACTACCTATATTTTTCTGGTACAGATGAAATATATTTATCAAAAGTATTTTCATCAACATTATATGGCCCTAGTCACAATTATTTACAGCTTTGTACTTCCAAGTATATGTTTTTTTTCTTTATATGATAAAAGAATAGCTGTATGACTTGCTTTATGTTTTCCACCTATAAGATTTTCTTGCTTAGATGCTTTCTTTAAATGCATTAGTTGCTCTTTAGTTCATTTTTAAATAGCACAGCTGGATAATTTGCCTTTTGTAGATGTGTTCAGTGATTAGATTCTGCAAAGTTTTATGTTATTTAACCCAATACTGTAGTTATTTTTTGGAAGTAGAAGTACTAAAAAGACTGAAAAGTTTTTGACAAGATCCCTACATGTTTTTTTTCTGGTAAGGTTAAAAATTAGACAGTTCCTCATCAATTTTTCGTTAAGATAATTGAATGTAGCATATGCATAGTGTCAGTTAAAAACCTGTTAATTTTTAGTATTGGGGAAAATAATTTTTATCTGTTTGTACTCTCACTGCATTTCCACTCTGCCTGTCTATCATTTGTTTACATCTTCTTTGATTAAAGATTCTTGAGTATTCTTTAATTAATCCAAACTAGAATGTTACCTGGTTAATAGTATACTTTTAAAGGTTACAGTCAGTGTTCACTAATAAAAGCCACTATTAATGTTATGGAAAGAAGCACCATTTCTAGAAAATACCATGCCCTGAAAATGCTATTTAAAATGCAACGTACAAATTTTCAAAAAAAATTAATTTTATACATTGAAAAATGTTAATGAAAATTGATTAAATGGAAGTGTATATATTATAAGCCACAGCTCCACATCTACCTGTTTTTCTGACTATTTGGTTTCTTTTTTTGTTGTGCCAAATGAAATTTGCATCTTACGTCATCAAAGAGGTACGTCATTTTAGGCTAATAAACCTCACCAGTTCTCTCACAATTAAATGTGATTAAAAAATACATTATTGATGACTACCTGTATTTTTCAGTTACTATGCCAAAAAAAAAGCTAATCATTTTTGAGACATAACTAATGTAACATTATGTACTTCTTCTTTTTCTTTCGGCTGCTTCCGTTAGGGGTTGCCACAGCGGATCATCTTTTTCCATATCTTTCTGTCCTCTGCATCTTGTTCTGTTACACCCATCACCTGCATGTCCTCTCTCACTACACCCATAAACCTCCTCTTAGGCCTTTCTCTTTTCCTCTTCCCTGACAGCTCTATCCTTACCATCCTTTTCCCAATATACTCAGTGTCTCTCCTCTGCACATGACCAAACTAACGCAATCTCGCCTCTCGGACTTTGTTTCCCAACTGTCCAACTTGAGCTAACCCTCAATGTGCTCATTTCTAATCCTATCCATCCTCGTCACACCCAGTGCAAATTTTAGCATCTTTAACTCTGCTACCTCCAGTTCTTTCTCCTGCTTTCTGGTCAGTGCCACTGTCTCCAACCCATATAACATAGCTGGTCTCACTACTGTCCTGTAGACCTTCCCTTTCACTCTTGCTGATACCCGTCTGTCACAAATCACTCCTGACACTCTTCTCCACCTATTCCACCCTAATTGCACCCTTTTTCACCTTTTTTCCACAATACTCTGTACTGTTCATCCCAAGTATTTAAACTCATCCACCTTCGCCAACTGTACTCCCTGCATCCTCACCATTCCACTGACCTTCCTCTCATTTACACACATGTATTCTGTTTTGTTCCTACTGACCTTTATTCCTCTCTTCTCCAAAGCATATCTCCGCCTCTCCAGGGTCTCCTCAACCTGCTCCCTACTATCGCTACAGATCAAAATGTCATCAGCAAACATCATAGTCCACGGGGACTCCTGTCTAATCTCAACTGTCAAACTGTCCATCACCATTGCATATAAGAAAGGGCTCAGAGCTGATCCCAGTTGTAATCCCACCTCCACCTTGAATTCATCCGTCACTCCTACCGCAGTCCTCACCACTGTCACACTTCCGTCATACATATCCTGTACAACTCTTACGTAGTTCTCTGCCAGTCCCAACTTCCTCATGCAATACTACAGCTCCTCTCGAGGCACCCTGTCATATGCTTTCTCCATGTCCACAAAAATTCAATACAACTCCTACTGGCCTTCTCTATACTTCTCCATCAACATCCTTAGAGCAAACATCGCACCTATGGTGCTCTTTCTTGGCATGAAACCATACTGCTGCTCCCTAATCATCACCTCCCTTCTTAACCTAGCTTCCACTACTCTTTCCCATAACTTCATGCTGTGGCTCAACAATTTTATTCCCCTGTAGTTACTACAGTCATGCACATCCCCCTTATTCTTAAATATAGGCACCAGTACACTTCTCCTCCACTCCTCAGGCATGCTCTCACTTTCCAAGATTGCATTAAACAATCTGGTTAAAAACTCCACTGCCATCTCTCCTAAACAACTCCATGCTTCCACAGGTATGTCATCTGGACCAATGGCTTTTCCATTCTCCATCCTTTTCATAGCTATCCTTCCTCCTTGCTAATCCGTTGCACTTCCTGATTCACAATCTCCACATCATCTAATCTTCTCTCTCTCTCGTTCTCTTCATTCATCACCCTCTCAAAAATACTCTTTTCATCTGCTTAACACACCCTCCTCGCTTGTGAGAATATTTCCATCTTTATCCTTTATCACCCTAACCTGCTGCACATCTTTCACAGCTCGGTCCCTTTGTCTAGCCCAGGGGTGTGCAAACTACAACCCGCAGGCCACATCCGGCCCGCCGACGATTGGTACAGAATTGCCCAAATCGGATCATATAATTATGACCGCATTCATTTGACCTTGTCCTGTAATGCCTGTTGTTCCACCAGGTGGCGCATTAGGCGCAGTGATACAATGACTTGATTTTGCAGAGCTCGGGTTACTCTCTGTTATTACTGTGCTACTGCTCTGAACCCATCTGCAACAATGAGTGGGCCAAAGAAAAGAAAAGTTGACAGTGTTTAATAAGGAATGGACAACTAAATACTTTTTCACTGAAGTCCGGTCAAAGGCTGTATATCTTATTTGCCAAGAAACCGTTGCGGTTTTAAAGGAATACAACATCAGCCATCACTTTTCCACCAAGCATGCTAATTATGCTAACAACCAGTCAACACAAGAACAGACGGCTACCGTCTGAGGTTGGCAGCTAGTTTGCAGGTTCAGCAAAACACCTTTATCCGACAAACTGCCATCCAAGAATCAAGCATAAAGGCAAGTTATGTGATGGCATTCAAATTAGCCAGCAAGCCTTTCTCCGAAGGGGAGTTTCTCAAAGAGTGTATGGTAGAGACAGCATGTATCTTGTGTCCTGAGAGCAAGAAGAAATTTGAAAAATTTTAAACAAAAAATCAGAGTCATTTACATTATATTCCTTGGCACTGGACGAAAGTAATGACATAAAGGACACCGCTCAGCTTTTAATTTTTATCAGAGGGATTAATGACAATTTTGAGATAACGGAGGAGTTTTTGGCCATGGAATCCCTAAAGGGGAAAATGTGGGGAGAGGACTTGTATGACAGCGTGTCACGGGTCATCAATAGGCACCAGCTACCTTGGAGTATGCTCGCCAGTGTTACCACAGAAGGATCGCCAATTCTGACTGAAAAAAACGTTGGGTTGCTCAAAATAATCCAGGAGAGGGTGAAGGAGGACAAACCTGAGCAGGAGGTAATTTTCTTACACTGCCTAATCCACCAGGAAGCACTGCGTAAATCCGTATTGCAGCTTGACTACATAGTGAAGCCAGTTGTAAAACTCGTTAACTTTATTCGAGCGAGGGGACTTCAGCATTGTCAGTTTATTAAGTTTCTTGAAAAATTTGACGCTGATCACCAGGACTTGCTTTACCACTCCAATGTCCACTGGTTAAGTTTGGGGAAAGTATGTCGCCGAGTGTGGGAGCTCAAACAGGAGATTATCTCATTTTTGGAGCTACTTGAGAAAGCTGACGATTTTCCTGAGCAGAGTGACACAGATTGGCTTTGTGACTTAGGTTTTGCTGTGGACATACTGACACACATGAATGAGCTGAACGTGAAGCTACAAGGGAAAGACCAGTTTGTGCATGAAATGTACACAAACATCAGAGCCTTCAAAACCAAGCTAGCTTTATTCTCAAAGCAAATGTCAAACAACTCATTCGTTCATTTCCCCACACTGGCTACGCTGAAAGAGGCCCCTCGACTTGTGAAAAAATACAGGAAATCTCTGGACGACCTGCATGGAGAATTCTACTGTCGGTTCTCTGATTTTGGGAAACTTTACAAGTCACTTCAGCTGGTGTCACACAGGACCCTGAAACGGCACCACGGGAGTTGCAGTTGGAACTGATTGATCTCCAGTGTGACACCGTCTTAAAGGAGAAGTTCAACTCTCCTAAACTGGATGAGTTTTATGCTTCATTAAGCGCAGCCAAATTTCCAAACATCCAGAAGATGGCACAGTGGATGCTGGTGTTGTTTGGCTCTACGTATGTGTGTGAACAGACTTTTAGTGCGATGAACACCAACAAATCACACCACAGATCCAAGATGAGCAATGAACACCTCAGATCTGTTCTGAGAATTGCCACAACAAAACTAACACCAGACTTCAATGCACTGGCAAAAAAGGGTGATCAACAACACTGTTCCCACTAAAAGTGAATGTAAATATTAACACTGTAATGCCTTTTTTATGTGTATATTTGATATGTATGCATCTAATGATGACCCGGCCCGTCTGTCAAATTTTAAAAGTCAAAAGGTTTGCCCACCCCTGGTCTAGCCAATCGGTACAGATCCTTTTCTCCCTCCTGGTGTCCAACTTCTCATACAACTCATCATACACCTTTTCTTTTGCCTTCACCACCTGTCTCCTCACCTTGCGCCTTATCTTCTTGTACTTTTGTCTACTTTCTGCATCTCTCTGACTATCCCACTTCTTCTTCGGCATCCTCTTCCTCTGTATACTCTCCTGTACTTCCCCATTCCTCTGTCCAGATGTCATACCAAGCACCCTTTTTGCTGTCACCATTACTATATCTGCTGTAGTTGCCCAATTGTCTGGTAACTCTTCACTGCCACCCACTGCTTTTCTCACCTCCTTCCTAAACTCAGCCTTGCAATCTACCTTTTTCAACTTCCACCATTAGATCCTTGGCTCTGCCCTCACTCTGTTTCTCTTCTTGATCTCCAGCGTCATCTTACAGACCACCATCCTACGCTGCTTAACTGCACTTTCTCCTGCCACCACTTTGCAGTCTTCAATCTCTTTCAGATTGACTCATCTGCGTAGGATGTAATCCACCTATGTGCATCTTGCTCCTCTCTTGTACGTCACCCTATGTTCCTCCCTTTTCTTGAAATACGTATTCACCACAGCCATGTCCATCCTTTCGGCAAAATCCACTGTCCTCTGACCTTTTTCATTCCTCTCCTTGACACCATACCTACCCATCACCTCCTCATCTCCTCTGTTCCCTTCTCCAACATGTCCATTGAAATCCACTCCAATCACCAGTTTCTATCCCTTGGGCACACTGTTCATCATTTCATCCAATTCACTCCAAAAATCTTTTTTCTCATCCATTGCACACCCAAACCCGTAGGGGCATATGCACTAACAACATTCATCATCACGCCTCCAATTTCCAGCTTCATAATCATTACTCTGTCAGACACTCTTTTCACCTCCAAAACACTCTTGACGTACTGTTCCTTCAGAATAACCTCTACCCCATTTCTCCTTCCATTCACACCATGTTAGAACAATTTGAATCCACCTCCAATCCACCTGGCCTTACTCCCCTCCATTTAGTCTCTTGCTCGCACAATATATCAACCTTCCTTCTCTCCATCATATCTGCTAGCTCTCTCCCCTTACCAGTCATACTGCCAACATTCAAAGTTCCTATCCTCAGTTCCACTCTCTTTTACCTTCCTCCTCTCCTTCTGCATCCGGACACGTCTTCCCCCTCTTCTTTTCCTTCTTCAGCCAACAGTAGCTCAATTTCTGCCAGCACCCTGTTGGCTAACAGTACTGGTGGCGGTCATTGTTAACCCGGACCTCAACCGATCCGGTATGGAAATTTGTATTGTTCTCCGTATATATTATGTATTTCTTCCTGTATTTATATATTTATTTTTCAACCATTGCATTTATGAAATATAAACTTGCTGATTTGCCCTTCGAATCCTTCAATAGCTTTGTAATCTTTGTAGGTACCAATGATGGACATACAGTGCATCCGGAAAGTATTCACAGCCCATCACTTTTTCCACATTTTGTTATGTTACAGCCTTATTCCAAAATGGATTAAATTCATTTTTTTCCTCAGAATTCTACACACAACACCTCATAATGACAATGTGAAAAAAGTTTACTTGAGATTTTTGCAAATTTATTAAAAATAAAAAAAATTGAGAAAGCACATGTACATAAGTATTCACAGCCTTTGCCATGAAGCTCAAAATTGAGCTCAGGTGCATCCTGTTTCCCCTGATCATCCTTGAGATGTTTCTGCAGCTTAATTGTAGTCCACCCTTGGTAAATTCAGTTGATTGGACATGATTTGGAAAGGCATACACCTGTCTATATAAGGTCCCACAGTTGACAGTTCATGTCAGAGCACAAACCAAGCATGAAGTCAAAGGAATTGTCTGTAGACCTCCGATACAGGATTGTCTCGAGGCACAAATCTGGGAAAGGTTACAGAAAAATTTCTGCTGCTTTGAAGGTCCCAATGAGCACAGTGGCCTCCATCATCTGTAAGTGGAAGAAGTTCGAAACCACCAGGACTCTTCCTAGAGCTGGCCGGCCATCTAAACTGAGTGATCGGGGGAGAAGGACCTTAGTCGGGGAGGTGACCAAGAACCCCATGGTCACTCTGTCGGAGCTCCAGAGGTCCTCTGTGGAGAGAGGAGAATCTTCCAGAAGAACAACCATCTCTGCAGCAATCCACCAATCAGGCCTGTATGGTAGAGTGGCCAGACAGAATCCACTCCTTAGTAAAAGACACATGCCAAAAGGCACCTGAAGGACTCTCAGACCATGAGAAACAAAGTTCTCTGGTCTGATGAGACAAAGATTGAACTCTTTGGTGTGAATGCCAGGCGTCACGTTTGGAGGAAGCCAGGCACTGCTCATCATCAGGCCAATACCATCCCTACAGTGAAGCATAGTGGTGGCAGCATCATGCTGTGGGGATGTTTTTCAGCGGCAGGAACTGGGAGACTAGTCAGGATAAAGGGAAAGATGACTGCAGCAATGTACAGAGACATCTTGGATGAAAACCTGATCCAGAGCGCTCTTGACCTCAGACTGGGGCGACGGTTCATCTTTCAGCAGGACAATGACCCTAAGCACACAGCCAAGATATCAAAGGAGTGGCTTCAGGACAACTCTGTGAATGTCCTTGAGAGGCCCAGACTTGAATCCGATTGAACATCTCTGGCGGGATCTTAAAATGGCTGTGCACCGACGCTTCCCATCGAACCTGATGGAGCTTGAGAGGTGCTGCAAAGAGGAATGGGTGAAACTGGCCAAGGATAGGTGTGCCAAGCTTGTGGCATCATATTCAACAAGACTTGAAGCTGTAATTGCTGTCAAAGGTGCATCGACAAAGTATTGAGCAAAGGCTGTGAATACTTATGTACATGTGATTTGTCAGTTTTTTTATTTTTAATAAATTTACAAA
Organism: Polypterus bichir lapradei; assembly: GCA_026402145.1. Classification (NCBI taxonomy): domain Eukaryota; kingdom Metazoa; phylum Chordata; class Cladistia; order Polypteriformes; family Polypteridae; genus Polypterus; species Polypterus bichir. The sequence goes on from JANRMT010062792.1 coordinate 79,364,206, forward strand.
AACCTCAAGTAAACTTTTTTCACATTGTCATTGTGGGGTGTTGTGTGTAGAATTCTAAGGAAAAAAATGAATTTAATCCATTTTGGAATAAGGCTGTAGCATAACAAAATGTGGAAAAAGTGATGCGCTGTGAATACTTTCCGGATGCACTGTATAATACAGTCCTCAATATTCAGACCCTTTCGACTGCTAGGTAGCCTTAACAATAAAAATAAACAAATAAAAAAATCAATAACAACAATGCAACGTGACAGTTTCCCCATTCCTGTATCTAGTACATTTGCATCATTAAAACTTTCTATAGAAAAATTAACATGCTGAAAAGATAACTTGAATTAACATCATCTATCTAAATAAAAACTATGATTAAGGTAATAATATGTAAAATAAAAAAATAAAAACACTTTTCATTTTCACGTAAGCTAAATGGCCATTAAGGAAAGTTGCATGCTCTTTCTAACATACGTTCTTTTGACATTTCTGTAAAAAAAAAAATGAAGGGACTTAGAACGTAAAAGTGAAAAATGTTTGTTTAGAATATACACTGGTTCTAATCTTTTTTTTTTTTTTTTTTTGCCTAATCACATTTTCACTTAAGACATTTAATTATACAGTAGTTGCCTATAAAGTATAATTACTGTGTGTTTGAATCCAGAATCCTTTTTTTTTTCATTTTCTTCTGTGTTTTGCAAAGATATCTGGAATGGCCACTTCAGTTGTGGCAATAATCACAAAATGATCTTTCTTTAATTTTCCTTTTTGTGTTCTGGTTCACTTTATTATTCCTAATTGTTTTTTAACATATTTTTTTTATTATCCTTATATAACTTTGACAATGCATGTTAATTTTGGAAAAGGTGTATTGAGAGAAAGAGCAGAGCACAGTGTTATACATTCATTCACCCACACAACCGTTTTCTGAACCTGCTTATTCCACTTCTGGTTTGTGGGGAACCCAGCGACCATGCTGGCAGCATCATATACTGAATGAGTTACAAACCATCTCTGAATCCTTTGCCAATCTATAGCACACTTATGCACTTACATCTTAGTGCAACTAAGTGCTATCACATAATAGGAGCATAGAAACAGAAATACATCAGATAAGCTGATTATGTTTTCTCTTAAGTCAAATAAAGTTGTATTTTAATACATTCTGGAGACTGGGACAATGATGCATGTTGGTCAGACATGCAAATAAACGGTTACTATACTCTGTACACATTACAATACTACTAATACAACTTACATTCATTCTTACAGGGCCAATTTAAAGTCATTAGTCACTTAATACACATCTAGGGAATGTGGGATGAATGTTAGAGTACCCAAATTAATTTGTTCAGACACAAGGGGAATGGAACTGTATCTCCTCAACAATAATAACTGCAACAGAGTGACACCCCAGAATAATGTTTTTAAAACTTTAACTTTTATGTGACTTTTTTTTTGAAGAGAGTCTTAAGCTGTGTGAATGCTAAGTGATGATAGGAAAACATTGTTAGTAAATCTAATAATGCTGCTAGATGTATAATATGCCTTTTTCTATCCTTCGTATTCTAATATTGTAATTTAATAGAAATTTCAAATTTTCTCTTACAGAATCTTCTGTTAGGATTTTTATTTTTTTAATCCCAACATGGAATGTAGTCTTAATGCTTTTTTAATTTATATATAATTTTTTATCAACTTTTTACTAAAACCCCAAATATGGGTACATTCATTGTATGTCATTTTTTAAAGAATGCTTCCATTATTGCTGCTTATTTCTCAGTTATGATCAAACAGGCAAAGTTATTAAGTATGAAAATACTGAGATAGAGAAGTTGTAATAGCTATCAAACTGTCATAATCTGTTACATTTTGCACTACATAGTTTATTTCTCTTTGGAATTCTTACTCTTAGAAAATATGAAATTAATTAAGAGACAATATAACTCCCTGCTTTATCAGAGGACATCATACAATTAATGGAAGATTGTTCTGTCAAAGTGTCATCTTCTATTTTTCACCTGGGTGAAAGCTGTCATCCCCAGTTGTTGACCAATTTGAGGTGCTGTCAGTTGAAACCTATCTAGCTATCACTGTCTTCACAACTGCTGTATTTTTTTTTTTGTTTTTTTTTTTTTTTAACCCAGAACGTTACAAAATTTTCAAAATGATAATAGGATTGCCAAAGAATTCACCTCAAGATGACTGTAGTCTCTCATGCATTTACTGTAAGGGATGGGATTCAATCTGACTCTGTGGTTGTGGTTTTAAACTTAATTTTAAAGGAAATAAAGAAAGAAATATAATCTCTGTTCCATACTACTGGATTAGGGAAAAACCGGTGACATTATCAAACCAAGGGCATGCAGTAAAGAAAGCAATCTTTTATGGGCAGGTGGGAAGTGGTGTTTTTTAGATTTGAATTAAATGTGATACTTTTACATATTAACAAAATTGCATCTAATTATTGTTTTATCTTTGTTTTTATCTTGTTGTGTCTTTGTTTAATTTTTTTTTTTATGTAGCACTTTGAGGTTTAATACAAATGTAAAGTGCCTTATAAATAAATGTATTATTATTATTATTATTAATATTATTATTATTATTACTTTTTCTCCTATCAGAGTAGTAATATTTTTTTAGCCATTAGTTATGGTGGCCTTCATTTGGTTAGTTGATCATTTTTAATTGATACTTCCCCAGGGTAAGGTAGCACCTTGTATTTTGTAATCCAGGAGAATGCTTTCAGCTTAGTGATGTTGATAAGTGAATGAGAAAATCTAAAATAAAAAAAAGATAAGCATAACATTTCCTTTACTGTTGTTATTGTTCATGTATTGTTTTGTATTTCATCTTTATGTTTTGCTACCATTTAGTGCAACATACATGGTGTCACATTGTGCAAAATATTCTATAGTCTAATCAAATGGAGTCAGCCTGTGTTGCTCAGAGCAAAGGTTGATTATCTTAATTATCAGAAAAATTATAAAGTAAAACAATGAAAAATGGCAACATTATAAATTCAGAGAACTGTTTCCTGTTGTCATTCCTGGTAAAGTAGATTTACTTTTTACAGATTTTATCACTAAATCTGTTGCTACAATTCTAAATCATCAAATGAAAAATATTTTTAGCTTATTCAGATCTTATTATTATTTTTTAATTCCAATGCAGGGTCACTGTACAAAATATGTTAACTTTATTAAGTAGCAAAATGATAGTCTGTTTACTTTTTCCCCTAAGGAGGACACTCGGATTATAACTGACAAGTTTAAGTATAACTGATAAGTACAAAGAAATATGTTGTGTCAGTTACAGCCTTTGCTTTTCTCACCAAGCAGCATGCCATAAGTTTGCCAGCTGAAAAAGTAAAAGGTTGAAAGTGTCTTCTGTTTTTTTCTGGGTTTTTTTCTCTCCCCATAGTTATAACTGGTCTGACTATGCCACTGTCATTCAACTTGTTCTCCCATTTAAAGTTTAACAGCATTCAGAACAATCATAGATCTAAAAGAGCATTTATTTTATTTTTAAATATTTTACCTGCATCCTAAAGTGCAGGATTTAATTTCTTAATTGCCAGTAATAAAAGACAAATAATTTGATAAACTTCAGGTTGCTTTATATTTTTTCCACTTCAAAGTTGTACTTTATCTGTCAGAGTACTGGTATTGTCTTTAACTGTTTTTGTTTTTTGTTTTATTGTTTTTTTTCCCTTTGGTCTCTTTTTTTTTTTTTTTTTTTTTAGTTTACCACCATCACATAAATAGGTAGGATACATATGCTTACTTAGTGTTACTTTGTCAGACTGCTGAATTTTAAACTAGTTTCTCACACATTCAAGTGTTTCTTATTAATATATCAACTTAATAAAATGGTTGAAATTAATGTTAAAACTTTTTAATATTTTGTAAAACCTTAAATCAAGTAGTTTAAAGTATAACTCTTTGTATAAATAACTGTGGTTGGCAAATATGGACTTTTGAAAAATTGCTTGCAGTTTTTTTTTTTTTTCCAACATTGTGTGCTCTGGGCAAGATATAATGTTTCAAGTGTGTATATGCATGAGTATATGTTTTACTGTAGTGCCTAAAAATTAATGGCTTAATTAATTTTTTGTAACGTTTTAAATGATGATAAAAAAGAACAGTTGTGATTGATCAGATTATTTCTTTATGAAAATGCTGATCATGTAGAAGTGATTAGCTAATTAATCCATTTGTTCAAAAAAATCACCTAGAAATGTTTTTACTTTAGCAAGTCTCCTGTGATTATTAAAAAAAAAAAAAAAAAAAAAAGATTCTAGGTTAACAATGCTGTTCAACTGCTATCCAGTGCAATGTATTTGTAGTACTATGAGTTTTTTTGTTAGCTATTTAAACCCTGATTAGTGCTTATGGAAGATCTTAACATAATCTTATTCATTAACATTCTTTTTTTTTATCTTATTATTGTAGCTTTTTTAACCTTCACCTAGTTACAGAGCATAGGGAAAAATAGCCAGTAAATGAAATTGAGTTTTGTTATGCCTGTTCATATCTATTTGTACTCTGTGTGTCTATATCTGTAACACACTACATATGTTTGTTTGGTTTTTTTTTCTGCTTCGTTTTATTTGGGTAAAAAATATGGCTCATAATTATGCCTTACAGCAAGTCAGATTTTTACATATAACTTTAAGCATTTCCATGCTTTACAGTTGGAGTGAGTGACAAGAAGTAATATATTGTGATCCATCAACAGAGAAACAGCACTGTGCAGTTTGTAATGATGCTATGATGGGTACAACACTTGCCTTTCAACCAATAATTGGGTTTCATTTCTGGTCCATTATATTTAACTTTTTTTTTTTTTTTTTTTTAATTTACCATTTTCTTCTTTTGCAAAGGCCCCAAGCTGGCCATTGTGGTGTCATATTGCTTCTGGACTTACTTAATGCAATTTGCAGAAGTAATAAACTTGAATATTATGATAATCAAAGTAGATTTGCAGTACTAGCAGTAGTGTTATACTACATGCATCAGGTTTAGCATATAAAATGTATAATTTCTTTATGCCTTTCTACTTTTTTAGGCATTCAAAACTGAGTAACTATTCTAGTTTGTTTTATAAAAGAAAAGAAAATGCAATTAATTTTGTAATGGGATATATGTGGTTCTGTCTATACTCTTTTATCATGTACTTTTTTGTATCATCTTGAAGCATGTGTTGAGTCACAAGAAATGTGTGATATGAAAGTTAATGATAAGTGCATTGGTCAACTTCATAGCTTGTAATTAAAAGGAAAATGGAAAGACTAAGTGTTTTTAATTGCCTGTCCATTTAGTTCCAATCCTGTGGGTATCAAAAGGACATTCATAATGAGTCAAGGTGAAAAATGAAAGAATAATTCATTGGTTAAAAAACCTTTTTATACTACAGTGTTAAGGCATTGAATTGTGTCATATTTATGTGCTACAGGTCCTTCTTTGCTTTAGCTTTAGTGCAGAACGGGTAAAGGCTAGAAGGAAAACCTTCACTGCCAGGTTTACTCCCAAAATTCGCAATGTTTGCCATTTGAAAGCAGTTCACACCACCAAAGATGTTGGAAAATTGCATAATAATGGATTCAGAATTATAAATAAGGGTATATTATATATTAATTACCAGGTATTGTGAAGAATCATCTATATTACCAAATTCTCTTTTAACATCCTTAGCATTACATTTATCCTCAAAAAAACTTGTAAAAAGTATTGCATTTTTGGGCTTGAAAAAAAATTACATTTTTACTAAATCTCATCTTTGTACTGTAAAATGTGCAAAACAATAAAAGTACAAAGTCAGAAGTGTCAAAAGTATCATAATGATACAAACTAATAATAATGAATGATGATGATATGAACAGCACACAAGGGGTACTTTTAGATTCCTAAAATCAGTTTTGGTTTCAGTGACCGTTTCAGTTTCACTTTGTCATCACTGCTCATAAGAAGCATTTCATACGAGATGCCACTATGAGGCTAGAAGAAGACGTGTCTACACTATTGGCTGGGTAACGCTCAGGCCTGATGCTTACACAAGACGTGCCTATACTGTTGCCCAAGTTACGCTAGGCATTGATGCCACTGGCACTTCTTCAGCCCATGTAATCCTCAAGTCTTACACAAGACTCGTCTGTTCTGTTGTCCGAGTGACACTCAGGACTGACGCTTTTAGAACTGTTTTTACATCCCAAGTGATGTTCGGGTCTAATGCTGAGGAGGTTAAGGAATGTGTGAATTGGAAATACAATGAACTGTAAATTTTATTTTCTTATTTTTTTATTTGCCATAATAAGGCACAAATGTAATATACATTGAAAAATATAAAAGCATTAATATACATAAAGAAAGAAGGTAAGCAGTGGAATATTACAATATATTAAGCAGAAACAATAATAATATAAAACACCAGTCCTGAAAAGTGAAGACAGCTTAACTGTTATTCGTTATTTATTTTATAAAACCTATTTCACTGTTTGCACCATCACATGGTACTTTAGAAAAAAAAATTGACACAAATAAATGACAAAAATAAACCTAAAAATTTTTAAACATATATAATTTAATATAGAATGGAGGGGAATCTATTAGAAAATGTGAAAATATTCAGTAACTTTTAGTATTTGTAACCCTTCTCTAAATCTAGGTAGATATGACAATGAGGCAATTAAGAATTTAAAACAGTAAAATGTATGAACATATGATATAATGGTTTTAAAACGTTTTTTTATTTTTAAAAAGTTAGTCATTTATGGTTAGTGGAGAATTATAGAATTACTGCTTTAGCCATCAGTTTTGTGAGGAATGTTATTTCCCGTTCAGACTAATGTGTGAGGTGTTTTTGTTGTGATGTAATATATAGATTTATTCACAAATCCATCTCTTTTCTGTTTGACATTATCAGTAAACAACAGAACTCACACCCATATGCAGTTTTTATCATTGCTGGGGATTTTAATCAAGCAAATCTTAAGGATGTATTCTCCAGATTTTATCAGCATGTACATTGCAAAACCAGAGGGGAAAACCCCTTAGACCACGTCTATACAAACATAAAAGACGCCTATAAGGTCATTCCACGCCCCCACCTCGGCAAATCTGATCATCTCTCTTTGTCTCTTGTTCCAGCACACAAAACCCTTATCAGCAGTACTAATCCAATTAGCAAGAATGTTAAAGTTTGGCCTGAAACAGCCAACTCTAGGACTGCTTTGAACAAACAGACTGGAATATATTTTTTCATCAGACAGACTTAGAGACATATACTTCATCTGTCATATATTAATTACTGTGTGGACAATGTCACTGTCAACAAAAGGATTAAGGTCTACCCAAATGAGAAACCATGGATGATTAGTGAAGTCAAACAGCTGCTATGGGAAAGGGAAAAAGCCTTTAAATTAGGAGACACCTCAGCCTATAGAGCTGCCAGAGCTAAACTCAAGAAGGGCATCAAGTCTGCTGAACTAATGTACAAACAACAGATTGAGGAGGACTTTGACAGTAACTCAGACTCACAGCAGATGTGGCAAGGCATCCGATTAATTACGGATTACAAAAAGAAAAATGACGTACAATACACACTGGCAAATAACAATGCCAACCTAGCAGAGGAACTTAACAGTTTCTTTGCACGGTTTGACAAGGATAATAACCAGCCTTCAGTCAGCTTCAAACTGACCGGAGACTCACAGCCTTTGGTCATACACATACGTGATGTGCGGCAGGCACTCGAAACATCAATACAAGGAAGGCAGCAGGTCCTGATAATGTGTAAGGATGTGTGCTCCAGGCCTGTGCTGACCAGTTAGCGGAGGTATTTACACACATATTCAACCTCTCTTTCTCCTCAGGTGTAGTCCCCCTGTGCCTGAAATCCACAACCATTGCACCTGTTCCCAAAACACCAAGGATAACCTGTCTTAATGACTATCGACCAGTTGCTCTCACCCCTGTCATCGCAAAGTGCTTTGAACGACTGGTAATCACCCACATCAAAGCCTCCATCCCAGCTGATCTAGACCAACACCATTTTGCCTATCGGTCAAACAGATCAACTGAGGACGCCATCTGTGTGGCTGTACATGCTGCTGTCTCACACCTGGAAAAGCCCAACTCTGCAAATGCTCTTCATTGGCTACAGCTCTGCATTTAATACCGTCATACCAAACCAGCTGATCCAAAAACTCAATGCACTAGGACTTGCTCCGTCCATATGCAGCTGGTTACTGGATTTTCTCACCAACCGCCCCCAGTCTGTCAGGATGGGTAAACACACATCCTCCACCCTTACGCTGAGCACTGGTGTGCCGCAAGGATGTGTACTAAATTCCCTCCTCTATAAACTCTTCACCCATGACTGTCAACACATCCACCAATCAAACATTATTGTTAAATTTGCTGATGATACAACTGTCATTGGGCTTATAACAGAGAACAATGAAGCTGCATATAGGGCAGAAATTCAGAATCTGACAGCATGGTGCAACACCAACAACCTGGTTTTAAATACCAAAAAGACCAAAGAAGTTATTCTGGACTTTAAGACAACTAAAAAGACCAATCACAGTCCTATAGCAATCAATGTAGATGCTGTGGAAAGAGTTTTCAGCTTTAAGTTTGTAGGAATAATCATCTCAGAGGACCTGTCCTGGGTTGACAACAACTTGACTATAATAGGAAAAGCACAACACCACCTCTATTTTCTCAGGAAGCTAAGGAGAACTGACCTCCCCCAGAAGCTGCTGGTTATTTTCTATAGATGCACTATAGAGAGCATCTTAACTAAATGCATGATGGCCTGGTATAACAGCTGCACCAAGGCTGCTAAAGAAGTCCTGCAGCGGGTTGTAAAAACAGCAGAAGCCATTATTGGGAGTGAACTGCCATCACTCAAACTCTTGTATAAGACTCACTGTGTGAGAAGGGCCAAAAACATTCTCAAGGACAAAATTCATCCTAGAAATGCTTTGTTTGAGCTCTTCTTGTCAGGAAGATGCTTTAGGTCAATCCGTGTACGCACAAACAGACTAAAAAATAGTTTTTTCCCATCTGCCATAAACTTTCTGAATTCTGAATCTCCTCAGTCTGAGATCATTTTTAATTGAACATGTGCAATAAGCTATATTGGTAATGTGCAATATACTAATGTATTACAATATAGAATGTGTTATGTACTATTCGTTAACAGGTGCAATAACAATTTATGCTGCTGTACTTTGAGAAATAATAATTTGGTTACTTGATCACTTAACACTGTATACTACATATTTGGAATTATTTGACTTTTCTTTAAATGCACCTTGGGGCTGTCACAAAAAGTAATTTCTTTGTGTTACACAATGACAATAAAGTGCTTGAACCTGAACTTTCTGTTGTGACATCCAGAACAAAAAGAGTTTCTTAATAATAATCAAAATAAAATGTTTTAACAAAAATGGCAAAATACAGAAAGTTACCTTAAATAAGGCAACTCAAAAATAACAAATCCAAAATGAATTTCAATAGCAAAAACTTAAATGAGAACAGAGACTCAAAAAGTAGAAAATTAAAAACAAAAATTTACAAAATCCAAGAATGAGAACCGAACAGCTAAGTACTATACTTGTACAAGGCATCTTGGACCTTGTATAGGGCAAGGACAGTTCCCACAGCTGCAGCCACTAAATATGCAGAACACCTAAAAAAATATTGACAGAATTAAGATAAAATGAACAAGCAAAATGGTTAATAAACAAGGAATTTCTAATCAAAATACAATACAGAGAGAAAACAGAACAAGGATTTAAACGGATGTAAACAAGGATTAGGTCCTTCACTTAACTAGATTCCATGCATGGAAATGCATTCAGCCATGGCTTTGCCATTCATAGATAGATGAGTGACCAATTGCAATAAGTACACAGATAATAATTAGACAATTTCAAGTTGAGAGAGTTTTGTGTAATTCTTTAGCCTCTCCGGGTTATCATCTCTTTGAGAGATATTACTTCAGCCGAGAGGGACTTTTATACATCAGAAATTTATTAGCTCCTGATATCAGTAGACAAACTCAGAAAAATGACCGCGTCGACTATGTGCATTGCTCAGAGGTTTTTTGCAAGTGGCACTTTTTTGTATATGGTAGGTGATGCAGAAAATCTGTCAAAGAGCGCTGTTTGTCATGCAGTTATGAAAGACTACTTGGCCCTGAAACACTTCTTCAGATGACACCTGTGTGTGCAGACAAAGAGGCATTTTATGCAGTTGCAGGTAATATATAGGCCAAAGCCTATGTTTCTTTAAAGAACTTTAAAATCAGACTAATATTCTCATTTCCCGGGATTCGCTAATGGGATTGGAGCATTGGACTGTACTCAGATCCAAGCAATTATAGCTGAAAATAGCTATAGTAGTCTAACATACATGCTATGAATACATTCTTAGATGATCTTTGCTGTGTCTTGCATCATTTCAAATGTAGAGGCTAGATATCCAGGGTCAGTTTATGACTCCAGAATTTTTAAGGAGTCACATCTATATTGGACACTTAAAGTAATACCCATAAATATTTAGATATCATGGTAAAGCATTTATTTTACTCAAAATTGTTACGTTTTACGCAGGTCATCATGATGGGATACTGTTTAAGAAAGGGGTTATGCCTGCAGACAGTTTTTAATGACCCCATTTTCCATGCCCAACCCTGACCCACAAACTGAATATGATGCAGTGTTGTGTAAGACAAGGGCACATATTGAAATGACCTTTGGCCACCTAAAAGAGAAATTTCAGTGTTTAGATAGGCTGAGGGTTACACCCGACAGAGCTTTTGACATATTTGTTTCATGCTCTGTCTTACACAAAATAGCCTCCATCAGAAAAGAAAAGGCCCCCTGAGGTGGTGGTGCAGCCTGAAGATGATCTTAAGCCACTGCATCTTGACCAACCCCTCTGGCAGAGCTGTCGGAGACAAAATTGTGGCCCAGTATTTTCATTAATAATGACACAATTTGACGGCACAAATGCTATGTTTATTACCCAAAACTCTTTACTTTCTTTTCATACTGCAAGGGAGAGAGATTGATTAATATGTACACATAATGTGAGAGAGAGAAATTCTTTATCATTTGTTTCTGAAGTACAGTATTTTGCGCACCATAAGGCGCACTGGATTGAAAGGCGCACTCTCAATTGCGGGGCTTATTTCTGTACTTAAGCCATACATAAGGCGCACCGTATTATTCGGCGCATGCAAAAACAAGGTAACAGAAGCAAAACAATGAGTTTAGTTAAACCTTATTCTACTACATATTTACAAATACACTCACATTGTTTTTTGATCAGTCTGTTGTCACAAATCCATCGAAGTCCTCACCTTCTGTATCTGAATTGAACAAATGGGCAAGTTCGCCATCAAACATGCCGGGTTCCCTCTCGTCATTGTCGGAGTCAGTCTCGTTGCCAGGTGGCTGTTCAGCAATGATTCCAGCTTTCGCGTAAGCTCGGACAACAGTCGAAGCAGAGACCTTAGCCCAGGCATCCACAATCCATTCACATATGGTGGCGTAACTCACCCGGCGCTGCCTCCCAGTCTTAGTAAAGGTGTGTTCGCCGTCTCTCATCCATCGCTCCCATGACGCTCGCAACTTCACTTTGAATGCCCTGTTTACACCGATGTCCAGCGATTGGAGTTCTTTTGTTAATCCTCCCGGAATGATGGCAAGCTCCGTATTCATTTGCTTCACTTGTTTTTTCACAGTAGCGGTGATATGGGCACGCATGGAGTCGCAGATCAACAAAGACGGTGATGCATGGAAAAACCCGCCCGGTCTCTTCACATACACTTCTCTCAGCCACTCTCTCATTTTCTCCTCGTCCATCCAGCCCTTTGGATTGGCCTTAACGATGACTCTGGCTGGAAACTTTTCTTTTGGCAGCGTCTTCCTCTTAAAAATGACCATAGGTGGTAGTTTCTGTCCATTACCGTGGCAACCAAGAACAACAGTGAAAGCCGACTTCTCATGCCCCGTGGTGCGTATGGATACCGTGCTGGTCCCCTTTTTCTCCACAGTATGGTTCACGGGGATGTCAAAAGTGAGAGGGACCTCGTCCATGTTGGTGATGTGGTTGGGCTGGATTTTTTTGTCGGTAATCTTGTTGCTGCAGTAAGTGCGGAAGATGGTCAGCTTTTCTTTGTAATCCGCTGGCAGTTGCTGCGCCACGGTAGTTCGTGCGCAGATGGCGAGATGGCACCTTTTCATAAACCAAAAGCACCAAGACGGACCTCCTTGAAAGTGTTCAAGCTTCATGTCTTGTGCTATCGTTATTGCCTTCAGTCGAATGGTGACTGTAGAGACGCTTCTCCCGGCTGCTCTTTGTTCAAGAATCCATTGTTCAAGTTGGTCTTCCAACTCTGGCCACCTCGCCTTGTTCCCACGGAAACTTTGTTTTGTCTTTTTAACTTGCTGCAATTCATTCTCCTGCTTCCTCCACTTCCGAACCATAGATTCATTGATTTTGAATTCTCTCGCTGCTGCTCTATTCCCATTTACAACCGCGTAACCGATAGCCTGTAGTTTGAATTGTGCATCGTAAGCATGTCTCTTCTCTGATGCCATTTTCAGGGTCCTTAGCCAAACAAATGTTTCGCAGCACACCAGTAGTACAATATACCTACCTGCCGTAGGAGTGGCGGAAGGTAAGCATACGTCTGTACGTGGCTTTACGTAATGTTCTGCAATTGGTTTATCACTGCCAGCGTACGTACCGGTAGTGTACGTATTACTATGTCCCTATGTCGGCAGGAAATGGTCCGACAGTCAAATCAAGCGGAGCGCTTACTAAAATGCACAACAACATTTTTACGGATTTTGGAACTCAGTGCACACATAAGGCGCACCGAATTTAAAGGCGCACCGTGGATTTTTGAGAAAATTACAGGCTTTTAAGTGCGCCTTATAGTGCACAAAATACGGTAGTTATATCTGCAACTTGATTTTGGTTTTCCTCAGTTCATCAATGTCCATGTCCTGCTGTATTTTTCTCATTTTTAATTTACTGCATGTATATCAAAGCATGCATATTTTTTGGTAATACATATCAAGTACAACTGCCTTAGGATTTTTGTCTGCATGGTGCCTGTTGTCTGTGCAGTAATATGCACTAACTCCCTGGTGAGGTCAGGAAAAGGCTCACAGTATAGCACTTTTAACCCCTTTGCCATGTCATCTGTTCATAAAATACAACAAATAGTTAAAGAAGCTTCATTACGACATCACAATTAACCTCCCCATCTCCCTTTTCAATGTGCACTCTACAGCAGAAGGAGAATGTGTGTGGATAATGGGCTCCTGCATAACGGTTATATTACTATCAGTGCAGGAATGCTTAGATTAGAGTTTGTACATTATTAAATATTTACATACAGTATTTCACAAAAGTGAGTACACCCCTCACATTTTTGTAAATATTTATTATATCTTTTCATGGGACAACACTGAAGATATGACACTTTGATACAATCAATGTAAAGTAGTCGGTGTACAGCTTCTATAACAGTGTAAATTTGCTGTCACCTCAAAATAACTCAACACACAACCATTAATGTCTAAACCACTGGCAACAAAAGTAAGTACACCCCTAAGTGAAAAATGTCCAAATTGTGTCCAATTAGCCATTTTCCCTCCCCAGTGTCATGTGACTCGTTAGTGTTACAAGGTTTCAGGTGTGAATGGGGAGCAGGTGTGTTAAATTTGGTGTTATCGCTCTCACACTCTCTCATACTGGTCACTGGAAGTTCAACATGGCACCTAATGGCAAAGAACTCTCTGAGGATCTGAAAAAAAGAATTATTGCTCTACATAAATATGGCCTAGGCCACTGGTGTCAAACTTCAGTCCTGCAGGGCCATAGTGGCTGCAGGTTTTCATTCTGACCATATTCTTCATTAGTGACCACTTTTGGCTGCTAATTAACTTCTTTTTCTTTAGTTTTAATTAACTTCACTCAGGCCCCCTTAGTTGTCTCTTTTTCCTTAATTAGCAGCTAAATCATAACGAGACACAAAACGAGGCGCCACATGACCAGCTCACCTGTGCCCATCACACAATATGTGAAAATAAAGAAAGGTGGAGTTCTCAGTAAGGTTGATCTCTCAGGTCACCAAAACACTTTGACGGTGTTCTTAGAAAAAGCAGAAAATCAACAGTTTTGGAAATATCTGCTGTGGCAGAATGAGAGCAGCAATGAGCCATGGAATTAAATAACGAGTTTAATCAACAGCAAGAATTGGCTGCTCATTAACACTAGAATTACCAGAGCCTACGAAAAAACTCGTAGATCCGTCCCACCTTAAATCCGTTCACACCGTTTTATGACATTCCCTGCAACTGACCCATCAAAAAAGAAATATATGGCACACACAAAGCACAAATATGTGCAATGCTGGTCCTTTACCCACAATGAAGTGACCACTGCTGCAGTCTGCCACTGGTTCTGAGGTGGAGCTTGCACCCTTAAATGCCCTCAGAAGCAGTGTGACGGGCATTTTGCTGGAAAGCCCGCTCTTCAGCAGGGGTGAGGTCTGAACCAGTTGGACCTCCACCAATTTTTTTTTTTTGGTCCGCCTTCTTTTTATTAGCCTTTAAAGGAATAATATAATGTAATAATAATAAATGAATAAAACTAATGTTCTTGAAACTGTTTATGCTATGATATATACAATTTACCAATTTGAAGTATATTTTTGTACTTCACTTGAACCTGTTCCCAAGTCCTGACTATGCTTATATTTGATCTGCATTATAATAAAAAATAATAATGATGTAACACTGTGGGAATTTAACATTGTATACAAGTAATAAAAAAACGCGTTTACTTTGTCCAACACTTTTTGCCAGCACTCTTCAAGTTTTGGTTGCTTTTGCAGTGTTTCCTTTTGTACATATAAAGTCCTTGAATTCATCATAACCCTCCAGTAAAACTTCCCGCTCAGCCTGGGAAAAATTTGCGTTTTTTCCTTTGTCATCTCTCTCCCCCAGTAAGCAACTTGCCGATTATGTTTTTTTAGTCTCGATATATATGGGCTTTTCAAGCAAGCATGCAAGCACATATTCATCTTAGATGATTGAATCCGGCTACGCTAATCTAATCCTTGTGTGTTTGGAGAACTGACATAACTGATCGAGTTTAATGGCCATTAGCTGATCCAAGATGAGGCTTCTGATCTTGGAAGATTTAAGTGACATCCAAGACTAAAGGACATGTCTATTCTGATGTCTATTTGGAAGCTAAACCTCTTTTGTAGTGAACGAACTCACATCAGCAAAATTATCAAAGGTTCTGATTTAAGACTGAAAACAGGAAGTACGTATTCACACATAAACTCCTGGGAATTTGTCAGAAACTGTCAAGTCCAATATAGCTAAAGTGGAAACCTTGACAACTTTAAACAAGCAAGAAAATGTATGCATGGTGTAGCATTCAGGTGCTTTCAGAGACTTATTTAACTGTTTTGAAAATATTTCTAAATTTTCTGATTACTTCAGTCAAGCAAAATGACACCTTTTATTGGCATCTTGCCTGAAGAAGGGGCCCGAGTTGCCTTGAAAGCTTACATATTGTAATCTTTTTGGTTAGCCAATAAAAGGTGTCATTTTGCTTGACTTTTCACTACATTCATAATGACTAACACAGTACAACACCGTAGTATTATTGGTTACTTCAGCAAAGAGTTAGTTATCACAATTTTGTTTATTAGCTTTTGTAAATATGGGACATATTAAAAAATACCATAATAGGATCTAATTACAAGTATTAGTAGAGTTGTTTCATGTAGGGAAAGGCAGATAGACATGGTAACAGCTTTAGGTGCTTTTCACATTTTTATATATGAACACACCTAAAAGTATCTGGATAAAATATAGGGAGAACTCTGCAATTAGCAAACCATACAGGCTTGACTGAATTAGACACCTCTTGCATGTCCAAATTTTTATGTTCTTATATTTTGCTGAAACCTTTTATTTATTTATTTATTGGAATATTTTACTTTCAAGCATCCTTATTGTTGTGGTTCACATTTTGGAAAGGTGTGCATTTGTTTGATTTTGAGGTTGCTGATCTCATCACCAGACCATGTCAGTTTTGAAAATTGCTGGGCATGTCACATTTAGCACAATTTTGCTTACCTGTGTTCCTTTTTTCTCATCACTGCATTATAGCATACATCAGGAGAATTATTCATTCAGTATCAGGTGTCATGCACACAGAACCCACACCTACAACTAAAGACAAAATCAAACCTGTATGATTGGAGTGAATTGCTGGGTATGTCAGATTATTCAAGTGACCTTTACAGGAGCTAAGATTCCATACAGTATATAAATTAAAGCTACAACTGGAAAAGACATGGCCTTAAGATGCTTTATCAAAAATTGCCAATCAGACTGATAAAGACGTTCCTTGGGTTAAAATGCAGTGAGTACCAAAAATCTACAGACATCTTGTCTGATGTGTTACTAAGGTTTTGTCTGTGTATTCTGTTCTATTCTATCAACTTTGTTATGTCATCTCCAGTACCTAGAGTTAACTGTTGTATAAATAATAATAATGTAAAAACCCATAACCAGAGGTAGTATGAAAATGTTGTGTCTCATTTAACCACTTATGCACTGGACACTCCCATATTCAAAGTTGTTAGGCCGGGTTATACTTCACGCGACGCAACACATGTTGCAGTGGACGCTCCTGATACGCAAGTGTTGTACTGTTTATACTTGCGCGTGTACTTTACGTAAATCTGGAGGAATCCACCAGAGGGCAGTGCGAGATATTATCACGGTGAGAACAGGTTCAGTTTTGCTGTGTTGTGAATTGCCTGGAACACCCATTAAATTCCGATGACACTTTACCGCAATATCTCTGAAAAGGATGTTTAATGATTAAATCCACCAGTCCAGGGATTTGTCCATTTCAGCTAGCATTGGGCACGAGGCAGAAACAAACCCTGGACAAGGCATCAGCTCCTCGCAAGGTAAATACAAGCACTCACATACAATAGCATCATTTTAGTGTAACCAAATCTGTATATCTTTGGAAGGAAACCGGAGCACACTGAGGAAACCCAACAGGGCAGGGAATATTAGCGACGTGACTCCCTGCAAGACAGCAGCGCTAACGCTCCGCCACCGTGTCACCCCCATGTGTGTAATTATTAACAGTATTCATTATTGAAATGAAATTACCGATTTATCTGTAACATGTAACATACATACTTTAATGCATTTCATCATGAAAGTGATATCAAGTATAAATCTAAGGATTCAAATCTGCAGAGAGTTGGAATATCATACATTTAATGTGCTCGATGTGGCGATCCATAGCTGGCGATCCGCTGCCAGATTATACTGTAAACAAGTCTCATGTGCTTGCAACCCAACGATAGCTACTGTTGGACGTATTTGGTAAAAGCAAATATGATTTGAATTCGTGGCAGGGGAAGCAGATTATACCGTACACAAGTCTCATGTGCTTGCAACCCAGCGATAGCCATCTGCAACCCAAAAGTGGCTGAGAAACACTGTTTTAGGTGTATGTGTGGTGTGTGTGTGTGAGACTAGCTCTGGGAGGCCCTGTCCAGTGCTGTTTGCTGCCCAGTGCCTAGGACTACCAGGAGCTAGCATTGTTGCCAATCCTGGAAGAAGCTATAGTGAAAATGTATGTATGTAGTTAGTTTATTCCAGACATGAAATGCAATTAAAAATCAATATAAATAAATGTAAACACACTAAACTTCTGTGGGAGAAAAGTGTGAACTATAGCTCAAAAACTCCAATCTGTTGCACAAAATATAATGTTTCTCTGTGTGTAGTAGCAAACAAATTGATTCAAGGACTGGAAATAAAAATAATTCTGTAAGCAAAAGTTTGGATAAGTATTTTACTGTGTATATGTGTTTCTTTGGTATAATATATAGTGCGTAAATGTGTGCATATTTATTTAGATATATATATATACACACACACACAGTGCATCCGGAAAGTATTCACAGCGCATCACTTTTTCCACATTTTGTTATGTTACACCCTTATTCCAAAATGGATTAAATTCATTTTTTTCCTCAGAATTCTACACAAAACACCCCATAATGGCAACATGAAAAAAATTTACTTGAGGTTTTTGCAAATTTATTAAAAATAAAAAAACTGAGAAATCACATGTACATAAGTATTCACAGCCTTTGCTCAATACTTTGTCAATGCACCTTTGGCAGCAATTAGAGCCTCAAGTCTTTTTGAATATGATGCCACAGGCTTGGCACACCTATCCTTGGCCAGTTTCACCCATTCCTCTTTGCAGCACCTCTTAAGCTCCATCAGGTTGGATGGGAAGCGTCGGTGCATAGCCATTTTAAAATCTCTCCAGAGATGTTCAATCGGATTCAAGTCTGGGCTCTGGCTGGGCCACTCAAGGACATTCACAGAGTTGTCCTGAAGCCACTCCTTTGATATCTTGGCTGTGTGCTTAGGGTCGTTGTCCTGCTGAAAGATGAACCGTCGCCCCAGTCTGAGGTCAAGAGCACTCTGGACCAGGTTTTCATCCAGGATGTCACTGTACATTGCTGCAGTCATCTTTCCCTTTATCCTGACTAGTCTCCCAGTTCCTGCCGCTGAAAAACATCCCCACAGCATGATGCTGCCACCACCATGCTTCACTGTAGGGATGGTATTGGCCTGGTGATGAGCGGTGCCTGGTTTCCTCCAAACATGACGCCTGACATTCACACCAAAGAGTTCAATCTTTGTCTCATCAGACCAGAGAATTTTGTTTCTCATGGTCTGAGAGTCCTTCAGGTGCCTTTTCGCAAACTCCAGGCGGGCTGCCATGTGCCTTTTACTAAGGAGTGGCTTCCGTCTGGCCACTCTACTATACAGGCCTGAGTGGTGGATTGCTGCAGAGGTGGTTGTCCTTCTGGAAGGTTCTCCTCTCTCCACAGAGGACCTCTGGAGCTCTGACAGAGTGACCATGGGGTTCTTGGTCACCTCCCTGACTAAGGCCCTTCTCCCCCGATTGCTCAGTTTAGATGGCCGGCCAGCTCTAGGAAGAGTCCTGGCGGTTTCAAACTTCTTCCACTTAAGGATGATGGAGGCCACTGTGCTCATTGGGACCTTCAAAGCAGTAGAAATTTTTCTGTAACCTTCCCCAGATTTGTACCTCGAGACAATCCTGTCTCAGAGCTCTACAGACAGTTCCTTTGACTTCATGCTTGGTTTGTGCTCTGACATGAACTGTCAACTGTGGGACCTTATATAGACAGGTGTGTGCCTTTCCAAATCATGTCCAATCAACTGAATTTACCACAGGTGGACTCCAATTAATCTGCAGAAACATCTCAAGGATGATCAGGGGAAACAGGATGCACCTGAGCTCAATTTTGAGCTTCATTACAAAGGCTGTGAATACTTATGTACATGTGCTTTCTCAATTTTTTTTATTTTTAATAAATTTGCAAAAACCTCAAGTAAACTTTTTTCATGTTGTTATTATGGGGTGTTGTGTGTAGAATTCTGAGGAAAAAAATGAAATTAATCCATTTTGCAATATGGCTGTAACATAACAAAATGTGGAAAAAGTGATGCTCTGTGAATACTTTCCAGATGCACTGTGTGTGTGTATAGTTTTCTATAAAACAAAAAATGTAACTACAATACTTATTTTTAGAGATTGTTTAGGTGCAAGATACTAAATGGTACCATAAAGGGGGGGGACATCTTGTGTCAAACCATATAACTTTGTACAATGATAGCTAACAGATTGGGCACAAACGAAACTTGATTCCAGTGTTGTGCATCATAGTATGTCTTGGTTATGTACTGTACAGTTTAGTTTTTTTGGAGAGAAATCTCTAAAGCAAAATGGTGTGTTTTTTTTTGTTTTATTTAGTTTATGTTGGTGTAAGTCATATAAATGCTTTAATTTAAAAAATTGTGGAGTGTTGTACTCGCAACCCTTCAGCCATTTTTAGCTCCTTTTTTTACATAGGCAGAATAATAGTCATTTTAATTTAGGTGTAATAATGGCAAAGACATCTTAGGGCATAAGGGTTTTTTTTATATATACTGTACTGTTTGTATACTTTATGTATTGTTGGCATCATGCCAATGACATCAGACAAGCTTTAGTTATTGCACATATGCAGCTGTTTTTACTAAATCATAATCTTATCATTCCTTACATACTTTAAGAGAGCAGGTTGCGTTTGTTGTCTGAACTGATCTTCCAACAATTTTTAACTTATTTAATCTTAATAAAATCTTCAGGAATTTTATGAATTCAGCCTCTGCTTACTCCTCATATAACATTCTTGCCATGTCCTCATACTCCTTGCTAGAGTCAGAATGTACTTTGAAAATCAGCAAATGGGACAAGCCACATCGCCATATAGTCAGAGATAACGAGGTGAGGTGGGCTCGTAACAATACGTGTGGGAATGTGTCACAGTCACAAAAGCTTATTTTATTTTTGGTTCCTTTATACTTTTATCGGTATCGATCTCTCCCTTTTGTGTTATTTTATACTTTTAGAATTTTTTCTATTAATAATTGTATTTAATTGGAGGGCTAGTCATTGCTTGTTTATGTGTAATTTTTCATAACACCAAATGAAAGATCTTATTTGATGATGCTTTGTAGTTTGAAGAAAAGAATCAATTGTATCCTCAAAGGTAAAGGATTTCTGAAAATCTGAGATTAATAAGTAGTCTCTATGTGCTTGCACCAAAATTCACGAGTCAATTTTTTTTTGGCCCAAAAGCTTAAAAAAATTATTTCCATTATACAGTATTTGTGTCGAACAGAAAACTATTATTATTATGTAATCCCTCTGTCAAAATTGAGAATGGTAGTGCATTGCAGGCTTGCAGTTGTTGTTTAACATAGATTAGAGAAAATTGTATCACAGCTCGCTTACAGGTTTTATATTTATGCATTTTCTTGCCCAATGACAATTTAGAACACATTTCAAATAATTGCTTCAGCTGCTAGTAGAATTCATTTTTTAATATTACTATTTTAATGTAATTGTAGTATTTTTTTCAAATTTTAGGTCTTTTTTTATTGTTCACTTTTCACATGTTTTCATATTTCTAAATTAACTGATAATTCAAAGTTGCCCTTGTGTGTATGTGTGGCTATGAATGTTTCTTATCTGCAAATACAGCATGTTGAAGTTCTGAAAATCTCAGACAAACTGCTTAGCTATTTTAAAATTAAAAAGGAGGTGTTTATTAAATATAGCAACACACAAAATTATTTTATGTGTGCATGTGTATTTATGTATGTATAACTTTTCTGTAGTGACTGTAATTTCTGGAAACTTTATAATTAGAGTAAACAGGATAAAAACAAGATAATTGTTCAAAGACTATAGTTTTAAAAATTGTAACTACTGTAATACACAGCCTACAATCAAAATAAAAAGTGCAATCAGAGTCCAAGACAAAGTGTAGGTGTTATACACTTGTTATAAATAAAGCACAGTAAAAAAAAAAAATATAATTACCTTATGAATATAAAATAGTATTTTGTGTCCAATGTGCTGCCTAGGGGAAGGGTACTCACTCAATGGCTAGTATTCCATGTTAGGCCCTATCCACTCTACTGCATTTTCATTTAAAAATGCAGACATTTATCTTCATTTTCCCTTTTTGTCCATAGTACACTGGTGTTTTCAAACCACAAAAATGGAAACTTCTGAAAATGCTTTCTAGAGCTTCATTCTTTTGAAAATGCTGATGTGGCATTTCATTGTGGGTAGGGAAGAAATGAAAACACTGACTACATCGTACTCTGGTTGGTTCATGGTTATTATGTTGTTTTGGCGCAGGTCAGCTCCACACTATCAGATCCTTGTAGGTGCCTCTCGAACTCGCTACCTCTGATAAGGTACCTCCGATGAGCCTGGCAAATGAGAACACTCACACAAAGCAAGGTGTAAGTGTGAAAGTGAAATAGTGGCTTTATTAAAACAATTCATCAAAACAAACAGTGTCCATATAAATAGTGCAGTACTCCATCTGCTATAGATAAATAATCCATAAAATGGTACAAAAGCGGAGGTTAAAAACAAGCCATAAATAAAACTGTAAAAACAAGGTTAAAATCTTAACAGGCAGTAGCCTGTCCTTTAAAATCAAATCCCCAGTGCTTCCCTTTTAAAATGGATGTCTCCCCAGCTTACTCAGCTCGGGTCCTGCAGCCCAGAGAGATGTCAAACCACAGGCACAGCCAACTTTCTTCCACTGGTCCCTACCTTCGATGATTTCAATAGGGCTCCGCATCTGAGCCATGCCAACTCCTGCTGCCTCCCTGAACTTACGCAGCAAGTCACAAAATCCAGCACTGCATCACTCTGACTCCCTCAACACCTCAGTGATTTGCTTTAGCAACCCCTGAGTATCGGCCACACGCTTCCATGAGGGCTCTCCTCTTGGCTGCCTGCTTCCTCTCTCTTGTTGACTCGCACCGGCACTCTCCCTTCTTTAACCTCCATTCTTTGTGTCTTTCCTTTTTCTCTTTCTGATTCTCCTTTTTTCTCTTCTCCCCTTCTGTTCCGCGCTGGCTCCTTTATTCTCTGCTTACTAATTGGGTATTTGGCATGGTCAGCCAGTTCCCTAATTAACTGCAGAGAAAAATGCACTTCCACAAACCCTCATCCAATTGGGGCCTGCACCTTCATGGGGCACAATTATTATTTAAAATTGGCCACTAATTTCCTAGCTGTGGATACACTATACCACATATGTGTCTCTTCCCTGATTTTGCCCTGCTTGTTACAAGGTCTTATTCCCTGATGTCATCCTTCAAGAGTGAATAGCATATTCCAACATATGTATTGCTTACCTGTATACATCTAACTTGTGTTTTGTACAGTTTGAATGCTGCATACATGTACAAAATGCAAATAAATTTATAATATAAGAACTGGCAGAGCAGGCTGTTTTTGATTAGGAGATTACGTTCCTTTAATGTGGGAAGTGATATCCTTCACATCTTTTATAACTCTGTGGTTTTCTGTGGTAACATCACTTCAAGAAGGTCGCACCAAATCAAGAAGCTGCTTGAAAGGGTAAATTTAGTTATAGGAAGCACACTGGTCCCCCTGGAGGTCGAAGTAAAGGAGAGAATTTAAATAAAACTGAGCATTATAGTGAACAATGTTGCACATCTTCTCTCTGACACACAAACGCAGTACTTTCAGCCAACGGAATTATTCAGCTGAAGTATGTCAAAAAACGCTGCTGGAACATAATGCCTCACTGTGACTGTGGCAACCAAGTCAGAACTTTACTTTCTTTTGAATTTTCTTGCTTTATAGTCATTCTGGGGTATGTTCAGTCCAAAATGTGTGTGTGTATGTTCATTTATTTACTTACTTACTTATCTACCTATTTATATACAGGGCTGTTTAAAATAAAAGGGCAGATTTCAAAAATGTATTTCAAACTGCATAAGACACTAAAAATGTCACCAAGAGTTGAAATGCCTAGGGAGGCCCATTAAGGAAGTGAAACGGGACAACCACCTATATGCTAGGCAGGTTTGTTGAAGATGGGAGTGTGCAAGTGACATTTGCGGCAGTAATACAAACATTTTTCAAGTCTTTGCCACAAACACATTATATAGCAAACTAAAGGTCTCAAATTGTTAGCACAAGATTTAATTTTATTGTTGTGAGTGGGAGAAGGGAAAGATGTCCGGGGCAACTATACTGGATTCAGTGGCAAACCAGAATGGGGGATTAATAGAAGAGATCAACCAGCTCCAAACTGACCATAGAACAAAAACCCAATGTTGCAATTCAAAACTTGCTATAGTCTTTGCTTTGATTTATCATAAATTAGGTTAAAAAACTTAACATAGGGTCTAATTTTATTCCATAAAAAATTGAGGTCAAGAATCTAGCTGCTTACCAAACTTTTTTGGATGTGAAAGAGGCAGCATAAAAAATGAATTCATTTTAATAATGGCCAGCCTAGAACAGAAACACAGCAGAAAAGATTACCATGGAATGAGTGACTCTTTAAAACTATTAAAGACCAGATGATAATTAGAGATTACAGTATTTTATAATGTAGGAGAAGTATATTTAAACAGAGCTAGTCACAGCAATTAATGCAGGAAAGTAGCATTGGATTATAAAAAGTGTTTAATGGGAGAAGCGCAGGATTTGCCCAGTTAATTTTATATCCTGACAGACCTTTGAAGGACTTAAACACTTTAAGCACTTGTGGAAGATCAGAAGGAGCATTACCAAGGACTAGTAAGATGTCCTTTGCTTGTAATGATATTTATGAGGGTGAACTGTAGGCAATAATTGGGGTGTGTGCCTGTAGGAATGAAGAGCAATGGATAGAGGCTATTTAGAGAGATTGAAAAGAATGGAGAGAGAGAGGACATCCTTGACTGGCAATTTTAAAAATATGCAAGGAGGAAGACATGTTTGAATTTGTGAGAATAACAACCATGAGGGCCTCTTTTCAGCTCAGACAATGAGTTTGGAGAATCCAGCCATATCCTCTGCAGACAATTTGGGAAGCGATAGGTTTTCAAAAAATAATTATAATAATTAATCATAATAAAAATATTATGATTTATAAGTCTCAAGAAAAAGTTTAGAGAAGAACTCATAATATTTTTTGTGAATTTGTAGTATGAGAACATGATTTATCTTTAATGGCTGCAGTACAAACAGATGTTCAATGCCAGTAATTTACTAGCTTTTGCACTTAATATATAGTACTGCATGCGAGTACAATGAATCTCATATTGAGCCCTCTGAAGCAGCAAAGAGTTTACTGAATTAGCCTTGGAAATCTGTAATTCATAATTAGGATTTACCACACAGGGGCATGAATCCTTCATTCCTAATAGATGCTGCTCAAGTTAGTTTATTTTAAGTTGACTCATACACATCTTTTTTGCAGCAAACATTCTTGAGAAGTCGCAAATGGCACCTTTTACAGCCTGCCAGACTTATGCAGGACCACTGACGTAGTTGGAGTATTCTAACATTGCTAAAAGTATGGCACAGATCTAAGTGTTGGGAATCATGGATGTGTTAAACCGCCAGCAGGGAATATGAGGAGAAAGATTGGGCAGAGAAATTTGGATTGTGGATGCTCTGTAATCAGACAGTGAAGCTAGTTCCAATGTAGAATTGGACAACAAAGCTGCTAGAGATTGTGAAATAAAACGGTAGTCAATACTTGAACATGAATGATGGCAGGGAGTGAAAGGAGAAGGGTTTGGCAATGGGGATATGCATACTGATAAAGTCAAACAGGGTCATAGCTGATACAAATTTGCCTAATGACCTAGTTGAATGAGAAACGCGCTGTTGAAGTGGAGGCAGGAGTTTACGGAGTAGCAGATTCTTATATACATTTGCGTCAATGCCCACAAGAACTTCATAATCTGTAAAGGGTGAATTTGATTAATAATATATGGAAGGTCATTGATTATTGATGGAGTGTGTAGAAATATGTAGAGAGAAAGGCAATGCTTTTCTGAGCAAGCTCATCCAATATACAGTACAACAAAATTGACCACACTAACAGAAATCACTCTTAAAGATTTTGCAACATTAGGCAAAAAAGAATCATTACATCTTGTTTCCAGGAGTTTGCCATAGCTAACACAACAATGATGCACCTGTTTGAATGTCAATACTTATTTTCAGCCTGGAGCTTAGTTTCCTTCAATAACCCTACATCCGCCCTCTTACACCACAGATAATCGAGCACACTAACACTATTGATGTTTAACTCAAAGCCCCAGACATTCAAAGACAATATTTTAAGGTTAGTCAGAGAAGTAAAGAGGAAGATATTGAAATTGAATATTAAAAGATAATACAAACAAAAAGCAAATGATGAGGCATCAACATGGGGACATCCCCTCCCAGAGTGCCAGGTAAATAAAGGCATGATCACAGGGCACATTCAGCAACTCCAGACCAGCCCAATAACCTGAGCAAGAATCAAATTTCCAATCAAATGTTAAATAACATGTTCTTACCAATTTCACCTTCACCTTCTCATCAATGCCCCCCACCCCACTACCCCTGCAGACGAACAAGTAGGTATAAATCCAATCCACAAAATACCTTAAACTGCATGATTGCAGTTGGCCCTCCCACACCACCACATTCCCTACGGGTGGACTCTGTAAAGGCAAATTAGAAGGAGTTAAGAGCCTCAGCAGTTAGTTTTGGATCATCAAACATGGCTTCCGACAGACAGGAAATGGGCATGATACAAGAGAAGCGTCTGTAGATCCATTACATAAGCATGTTTTATTGCTGCAGTGAACACCTTCTGAGCTTCAGCAGTAGCAGGGCTGAAATCTGGATAAAAATTAATCTATTTGCCCCTGTAGTAATGACTTGAGTCTTTCCTCGCCATCCTCAAAACAATTTGACAATCAAAATAATTAAAAAATATTAGAATAAAGGGCTGAAGAGCTTATTCTGTGAAAATGTTCAATTATGTATTGAAATTCTATACTTTTGGAGGAGAGGACAGGCTCTTGCCATTTCAAAAACTGAGTAGCATAACCACCGTCAACAATTTTTTTTTTTTTTTTTTTAAACCAATAGTATAAATGTTTGGTTGTCTCTGGTTTCGTTCTCTGATGCTCCAGTGACTATATTTTAGCATTGTGAGAAGTCACTTTGTTTATCAATGTGCAAAATACTTTGGATATCTTTTTCTGTTCCTCTTTAACCATGTTAACAATCCGGTGAATTGCAGCAAGGTCTTTCCTAAAATTTGGCCATAATGTTGCGATTTTGCTTGTTAGAAACGACTTAAAATTTGTGCACATGACCTGCATTGAAGAGACTGCCATGTTTTTTTCAGATGGGGTCTCATCTCTTGCTGGCTTTTTTTCCTTCGAGCTCGCAGTTTCAAAGTAGGCCCTCTGACCAGATACCAACACTGGATATTCCAGTGAAAGGTATGTTTTTTCAAGCCACACTTATAACTTAAAAAGAATTCCCATATTGTTGAGATTTGAGATACCCTTTTTTCAAAAGCCTGCCTCTTCTCACTTTTAATATTCAACCAACAGCATACCTGTGTAACTCTTTCAGTGACTTTACCATAAGACTTATTGAATATAGCGTTCAATTCATGTCTAGGAAAAAACTTTTTTATTAGTTTATGAGTTACACTTCTTTCCTGTCAGGGAACTGCCACAAAGTATAAAACTACACTCACTGACAGTACACTTTCCTTATGTGTTTCTGAATTTTGTTCAACAATCAGTTCCCTGGTATATACACTGAGTGGTTAGTTTATCTAGATCACCTGCCTTTTCCACATAATTGATCATTTAGTCAGTGACAACATACGTGATGTATGTACGTCCTTCTCCTACTTGGACAGAGGCAGTGGTGCTGTAAGAATTATGTTTCTGATCTTCTCTAGCGCCTTCAACAAAATCCAACCTCTGCTCCTTAGGGACAAGCTGACAGAGATGGGAGTAGATTCATACCTGGTGGCATGGATCGTAGTCTATCTTACAGACAGACCTCAGTATGTGCGACTCAGAAACTGCAGGTCTGACATTGTGGTCAGCAACACAGGAGCACCGCAGGGGACTGTACTTTCTCCAGTCCTGTTCAGCCTATATACATCGGACTTCCAATACAACTCAGAATCCTGCCACATGCAAAAGTTCGCTGACGACACTGTTATCGTTGGCTGCATCAGGAGTGGGCAGGAGGAGGAGTATAGGAACCTAATCAAGGACTTTGTTAAATGGTGTGGCTCAAACCACTTACACCTGAACACCAGCAAAACCAAGGAGCTGGTGGTGGATTTTAGGAGACCCAGGCCCCTCCTGGACCCCATGACTATCAGAGGAGACAATGTGCAGAGAGTACAGACCTATAAATACCTGGGAGTGCAGGTGGATGATAAATTGGACTGGACTGCCAATACTGATGCTCTGTGCAAGAGAGGACAGAGCCGACTATACTTCTTTAGAAGACTGGCATCCTTCAACATCTGCAATAAGATGCTGCAGATTTTCTATCAGACAATTGTAGCGAGTGCCCTCTTCTACGCGGTGGTGTGCTGGTGAGGCAGCATAAAGAAGAAGGACTCCTCACGCCTGGACAAACTGGTGAGGAAGGCAGGCTCTATTGTAGGCATGGAGCTGGACAGTTTGATATCCGTGGCAGAGCGACAGGCGCTGAGCAGGGTCCTGTCAATCATGGAGAATCCACTGAACAGACAGACTGCTGTCACTGTCCTGCTCCACTGACAGACTGAGGAGATCGTTCCTCCCCCACACTATGCGACTCTTCAATTCCACCCAGGGAGGTGGGTAAACGTTAACATTATACAAAGTTATTGTCTGTTTTTACCTGCATTTTTATCACTCTTTAATTTAATATTGTTTTTTATTAGCATGCTACTGCTGGAGTATGTGAATTTCCCCTTGGGATTAGTAAAGTACCTACCTGCCTAACCTACCTACCAACCAACCAACCAAGAATGACCCCAGTGTTCTAGTGTAGGAGTGTCGATTTTCCTCCTGTAGTTACAGTCTCATTCTTTTGGTCAATACACATAGCTTGTGACCATTGGTGAGGATGGGATTTTACTGTAGACTGTTTGACATCAACATCAGTGAGGAGGAGTTCTGTCTTCACTACGGTGTGCTACAATATCTGTAAAACTAGCACTGCACTGATCCACTGGCCCGTTGGTTGATCTCACAATCACTTTTTCTTTCACTCATGAACACGGTCCAGAGGAACTCCTCTACTTGCGGCAGTTATTTACCCGAAGAGAATCATGATATTAAAATGAAATTTGGAAATGCTCAAAACTTCTCTGCCACATCACATTAAGCTGCAAATTGTTCCAGTTTGCAAGAGACACATTTCTTGTTACATTTTATGTTTGTTCATATAAATTGACTAAATTCCATAAAAGAATATTAAAGAAAGAATGTACTTCCTTAGCTCACATATATCATTAATTATTCTGATATTCTAATGATAATTTAGGTAAACCATTTTTACTTAATCATATTTTCATAATATATTTAGGCCTTCTAACAGCAAGGAAATAAAAACTGGAGCAGAAAACTCACTTTTTTTTGTGTGTGTTACCGCAGAAAAATAAGTCAGTCCATTTTCTTCATTTGGCATCAATCAGTGTTAATTTCAAAGTTTAAGTATTGTGTTAAAATTCTGCTATAACATCCATAGAGAATACAAATTAATTTTCTTAGTGCCATCTGTCAAAATACCCTGTCAGTTTTTGTAACTACAAAGCCCTTTTGGCCTTTTGGAAGCTAGTGATTGTTATGATGGTATTCTATTTCTAAAATTAAAGTGATGGATGGTGCCAGGAAGTAATTGTTTTCAGCAAATCATTTAAACAGGAACTAGGGCTAATTGACAGGCTCTCAACTAGGACTTTAACAAGAACATGCAAATGAGACTGCATAAATTGTTGTCTAGAATTGGAAACTGAAAAGTCCTGGAAAATATTAATTGATCCCTGAATTAAAAGTATATATATATATATATATATATATATATATATATATATATATATATATATAAGGAAATTGAGCATTATTAAGTAAGATATAAAGTGTACATGTTGAATGTTTTTTTGTAAATTTATTGTAAAGTTTTAATGTCTTTAGTATCTTTTTCTAATGATTATTAAAGATTTATGTTAGTTTTGGTTGCTTTTAATAAATAATTATGATAGGTAAATGATTATAATGTTGAAAAATGAATAATCATTTAAAGTTGCTATTGCTTCTATTCATATTAAAATAACTACAAATTTAGTGTAAATGGTTATGTAATTTTGATTTTGGGCCTGTACGTTTTTGTTTGATGATAATAAAAATATTCAACTTTTAAATGTTAATCTGTTTTGTTATTTGCACATGTGGTGACATCACTAACAACTCTGATGCTAACCGTAGCATTTAAGAGCACTTGAAAGCAACAAATGTAACAGAAAATGCAAGTCAGTCCTAAGAGGTTCTTTAATAATTCAGGAATAGGACATTTAGTAAGTATATTGAGCAACAGCAAGGGCAAAACTTTGATAAAAACAAAGAAGGGAGTGTCCTTCTCCCCAATATAAACGCTCATCATAAAATTTTATGAATTGGATCTTGTCATATTTTAAAAAAGTTTTTAACAGATCCTGTAAGTGAGAGTTTGATTTTTTTCCCATTTCAAATAGTATAGAGCATCAGTTACCCACTGACTTATAAAAGGTGAGTTGGTGTTCTTCCAGTTGAGCAAGATAAGTCTTCTGCTAGTACTTTGGTATAAACAATCAATTTGTCCATCCAAATTTTAAGCACATCTGGGAGTACATCAAACAATGGGTCATGAGTGATTATGACGCCAAGGTTCTCTGATAGTCATTCAAAGATTTTTATCCAAAATTATGTTAATTTGGTACACTTCCAAAATATGTGGCCCAGTGGGGATTGAGCTATATTGAAATGTTCATGGGTTGGATCTTGTCCTGGATAGATATTGGACAATTTTAAACAAGATAAATTTGATTGATGAAAGAGTTTAAGTTGAATGATTGAATGCTTTGCGCATATGTAGCTAGAGTGTGTTCTGTGCATTGCAGCCTTCCACTCCATTCCCGAGATATTAATTGAAAGATCTTTTCATCCCTCTTCCATAGGATCTTTGAAAAGAAGGGGCTTTAATACTGCATGTTGTTATACATTATTGAGATGCTGACTGAGTCTTCAAGATTGATCAGTACTTCTAGAATAGAAATGGGCGAGAGTTGTGGAAAATTGGGTCTGTTCTTTTTAGCAAAGTTTGTGATATAAAAATAGTGGATAAATTGTGTTGCTGGGAAGTTAAATTTGAGCATCATTGTTCATAAGATGCAAAGACATTATCTATAAATAGTTCTCTTAAGTGTTTTAATCCTGGACATTTTCAAAAGGTTAAATACTGTGCAGATTTAAGAGGGTAGAAAAAAGTGATTAGAGGTGCAACAGATGAAAACTTCTCTGTCTTGAAGTGCTTCCTGCATTGGTTCTATATTCTGAGTGATTGATGGGCAATTGAATTATTGGCATATAATAATTTGTATTTACTGGAGCACAAAGAAAGGCATATAAAGAAACAAGATTTAATTTCTATTGCAGACCAGGCTTGTGTATATTCAGCAATTTGTGTTAATGTCCAGGTCTTTATAGGTTGTATGTTTATTGCCAGTAATAACATTGAAAGTTGGGTATTGCCATGCCACCTTCTGCTTTAAGTCTTTGTATTGTTACCTTTTTGATGCATGGATGCCTCAAATTTCAAATAAATTAGGTTATGATTGAGTCTAATTTCTTAAAGAATGATTTGTTAATATATTTAGGGATGCTCTGAAATAAAAAAGAAGCTTGGAAAGGATGTTCATCTTAACAATATTGATTCTTCCTGCTAATTTGAGGTGGCGGGCAAAACCATCTGTTCACATCTGTTTGATTTTTTCCATGCTGATAGCAAAATTGTGTTGAAAAAGATCTTTATATTTACTTGTGATCTTAACCCTCAGATAATTAACACTAGAATTACCAGAGCCTACGAAAAAGCTCATAAATCCGGCCCACCTTAAATCCCTTCGCACCTCTCAGTTAGCGTCTTTTGTCTTCTAAATGTGTGGATAAGTCCAAGCAGCAAGCAGCCTGCTATACCATCCCTCCACCACCTCAGAACTGGCAAGAAGTTCTCCCAGTTCCTGCCTTGATTGATTATCTGGGAGTGAGCTACCCAGAATTGTAAGGGGAAATAATTTGATGTGTGTTCTGTGTCTATAACAATCTGTGAAAACACATAGTTAAAACAGAAAAGTTTTTCATGTTTTAATAATAAATGACAAAATGCAGAGATGGTCAGAAAACATTGTTGCACTAATGCAGTATTATTTGAAAACGAACAGTGTCAGATCGGGTGTGAATTTATACTGGCACCCTTAGAGTCCAATATATAGATTGTCAAACGTTAAGAAATTAAACTGGACTGTCTTAAACAACAACACACCATATTTTTGTTACATTTGAATGAAGCTAACATTTCAGTTTGAATGGTCTGTATGATTCTAATAGAAATCACAGCAAATTCTTTGTATACAGGTTCGTCATTCAACATTTGTCAAAATTGTTGTGTCATTCATTCAGTCAGTGGTAGGGGGTGGGAGCCGACACTGGGAACTGTTTCCTGAGCAAGTTTGAAGCAGGTGCTAATTGGACTGAGAGGTGAAGACATTCCACTATAGCTAGT
Organism: Polypterus bichir lapradei; assembly: GCA_026402145.1. NCBI lineage: Eukaryota > Metazoa > Chordata > Cladistia > Polypteriformes > Polypteridae > Polypterus > Polypterus bichir. Next base: position 79,396,551 of record JANRMT010062792.1, read on the forward strand.
TTATCAGCAAAACTGCTTGTCTAATTAGATACCATAGATAAATTGTTTAGTGTGCTTTTGTCCTGCATAAAGTAAGCAGGACTTCATTAGAATCTCAGCCCTAGATATACATGCCCATGTAAAAAATGGTCATTTGTGCCTTTTTCCATCTATAATTCATGCTTCCAAAACACAGTCAGTAAAAAATGCCTACTCCAAATTGAGTGTGTATCCAACCTATATGTACATGTATCCAACCTTGTATGGGTTGAGTCTTTCTCTTGACTGAAGATCAAGCATAGCTGGATTAACTGCAATATGCTGGCCTGACAAACAACTTCTTCTCTGTCTGCTATACAGGTAACCCTTCTCGTTGCCATTCCAGGGTATTCAGTACACATAAAGAGTTTTATCACCATTTAGTAGTTTTCTCTTTCCCACAATGGTATTTGCAGGAATTCTTTTCCTACCAGTGTTGGTCTCTCTTCTGGAAGACTCATGTGAAATTTAGGCTTCTTTATGTAACCCCAGTGATGCCTTTGTCACTGGTAAAGTTGTAAGAATAGTTAGTGTTATGAAGAAACTACATTTGCTCCTTAAACATTACAGTAGTCTTTACAGACCAGATAAAGCAGTAAGTCTTGGTAGAAAAGTAATTTAGAAGAGAAGCAAATCAGCCAAAATAGCTTCTAATGCAAATGAAGCCTTTTGAAGCAAGTTAATTAGATAGACTATGAAGGAAATCCTTAACAAAGCAAGAATATATTGTTCACTTCAGCAAGCCCATCAAACACACTTTTAAGATAAGTATCTCAAATAATAAAAAAAAAAAACATGAACTTATGAATTCTCTCCATTTATGTAGTAACATAGATGTTATTTCAAAGAACTTTTTAATTTTTCATAAATATAAGTAAACCAAAAACTGCCGAATCCTCCCTGTACAAAAAACCAACAAAAATAAATATGAGGTTTATTTAATTATACTGGACTTGTACTGTATTTATGAAGAAATACACAAAAATGTGTCATTTGAAATATGAAATGTTTTCTGTCTAGGATGACACAAGTATTTCCACCATAGTCCAGTTTTCAACATGATCCATATTCATATTTCTCAAGTTTTTGATGTGTTAGAATATGTGCATATTTAACTTGACTTGTTTATTACTTATTTATTTATTCACTGGCCACTTTATTAGGTACACCATGCAAGTACCAGACTAGACCCCATTTTGCCTACAGAACTGCTATAATTCTTCGTGGCATAGATTCAACAACATGTTGGAAACATTCCTCAGTGACTTTGGTCCATATTGACATGATAGCATCATGCAGTTTCTCTCAATTTGTCGGCTTCACATCCATGATGTGAATCTCCCATTCTACCATATCCCAAAGTTGCTCTATAGGATTGAAATCTGGTGACTATGGAGACCATTTGAGTACAGTCAACTCATTATCATGTTCAAGAAACCAGGTAAGATGATATGAGCTTTGTGACATGTTGTGTCATGCTGGAAGTAGCCATCAGAAGATGGATACACTGTGGTCACAAAGGGATGGATATGGTCAGCAAAATATCCTCCACACCATTAAACCAGCACCACCATCCTGAACCCGTTGATACAAAGCAGGATGCATCCATGCGTTCATGTTTTTGACGCGAAAGTTTGACCCTACCATCCAAATGTCATTGCAGAAATCAAGACTCATTAGAGCAAGTGATATTTTTCCAATCTTCTGTTGCCCAGTTTTGGTGAGCCTGTGTGTATTGTAGCCTCAGTTGCCTGTTCATAGCTGATGTAGCCCATCTGCTTCAAGGTTTAATGTGTTGTGCTATCTAAGATGCCCTTCTGCATACCTCTGTTACTGTTGCCTTTTCATGAGCTCGAACCAGTCTGGCCATTCTCCTCTGATTTATGGATCTCAGTAAACCCCAAAGATGGATTGTGTGTGAAAATCCCAGAAGATCAGCAGTTTCAGAAATACTTAAAGCAGCCTGCCTGGCACCAACAACTATGCCACGTTCAAAATCACTTAAATCACCTTTCTTCCCCATTCTGATGCTCAGCAGGATGTCTTGACAATGTCTACATGCCTAAAAGCATTGAGTTGCTGCCATGTGATTGGCTGATTAGATATTTGCTTTAACTAGCAGGTGTGCCTAATAAAGTTGCCGCTGAATGTATATAATTTCATACAAGGGTGCAGAGTACTGGTAATCAAATATTTCTGTTGTATGTTGAATGTTTCAATAACATTTTTCAATAATGCAAAAATCTAAATCTTATTTTTAATCTTCACCATGTGTAATGTTCATCTTCACTCCTCATACAAATATTTGGGTTTTTTTTTGCTACAACAGCTGGTTTGTTTACATATTTTTCTTAGATGTAGGATTATTTTAATTTAATCTTGAATATTTATTAGTATTAATAACATAATATCTATTACATCTCAGGATATTTTTGGCAAGAAAGTTGGATGATACAAACCAGAAGCCATCATAAACACTAAAACCTAATAGGAGGCTTCATTTTGAATTGCATTGAAACCACCTCAAAACAATTTTATATTAAAAGGTATCTCAATACAAAGTACTATGTGCAGATGTTTCATATTCTTTCCATTTTTACATTTGTTTATTTTTCTTATTGACACTTTATTAGCCATCTGAGTGACACTATAAAATTTTCAGGACTTTAAAATTTTAAACCTGTTTCTCCATTTATGTAGTTTTGCCTTTGCAGATTAGTATGTTCCAATTTTTTCTATAGAAAATCTACAATAATAATATGGCACTGGCAGAAGGTATTTGCAGTATAACAGTGATCATTAGAGTTTCAAAAGGTTTTAGGAACTGAAATGGCCTTCAAAATAAAAAGGAAGATTATTGCTGAGCAGTGTATCATATTACAATAATTTAAACAGACTCCAGCTTTTTTATTAAGCAGAATGGAGCATGTTTTTCTGTAGCAAAAAAAAAAAAAAAAAAACATATGTACAGTACTAAACTAATGAAAAATCTTAACTTATGACTCTTTATCATTGCAAAAGTAAGCTCAAGATATTTTCCAAAGATTGACTAACAAACTGTGCATCTCAGATAATTAATAAAACTGATGAATGGGACTAAGTGTCTATAGGGAGTACACGTAGCACAGAACTGATTTTCCATGCTAAAGTCTCTTATAATCTATGTGTTCTCTTTAGTCTGTTGTTCTTGCCAGGGCAACTATTATGAACATTACAAGTTAAATATACAAAATCTAGTATCTTCTATATTATTGTGGAATTAGTTAGTGGCCTGCACTCGGTGAGACAGCTGCTGAACATGAAGGACTGAAATGTAGTTTGATAGACTAATAATGATAATGACTTTGATTTAAAAAATAAATAAATAAAACTCTCTCTGTTGAAGTCCCATTCAGTTTAGGAATCAGAATATGCTGCTTATCCTTATACGGTATATGTTTTCCATAAACTACCAACAATTTCCATTTATCAAATGTGCATTTAAAAGTAAATAACCTTATCAGAACCTTAACATGAAGCATCCACTTTAGACATAACCTTATATACATTTTAAAATGCCCAGCCTGGTGGATTTTGGTTCTGTTGTTTTTATTATTTTTCTGTGTGACATGCCATTTTTTTTAAAGGTCACGAAGGTGGATTTTCATCTCTTTAACATTTTAGTGTCTTGTGTGTTGAACATTTCCATTCACCTTTAATAAAACTCACCTGAACTTCTAAATTAGATTCTGAAATTGCTTGTACACCTTCCACACTAACTTATTGTAATGCTCTGCTCCACAATTTTACCTTGCAAATATAGAGGTCATGTTATTATCAAATGTATTCCATTCTGGTGCCATATACATAAAACTGAAAAATGAGGATGAAGTGATAGTAGTGTGTATTTTATAGGTTCGTGTAGTGTGGTGTTGCTCATCAGTTCTTAAGTTATTATTACTTATGTTCAGCCTTTCTAAATGTGTGCTGTTCATTTTAGTATGGCACATAATCTAGCTTTATGATCTTAACTGGCAGAAGGTGATGTAAGGTATGAACCAGGGCTAGATGGAATGAATTGAGGAACTTATTTTAACTAACTACATACATTATTTTTCTTATTATTTTGAGTGTTATGTTCCCAATGTTTTTATGTGCATCTACATTTATTCAGCTTATTCTGATTTATTTTTTTAATTATTAAGAGTTAATGGATTTGTTTGAGTTAAGCTTTGCATAGGCTTCTTTCTTAATAATGGATTTCTAAAAGGTAGAAAAAAATGACTTAATGTGGAAAACATGAAAATGCCTTTCTGACATTCAACAATCAGATCACTCTTGTAGAATCACTTCATGCCTGATATTTTACCAAAGTGAATTCTTTCAAAATAAAATATGTGCCATTTATCTTCACAATTAGAATCACAAGGATGAGATCGATAGAGAGACCTCACTGAGTAAAAATAAACAAACAAGACAAACCCCTAGTTAGCATATATGTCTTAACATTTACATGTTTTAACTCCTTGTCTTCCAGAAAGACTGACATGCTCAATTGCTCAGATCTACTGCCTTTAGTTTTGAGCAAAGTACTCTTCATTCTTATCTTCCATTTTGTTCTGTCAAGGAACCTTCTTTTGCCACATCTTTTTTGTTCACTGTTTGGCTCACCCCCAGTCAAGCCACAGAATCATTTCTGCATTCAGGTGGTGAACTTCTTTTGCTAAAAGAACGCAAGGTTAGAACTCAACATCCCCTAATCCCAAGAGATCCCTGCATTTCTGAGCAATTGGCACTTGCTAAAGAGCAGTGTCTCTAAGGCAGGCCTCTTGGTGCCTGCATTAAAAGGACAATACAGTCCTATACCACCAAATTCCACTATTTGAAGATCTGGAGAGCAATAACTGACCTCATTATGGCCACTCATTTTTGTATTCAAATTTAAAAAGGTTCAATTTCTTCCAACTTGGAACTGTTTGCTGGCCTTTATATATATATATATATATATATATATATATATATATATATATATATAAAATCTCTTTACTAATAAAAGGCAAAGCCCTCACTGACTGACTCATCACTAATTCTCCAACATCCCGTGTAGGTGGAAGGCTGAAATTTGGCAGGCTCATTCCTTACAGCTTACTTACAAAAGTTAGGCAGGTTTCATTTCGAAATTCTACGCGTAATGGTCATCGGCAAACATCTGCCACAGTGCCCTCTTCAGTTGAGAGAAGCAGATCATAGAATGTTGCATGGTTTTACTCTCAAATAAAGTAAAGAGTACGCAACACGTGTTTCATAGTCTGATGTTTGCTGACTTGCAGACCAACCACAAGTGTTACCTGGTAGGTAACCACCCATACAATCAGATTGTGATTCAGACTATAAATGCCATGAATGTAATTACCCCGATCTACATGCTGTAAAATAAACAAACCACACGCCATGGCGCAACATAAAGAGGCTTTACCGCTGACGTCCGAGGTTCGATCCCCAAGAGGGGGTGCAGTGAGTGAGTACACCTGATGAGCCCAGAATTAGGGTGAAACACATGTTGCGTACTCTTTGCATTATTTGACAGTAAAACTCTGTAACGTATAAATGTTTTTGACTATCCCCATAGCTTCTGTTTTTCTCAAAGGAGAGGGTCAGGTATTCCCAGCCTCTGCTGATTTCCCTACTGTACTTGTTCTTGATAAACTATTGCATAGTTTCTTCACAGTTGTAACTCGTACTCTCTTTCTATCCTTGTTGTCTCCCACCACTGCCAATGAATAATACAACAAACGTAAAGTGAGCTGCATAGTGACCTCTTAGCTTAGTTTGTGAGAATTATATGTTAGTACTTGCACAGAAGCAGTTGATTTGTGCAATGTTTTGGTATAGTAAAGGAGCTACAGAATATAAAATAAACATTGTTGCATGTGTAATTGGTATTATTTTCCAGCTGAAGACATAGTAAAATTGTAGTCACTTTTAAATATGTTTTTATCTACATTATTGTAAATTATCATTTTTACACCTCTAATCAGAGTTTTGTTTACTGTAAATAATGTGTATTGTTCACTGTCTAAAACGTTCTAAAAATGTAATTTCACTAATTTAAAAAAAAAACGCTATTTGAAAAAATAGTACTTTTTCCTATTTTTTTCTAGTTCTAACACATACTCACTCAAATCAATATTACTGATAAAGATTTACAAGACAGACTAATTTGGTTTCAGGCTTCCAGCTGTTTTTGTGCAAATAAGCTTTCCTGCTTAACAAGGTTTTATGGACCCTGTTTACAGTGTTTCTATTATGTATGAAAAGAAAGAATTTAAAGCCCATTCATTTTATTTGCATTCACACATGTATATGGAATTATTGCAGCTTAGAAGCAAAGCACCAAAAGCTGCTTACTTATAAACCTAAAGACATTGTAATGAAGGCTTAAATAGAGCATTAATTCAGTACATTGATGCTAAAGTGTTCCTCAGACTATTGGAATGATACAATATGTGAGGTTAAAAAAAAGTTGGTTACTTTTTTAAAAGCATAATATTCCATATAATTAGTGTATGTAACTGGCTACATTATATAAAACACAAATACCACTACAAGGATTTTTGCATTTATTAATATATTATTACATATTTGGTAATGCCTTTGCCCAACAAGATCATTCATCATCCAACCCGCTATATCTGAACTACAGGGTCATGGGGGGTCTGCTGGAGCCAATCCCAGCCAACACAAGGCACAAGGCAGGAAACAAACCCCGGACAGGGTGGGCGCACGCACACACACACACACACACACGGGACAATTTAGAATTGCCAATGCACCTAACCTGCATGTCTTTGGACTGTGGGAGGAAACCGGAGTACCCGGAGGAAACCCACGCAGACATGGGGAGAACATGCAAACTCCACGCAGGGAGGACCCAGGAAGCAAACCCGGGTCTCCTAACTGTGAGACAGCAGCACTACCCACTGCGCCACCGTGCCCCCCCAACAAGATCATACCTGAAATAAATTTAAGGACATTATATGAACACTGTAAGCATTGCCAAAGTATTCACTTATTTTTAGATGATTGAAAGTTTGAATCATAACTGTTTCAACAAAAACAAACAGATCATAGTAATTACAGATACAAATATAAGATGATGTACGGTAATATCAGCCTTCTAAATGGATGACAGTTGGAGTTGTGGGCAAAAAAGAAAAACAAGTCATTTTCATTGCATTTTATAAACATATGGATAATTGTGAATTCAGAATCCATAGATACTTATGATGCTAACGTTATATTGGGTTGGCAAATAGGTAGAAAGCAGAGTACAGATAAGAATTGCACCATCAGGATGGAGTAATTAGTGGAGCTCCTAAGGGATCGCACCCTTACTCTTCTGATGCTTTAAATATATATAATTTATATTTAGAGTATGAAGTGGAACTTTTTTGTTTTTTATATTAGCAATTTAACAAATCCCATAAATGATGTAATGTGTCTTTGCTACCCCTTGGATCTAATATAGTAGTCAATGAATTACAACATATGTCTATCCTAGTTGTGCTGTTCTGATGTGCTATATTCTTAAGAAGTTATATTTCTAACTTTTATGCACAATACTTGAATATTTTTATATTTGCCTAAAGTCCTTCCATGAGTACCCTAAATACAAAGAGGACTGTTTGATTTATGTTAGGTAGATTGCCCAGAGGGGACTGGGCGGTCTCTTGGTCTGGAACCCCTACAGATTTTTTTTTTTTTTTTCTCCAGCTTTTGGAGTTTTTTTTTTTGTTTTTTCTGTCCACCCTGGCCATCGGACCTTACTTATTCTATGTTAATTAATGTTGACTTATGTTTATTTTTTTATTGTGTCTTTTATTTTTCTATTCATTTTGTAAAGCACTTTGAGCTACATTTTTTTGTATGAAAATGTGCTATATAAATAAATGTTGATTGATTGATTGATTAAAGACCAAGTGTATATACCATGAATAAAAAATATACAACATATAGTTGGAATGCTATCTTTGTAACACAAGCAGGTTTTAGAATTTGGTTCTGCTTAATAAAATTGTGCAGCTGAATAATCATCATACCATTTTGTTCAATAGTAGCATGTTGGAAATTACGATTTTTTTTTCTATAGTTATATCTAGGTCAGTGATTTTTTTTTCCATATAGATAAAACTTTATTTGTCCCTAGGGGAAAATTTGTAGAAGCTCTTTAAAGAGCTTATTGTAGAAGCTTTTTAAATAAATGAATATATAAATGGACAGATCAGTAAGTAAATAAATAAATATACATACACACTGGTCTGAACACACACCAGAATGACTATAAAGCAAGAAAATTCAAAAGAAAGAAAAGTTCTGACTTGGCTGTCACAGTCGCAGTGAGGTATTATGCAGATGTATGTTTAACACTAGAATTAACAGAGCCTACGAAAAAACTCGTAATTCCGTCCCATCTTAAATCGCTTCTTAAATCCCTTCACACCTCTCCGCCAGCGTCCTTTGTCTTCTAAATGTGCTGATAAAGAGAAGCTAGGAGCAGCCGGCTATTCCATCCCCCCACCAATTTAGAACGTGCAAGAACTTCTCCCAGCTCATGCCTTGATTGAGTATCTGGGAGTGAAGTGGAGTTTTAGAGTGGAAATAATAGATCGTTATTTGGAACACACGCATTTCATGTCTGTTCCGTTTCTACAGTAATCTGTGTAAACACATTGTTAAAACAGAAACGTTTTTTATATTCTAGTAGTAGATGACAAAATGTAGGCATAAACTATATAATGTATGAAAGCCTTAAGTCCAAATATCAAAGAAATATTTTCACAAAAGGTACAAATATAACACAACAATTGTGCTTTTATTCAAAAATATAACTGCGGAAACAAAAAGCCGCCTTAACATGCGAAATTGACACCTGTTTATTGTAACTGCCTCCGTGGTGCAATAGAATCAGTTCCCGCGAGTTCGATCCTGTACCATTCCGTTTTGAGAAGTAAACTGCCCTTAGTCTTACTATTTTAGAATAAAAGCATACATTTGACTTCAGTCTGTAACAGCCGGTGCAATTTATGATCCTTGTAAAGGTTAGCCTTTTTTTTTTTTTTTTTTAAATTCACTTTTCATTCTCTCAGTCACGTTCAGAATCAATCCATACAACCCCATCTGACACGGCTGTTTTCACATAAAGACGCGCTATAGCTCTGCAGTGTACCACGATGCATACTAACGCCCCCATCCCCAAAAAAAGGGTTCTGACACACAAACGCTGGCGAAGCTGCCATCTTCGTATCTCACCGTCACTTGATTTTCTTTTTATTCAGTTTTATTGAGTGTTCCTACCAGTCCCCGCATGTTGCTGTATGCTGTTTCTTTTGTATTCCAGGACATGCAGAGGAGAGAATGGTAAAGAGCAGTAACTTTGGCGCTATATGCAATAATCAGACACTCCCCATCTGCCCGTTGTTTTGTTATACTTTTACACCAACATATGTTCCTGTGTTTGAGCATGCTGAAACGGGCAGGCTCAAAAAATACACGTGTAATGCCACGAAAAGTGCACTCAGACACTTCATTTCGCAAACAAAACAAGTGCACTTTTATTCAAGACTACCTGTATAACCGAAGAAAAAAGAAAGCAAGTTACAGTAGGCGATTGATACGACAGCTTGCATGGTGCAATGCTAAAAAGTGCTGATTTTCATTCCGTGCTATACAAAATCATCACATTCAAATATTAACAGTTCCCACACACCCAAGGACCGTCCTTCCTACATTTACGACACGTGTACTTGTTGCAGTGCACACACCTCTCTGTGCTATGGTTCCTATTACACTGAATGAGCACCTGACACTGTACTTTCTTCCCTGGGGGAAGGTCCCACATCAGAGAATTTCCAGTTCCTGCATAAATTCACACCCGATCTGACGCTGTTCGTTTTCAAATGATATTGCAATATTGCGGAATTACGAGTTTTTTCGTAGGCTCTGGTAATTCTAGTGTTAAAGGAGCGCAAGTAGTGTTTTTATAACACTTCTGTATAATTCATTGGTTGAAAGTACTCAGTGTTACTGTGTCTGAGAGAGGATGTGCAGTATTGTTCATAATTGCACTCAGTTTTGTTTTAACACCCTCCTTCTATACTACCTCCAGGGTGTCCAGAGTGCATCCTATAGTGGAGCTTGCCCTTTTAATTAGCTTGTTGATTCGGTGCGCCTCTCTTGGAAGTGATGTTACCAGCCTAGTACACCACAGCATAAAAAACTGCACTGTGTTATAGATGTGAAGGATGTTACTTCAAACATTAAAGAAACATAGTCTCCTAAGGAAAAAGAGCCTTCTCTGCCCTTCCTTATATAGTTCCTCTGTGTTCAAAGACCAGTCCAAGCTGTCATTAGTGTGGAACCCCAAGAACCAGTAGGAGTGGTGACCGAACATAGAGGCTGTTTGGAGCTTGTTATATTTGTAGTCAGATGTGTACAGAATGAAGAGAAAAAGAGACAGGTCCAGAAACATCAGAAACACAGTTCTTGAGTCTCACAAACTGTGGTCTGCTTAACAGTCCGTTATCCAGGATACTATAGGCTCACCTACCTGCATGTTTTTGTGTTTACCCCTTAATAGAGATGGCTGGATGGTACTGAAGGTGGTAGAGAAATCAAAAAACATAATACTCACAGTGCTGAAAGCTTTGTCCAGGTGGGAATAAACCTTGTGAGCAGATGGATAATTGTATCTTCCACTCCAACCTTTGTCCGACAGGCAAACTGCAGTAGGGACCAGGTGGTATACCCAAGAGGACTCCTATTTCAGGACCAGTCTCACAGATCTTCATGATATGGGATGCAAGCAGCACTGGTCTGTAGTCGTTAGGTGAGGAGGTGCCTGCCTTCTTTGAAACAGGAACAGTGCAGGGTGTTTTCCACAGCAGTGGCAGTATCTGAAGCCTTAGGGAAGACTGAATAGGTGACAGAGGACATCAGAAAGTTGATCCGCACAGGCCTTAGGAGCCTGAGGACTGACTCCATCTGGACCCGCAGCTTTTGTCTGTGCGCAGGTTCTTCAATTGTCTCCTCCTTCAGCTAGGGACAGTCCACACTGACGGTCAGTGATGGGCTTATAACTGGCCATACCAGTTGACATGGTAGGAGTTGTAGGGATGGTGTGGAGAGACTGGACATTGGAAAGCAGATGGCAGTGGGAGGGAAAATCTATTTAAAAATTGGTTCACATCCCCTTCTTGCACCTGAGACCCGTAATTGTACCCAGTCCATTCCAGACATCCTTTATGTTATTCTGGGTGTTTGTTTTCTATTTTAGCTTTGCAAGTATCCTTTCTTTTACTTAAGTTTTTCTTTTCATACAATGTACGTCCTTCAGAGCCTCTTGTCACCAGATTTTAATGCTGTCTTTTTCTCATTCAGAAGACTTTTTAGCTCTTTAGTAATCCAGAGTTTTTTGTTTGGAAAGCAGCCCACTGTTTTTGTGGATACCACTGTATTGAAACAGAACTTAATATATAGTCTGTGATGCAGTGACCGAGTCTCTCCATATTCTTCCCTTGTGACTCACACATTATTTCACAGTCTGTCATTTGGAGCCATTTCAGTTTCCAGGTTCCATTTCATCATTATTCTAGTGGTAACAGGGTTGTAGCTGGGAAAACGTTTAATCAGGTTGTGGTCAGATTTGCCTAAAGGAGCCAGTAGATTACACTCAGAGGCATCTTTAACATTTGAATACAGCAGATCCAATTTGTTATTTCCTTATGTGTCTCAAACTGATAGAAATTTGTCATTGTACCTTCCAAGGTCACAAGATTGAAATCACCACATATTATAACCGCTGGGTCAGAGCGAGTCATCATTAAAGTGACAGAATAAGTCATTTACGTTACTAGGTCCACATTTGCGGATGGATGAATATAAACATTAATAAGGATGATATGATTTATCTCCCTGGGCAAATAATATGGTCAAATTCAGACAACAGGAATTTCAATGTCTGAATTACAAACTATAGTTTTAACTTTAATATGCTCCCTTTAACACCATTCCTCATTCACATAAATGACCAGTTCCCCTCCTGTCTTTTTTTGACACCACACTGGGTCTTTATTTGAATAAGTCAAAATCCATTTAGCATTAAAACAGTTTCAGTTGTAAAATGCCACTGTACTTGCATGCTCCATGACCTGTTTTAAGCACAGACAGTTCATCCATCTTATTTGACTGATTTAACATTTGCCAATACAAAAGATACAAACTCTTTGTGTTTTGCACATTTCTTTCTTTTAAATACAACATACACTTACTGGCCACTATTTTTTAGGTAATCCTTGCTAGTACTGGGTTGGACCCACTTTTGCTTTCAGATCTGCCATAATTCTTCGTGGCATAAATTCTGCAAAGTTCTGGAAACATTCATCAGGGATTTAGGTCCATATTGACAACGTAGCATCATGCAGTTGCTTCAGATTTGTCAGCATGCAAATCCATGATACAGATCTCCTGTTCCATCACATTCCATTGGAGTACAGTGAACTCATTCTCATGTTCAAGAAACCATTTTGAGATGATTTGTGCTTTGAGACATTGCAGATTATCCTGCTGGAAGTAGCCATCAGAAGGTGGGTACACTGCGATCATTAAGGGGTGGACATGGTCAGCAACAATACTCCGGTAGACTGTGGCATTTAAATAATGCTCGTTTGGTACTAAGCGGCCCAAAGTGTGCCAAATATTTCCCGCATCATTTCACCACCACCAGCCTGAACTGTTGACGTAAGGCAAGATGGATCCATCCTTTCATGTTGTTGACGCTACCTTCCAAATGTCACTACAGAAATTGAGACTCCTCGGACCAATAAACATTTTTCCAGTCTTCTGTTGTCCAATTTTGTGGAGCCTATGTGAATTGTAGCCTCAGCTGTCTGTTCTTAACTGACAGGAGTGGCAACCAGTGTGGTCTTCTGTTGCTGTAGCAAATCTGCTTCAAGGTTTAACATGTTGTACATTCAGAGATTCAGTTCTGCATACCTCAGTTGTAAAGAGTGGTTATTTCAGTTACTGTTGTCTTTCTATCAGCTCAAACCATTTTTCTCTGACCTCTGGCATCAACAAGGCATTTTCACCCAGACAACTGCCGCTTACTGGATATTTTCCCTTTTTCGGACCATTCTCTGTAAACCTTAGAGATGGTTGTGCATGAAAATCATTGTAGATTAGCAGTTTCTGAAATACTTAGAACAGCCTGTCTGGCACCTTTCTTCCCCATTCTGGTGCTCAGTTTGAACTTCAGCCAGTCATCTTGACAATATCTACATGCATAAATACATTGAGTTGCTGCCATGTGATTGGTTGAATGGATATTTATATTAACAAGCAGTTAAACAGATTTACCTAATAAAATGGCTGGTGAGTGTATTTGATTATTACATAAAATATATAGCTTGATTGATCAGTATAGTCTAAATCCAAGATTCAAATATTTTCAATCCAATACAATATTTTTAACAGAAATATGACAGACTCCCATTATTTAATCTTCATTCCAGAGTATACAGAAGGCTCAGGTCTTTGTGTGCCTGTGCCATCAGCCAACATTTGGAAGCAGATATTAAGCCAGCTTTCTGAAATTTATATGTTAACTGTGTTTTTTATTTCAAGATAAGACAACATATATGCAGAATATGGCCCCGTGCACACCTAGTACATTTTAATTTAAAAGCACAGACATTTGTCTCCATTTTCACCTTTTGTCCACAGTATTCTGGCATTTTTAACCAATGAAAGCAAATACCTCTGAAAATGCTTTCCAGAGCCAAAGGCTTTTAACACTAGAATTACCAAAGCCTACAAAAAAACTCATAAATCCGGCCCACCTTAAATCCCTTCGCACCTCTCCATCAGCGTCTTTTGTCTTGTAAACGTGCTGATCAAGACAAGCAGCCTACTATCACATCCCCCACCGCCACAGAACAAGCACAAAGTTCTCCCAGTTCCAGCCTTGATTATCTGGGAGTCAGGTACCTAGAGATGTATAGGTAAATAATAGATCATTATTTGGAACACAAGCATTTCATGTGTGTTCCGTTTCTACAATAATCAGTGCAAACACATTGTTAAAACAGAAACTTTTTCATATTTTAGTAATAAATCACAAAATGTAGACAAACTATATAATGCGTGAAGCCTGAAGTCCAAGGATCAAATAAACACTTTCCCAAAAGGTTCGAGGATGTTACAATAGTTTCCGTGGCGCAGCGGTAAGAATTGCTGACTTGTAATCAAGAGTCCCCCAGTTTGATCTTGACTGCCTCGTATATTTAACATTTTGAGTAGTGAGTTGCTCTTATTGTTAATATTATACAATAAAAACCTACATTTGATTTGCGTCTGTAACAGCCGGTTTAAATTTATAGTACTTGTAAAAATTAGCATATTTTTTTTCCCCTTTTATTCTCTCAGTCACGATCATGATGCATACTACCTCCTCATCCTCACCCCCAAGGGATCTGACGCTGTTAGTTTTTATTTGAAACTGGCAATAACTGTAGATGTGAGAGGTGTTTTGAGACAATGGAACTGGAAATTCTCTGATCTGGATGGATACAAGCTGACACACAAACGCTGGTGAATCTGCCTTCTTTCTATGTCATTGTCACTTGATTTTTTTTTAAATTCAGTTTTAGTTAGTGTTCCTGCTCATGCTGAATTAGTATGCACCTTATAGTCCATGATGTTAAAGCCGCACTGACAAAAAAAAAAATTGAGACATAGGTATATATGATATTTGGAGTTATTCATTTTATCACCTGTACAGTACATTTCGGAAATAATTGTGGCACTGATGCAACATTATTCATATTCATTCGCAAACCATCTTGCCGTTCTAATTGGTGACCGTGTGGGGTTTTTTTTTTTTTTTTTCCCCGATCTTGCCCAGTCTTCACAGCTTGGTGCATGATGGTGTTTCTTTTGTACTGCAGGAGATGCAGAGGAAAGAATAGTACAGAGAGGTCAGTTCCGCGCTATATGAAATCATCAAATTCAAATGTTAACAGTTCCCACACACCCAAGGACCATCCTTTCTACATTTACAACATGTGTACCTGTTGCAATGTACACACTTCTCTCTATGCTGTGGTTTCTATTATATTGAAGGGGTCACCTGACACTGATTCAGTTTGCTTTCCTGGGGGAAGCGGCTGTCTTGGAACAGAAGCTTGTCACTGTTGCATCCTCCTTTCTTTTTCCATCGCCTTTTCTTGTAAGAAGCGACGACGAAGTTCCTCTGCAAGGTGAGCCATGAACACTCTGCTTTTCTCAGTGGCCCCTGTGCATGCCTTGCATAGTACATGTGCGTTGATCGCCGCCATGTCAAGCTTGTTATAGCACACAGCAACCGGCCACCCATGTGCTCCTACTCACACTGAATAAGCTCACACCTTCTGGTGCATGATGTCAACGCGGTACGGTGAAAGAAAATAATTTTTCACTACGGTATGGCACTGAGCAAATTTCAATCAAAGACATTTCTTAATTTGATTGAAAAAATACAGTAATATTCAAAACATTTTAATTGCATCTTCTGCACTGATCATTTGTTTCAAATTTGAAATTTTACTGTCATCATGCCTGCCTAAAGCAACTTGAAAGTGAGCTAGAATAGTTTTTACTTTTAACAATAGAATGATAGAAAAACAAGTAAATTGATGGTTATATGAGCTAATATGGCAGTTACTACAACAAATCATGCAAGAATAGAAATCGGTAATAATCATCATATGCTTAACTTCACAAAGGCAATAGATTAAATTAACATCAAGAAATTTTTAGCTTTCCTGTATTAGTATTTTTAGCTTGTGCACAAAATGATTTAACTATTAACAATAATTATCGCAAAGTTACTAACTTGTTACTTTGAGGTTATGTTGACCAAGTCAGACGCAGTTAGACACACATCACGTCATGCACACGCTGTCTTTAAATTTCATTGTTCGAACAAGTGTTTGAGTATATTGAATGTCTGTTCAAGTACATTTCGTTTGAACAGCTAGTGCACTTTAAAAACACGGCCTGCTTTAGTTTTATTTATCATCTTCTTTTTTGTATTTCATAGAAATTTCTAACTGTGAAAATGTGGCACAGTTTTCACACTAGAAAAGTAAATGTTATTAATCATATATGTTTCAAGAATAACTTTTTTTGGCACATACATTTGTTTATATAAAAATTGCAAATAGACAAGTGTAGCACTTATTATTGTTATGTTATACATGTTTTCCTTATGATCTTTAAATTTATAAATAAAACAAATACTAATAATGATATAATTATTATGCAAGAGTTCCATAGAACATGAATATTATTTCAAGGGTTCCACAAGGGCAAAAAGGTTGAGAAACACTGTTTTAGGGGTTCTCTGTTTGTTGATATAGTATAAATTTTTTTTTTTCTTCCTTTGTGGGAAACGCTGGACTGAATCAAGTCTGACATAGCCAGAACAAGAGTTATCACTTTAACGTCTAAGACTCTGATTCTGTTCCAGAAAACTGTATTTTAAAGATGCATTTGAAAACTAAGGAGTACCTTGATGTTAGATTGGCCTGTGGGTCAATGATGTGAAAGCGAGAGCAGAGCTACTGCTGTTCTAGATTGATAAAAAGTACTGTTGCCACCAGCACAGCCTACTGACAGAAGAGTCAGGGGCAAACCTAGGGGTGGCTGAAAAGATTTTATTTATGTGCTGGTTTGGAAATTCTACTTTAAGAATTGGAAAGTATTATTTTTCGGGGGGCATGCTTTCTTGCTCTGCCTGTTACACCCTTACTAACGGCAGGAAAACAGACATTATTAAGGTGAGATTTACTCTATAACTGGAAAACTGTATGAAACAAAATAGGTATTTAACCTATTTCCTTCAAATTCAACTTATAATTCAGTATGCTAGTTTTGTGAGAGGTGGTGTAATCTTTTGCAGGTTAATGGAAATCCTAAATAAATTATTTTTCTTGATACAGGTTATTAGGATGACTTGATATTTCTTAGCACAGTCCTGTTTAATCTAAATTATTCATCATTACATAAAAATGTTTTATATTCTTCATCAGTCATCTTAAAATCAATCAGTAAATGTTTTATGGATTTGACAAGGTGACTGCTTTTGAATTACTATAGAGATAATAAGGTGGTTAAATACCTCCATTAAAATTAACTACTGCTTAAAATGAAAAGTCTTTTCAACAACCTAAATTCAGCAGCAAAATATATTACATTAATGTCCATAGCCTTTGTCAATGTAGTAGTCTAGTTTTTATGCATAAAAAAATAACCTTTCCTGTACCTTAATGCACACGTCAAAAAAGGTTGTGTTAGAAACAAGAAATCTTTGTAATTTGTGGTGAAAGACTATTGTATTGAGCTAAATATATTTCAAGTATTTAATTCTTGTTCAAAGAATTTCCAAAGTATTATTCATTTACGGTGGATTTTTAAATGCTTTTACAAGGTTTCTGGTCTATTAACTGGTTAGATGGTTAAATCTTTGTACGGTTTACAAGTCTTTTAGCGTCTGCATGCTTTAAATGCACCTGGCTTTCACAGTCCCACAGACCCCTGTGAGAGTACGTGTGCATTACACCTTTTGAAACTGGTGATGTCAGCTGTAAGTTCAATGAAGCTTATACCGTCAAAGGTTCAGCATTCTATTTAATTTGGAAAGAGACGTGTTATATCTAAACATTTATGTGTCACATAGTTAAATGCTTCATCATAAGTAATACCAACAACTAGAAATACATATACTAACACATCTACTGGCTTTACGCTAGTTATGGTTACAAGGTATGTATATTAGCCTCAGGTAGTAGTGTACAATTCATTTGAGAAGTTCCTATCCTCTTGAGTGATGTAACCATTACTTTGTCCCTTTTTCTTCAGGGCCCATAATGACATTTTTACAGGCACCTAAGTTTGAAGAAGAGTAAGCTCTATCTTTTTTCTGGGTATATTAAAAGTGTAGTCACACCTATGTGGTTGTCATCTGTACTGTTGTTACTTGTATTTCAGGTTTCACATGATGATCCTTTCTTGCTGGCATATAATACAGCAGCTTAGAGTAAATAATTAACTGCTTTTACATTGAATCTACTGCTTGTGCACTTCACTGTCCTTTGGCAAGGCTAGACTGGAGGAGACCAGAACTGAACCCAATGGGACCTGACGTGGAGAGAGAATTGAGGAATAGCTGACACTGAATTATAAAGAAAGGAATAGATATTTTTGCTTTGCCTTGTTGGGTTTACATAAGTCAGTCCTTTTCATATGTAATTTTCCTATCTGAATAAGGCAATAGCTCATTAGGCAACTTAATGTGACAAGTGGCAACAGCTCCCCTATAAATAAATTGAATTAGTTTATAGAGATAAAAAAAGGCCTTGATACAATGTCACCAGTAATATAAAGAAATTGCCATGCTCAGACATGACCGTCTTTGTGAGGATTTTTCTCCTTTCAAGAACACCTTGTCATATTTTTCCACAATTTTCATGTACTAAATTGTGAACAAAAAAAGAGAAATCTGGTTATCTCTGAGGTTTGAGTTTTTTTAAGATAAAGGTAGACAAGGATTCAAACACTTGAGTGACAAGTGGCAAAAGCTCTTCTCTAAATACTGTAAATTGAATTATTGGATAGAGATAAAAGAAGCAATGTTTGTCATGAAGTGATCAGTGAGAATTCAGGAATTCGGAAGTTCCTAAAGAATCTGGTCAGCAGTCTTTCCATGGCTACAGGGCTTCTAAGCCATAAACAATAGATGTTATAATGTGCCCTAATAATAATTTTACAAATCCTAGATTCCAAAAAATGCACTTTCTTAATTTATCTGAATGACCAAATTGTGCTTCAGGAATCCAAGATTTTTTTCAGTCTATCATTTTACAACCACACCGATTAAAAAAGAAATCCAATGAAGCAGTTCTGTAGCCATTGTCCCATTGCCTGGCTTATGTAATGCTCCCTTATGGCAATGGAGTTGCATCGTTCTATGATCCCAAACAAGCTATGAAGGC
Organism: Polypterus bichir lapradei; assembly: GCA_026402145.1. NCBI lineage: Eukaryota > Metazoa > Chordata > Cladistia > Polypteriformes > Polypteridae > Polypterus > Polypterus bichir. Next base: position 79,415,636 of record JANRMT010062792.1, read on the forward strand.
TATTGATAGCTTTGTATCCCTGACTGTATTCCCACTGTAATGCCAGAAATTCTGCATTTCTTAAGGGTATTTTGTTTTCTCAGTGTATAATTAAATGTTTGTTACAACTATGGTCTGGCTGTTGTGGTAAGGTTTTGTGATTTATTAATCCTTAAATTTAAAAGTTATTTGCTATTATTTCCTTTGTTACCAGTTCAGCTTTCAGTAGCTACTGTACAGAATCTCCTTTCTGTTGGACCTAATTCAGTTTTCTTTCGCTTCTGTATGTTTTGATCCTATTTTGCTGTGTTTTTTATTCTTTGAATTACTGTTTGCATGATGCTGTTAAGGAGCACTTGTTCTAAATGCAAGTCTGATTGGGGTGATTGGTTCATACTTGCAAATACTAAGGCAAAACACATCTGTTTGTTTGGTTTTTTTTTTTTTAGTGGGTAGTTTTTTCTTCAGTTTTTGTTATTAAAATATTGGGTTTGTGGGTAAACATCATTTGAGTGCTTTTCAGCAAATGCCAGGTAAGAGATGTACTTCATATTATTTTGTCTTCTGTTATCTCATTGGGGAAATCACTGGAGGGAAAAATAATTTTGTGATGTGCATACTATTCAACTATCCATGTTTTGTCCATTTATCGATAAAAGGCATTATAATTATTAACATTGATATAAATGCTACCAATGAACCCCTTATTAAATTCCCTGTAATTATGATTGATAGATATTTTATTAATCCCAAGGGGAAATTCAAATAATCCAGCAGCAGTATACTGATCCAAAAAAAAAAAAAAATTAAATTAAAGAATAATAAAAATGCATGCAAAAACAGACAATAACTTTGAATAATGTTAGCATTTACTCCCCCGGGTGGAATTGAAGAGTCGCATAGTGTGGAGGAGGAACGATCTCCTTAGTCTGTCAGTGGAGCAAGACAGTGACAAAAGTCTGTTACTGAAGCTACTCCTCTGCCTGGAGATGACACTGTTAAGTGGATGCAGTGGATTCTTCATGATTGACAGGAGTTTGCTTAGTGCCCATCACTCTGCTACAGATGTTAAACTGTCCAGCTTTATTCCTACAATAGCGCCTGCCTTCTTAACAAGTTTATCCAGACGTGAGACATCCTTCTTCTTTATGCTGCCTCCCCAGCACACCACCGCGTAGAAGAGGGCACTCATCACAATCGTCTGGTAGAACATCTGCAGCATCTTATTGCAGATGTTGAAGGACGCCAACCTTCTAAGAAAATATAGTCGGCTCTGACCTTTCTTACACAGAGCATCAGTATTGGCAGTCCAGTCCAACTTGTCATCCAGCTGCACTCCCAGGTATTTATAGGTCTGTACCCTCTGCACACAGTCTCCTCTGATGATCATGGGGTCCATGAGGGGCCTGGGCCTCCTAAAATCCACCACCAGTTCCTTGGTCTTGCTGGTGTTCAGGTGTAAGTGGTTTGAGTTACACCATTTAACAAAGTCTTTGATTAGCTTCCTGTACTCCCCCTCCTGCCCACTTCTGATGCAGCCCACAATAGCAGTGTTGTCAGCGAACTTTTGCACGTGGCAGGACTCCGAATCGTATTGGAAGTCTGATGTATATAGGCTGAACATGACCGGAGAATGTACAGTCCCCTGCGGCACTCCTGTGTTGCTGACCCCAATGTCAGATCTGCAGTTCCCAAGACGCACATACTGAGGTCTGTCTGTAAGATAGTCCACGATCCATGCCACCAGGTGTGAGTCTACTCCCATCTCAGTCAGCTTGTCCCTAAGGAGCAAAGGTTGGATGGTGTTGAAGGCGCTAGAGAAGTCCAAAAACATAATTCTTACAGCACCACTGCCTCTGTCCAGGTGGGAGAGGGATCAGTGTAGCATATAGATGATGGCATCCTCTGCTCCCACCTTCTCCTGGTATGCGAACTGCAGAGGGTCGAGGGCATGGCGGACCTGTGGCCTCAGGTGGTGAAGCAGCAGCCGCTCCATGGTCTTGATCACATGTGACATCAGAGCAACAGGCCGGAAGTCATTCAGCTCAATAGGACGTGATACCTTTAGGACTGAGGTGATACAAGATGTTTTCCAAAGCCTTGGGACTCTCCACTGTTCCAGGCTCAGGTTGAAGATGCGCTGTAGAGGACTCCCCAGTTCCAACACACAGGCCTTCAGCAGTCGTGGCGATACACCATCTGGACCTGCTGCTTTGCTGGCACAAAGTCTCCTCAGCTCTCTGCTCACCTGTGCTGCTGTAATTGTGGTAATTGTGTAATTGCTCTAACTGTGCTAAACCCTGATAGCTCCACGTTAGAATCTGGGATGGTGGTAGTTAGCCACGTTTCACTAAAATACAGCAAGCTGCATTCTCTGTAGGTTCTGACATTTTTCACCAGCACAGCCAGTTTGTTGATCTTATTTGGTAGTGAGTTCACATTTCCAAGAATCACAGAAGGCACCGACGGTTTATAACACCATTTTCTCGCAAGCTGCTTGGCTTTTATCTTTGCGCTGGCTCGGCTGCCCCGATATCATCTTCTTACCTCGTCAGGTAAATAGGAAACCACACCGGCATGGGTATTTCTTCTCAGTGCTTTAAGTTGACTACTTGAATAGGCGAGTCTCAGAGTGTAAAAATCCATGTCAAGTAGTAAAAATAGTAAAAAGTGTCCAGGGAGCAATTCCACATAAAAGAAGGTGGTAGAAGTGATCAGTGAAATAGAGAAAAAATAGAAAAAAAAGATATAAAGTCATACACGGAGCTGCTGGAATGGCTGCCATTCGCAACGGCGTCAGAAGTGAAGAATAAGGTCACCTTAGGACCATAACAATTATGTAAGTTTGTCTGTCATTTAAGTTCAATTGAATCATTTTACCTTGTAAATACCACTGTTAAAGAAAACTCATTATCATCCTCAGTCTATACTCCATTGTATTTTCATTTTTCAGCTGCCCATTTAATGTATCACAGTCTTCAGAATTATTTCACTGTCTCATGGATCAAAAATGCATTATATCAAAACTTTACTCTCCTCATGTATCCCTTGCTGATTATTTGAACAGGGCCCAAACCTCATACCTAAAGCAGAAACTTTTTCCATGTTATACTAATAATGACGAGAAGTGTATCATGTGTGAAGACTTTAGTCCAAATATCAAGTAAACACATTCTCCTCCACACTTTCAAATGACTGCACTTCATTTCAAACTTTTTCCCTAAACCTGTTCCTAAGCCCTTCCTCTTTTAACCTCTACCACTTTATTCTTTGTACTGTTCGCTCTTGGTTTATTCAACTGATGATTATGATATCCTAGTTCACCACCATCACTTTTTGTTGCACTGTCACTCTTTCCCCATTTCAATTCTTTATCTATTTCAAATGTGATCTTCTACACATTAGAAAGTCTTTTTGGCTTTCCCTTCCTTCGCTACTGTAAGTCACAAGCTGATTTGCATTCTTTTCAAAAAAATATGTTAACTATTACCAAATCAGGTGCCATGGCAAAATCTACCATTCTCTCCCCTTCCCCATTTCTCTCCCCTTCTCCTAACCCCCATATACCCTGTTTAACATCTCTCTACTCTTTTTCACATAGCCATTTATATCACCACCAACAATTAACCTTTACTTCCTCTTGTACTGCTCTATGCTGTTCATCTATTTGTGCCTTGAAAATGTCCTTCTCTTCTTTGAACCCCACTTGAGGAGCATATCCACAAGTGACATTAACACTAGAATTACCAGAGCGTACGAAAAAACTCGTAGATCCGTCCCACCTTAAATCCGTTCGCACCTCTCCGTCAGCAAATTTTGTCTTGTAAATGTGCCGATAAGCGCAAGCAGCCTGCTATACCATCCCCCCACCACCACAGAACGGGCATGAAGTTCTCCCAGTTCCTGCCTTGATTATCTGGGAGTGAGCTATGTAGAGTTGTAAGTGGAAATAATTTTGTGTGTGTTCTGTGTCTACAACAATCTATGTAAACACATCGTTAAAACAGAAAAATTTTTCATGTTTTAGTAATAAATGACAAAATGTAGACATGAATTGTATAATGTATGAAGGCTGATGGCCAAATATCAAATAAACACTTTCATAAAAGGTACAAGTACAATGCAACAGCTTCCGAGATACAGCGGTAAGACCTGCTGATTTATAATCCAGAGGTCGTGTGTTTGAAACCAGTTCCCCTGCAAATTTACCGTTTTGAGTTGTGAGCTGCTCGTATTGTTAATATTATACAATAAAAGTATAAATTTGATTTGTGTCTGTAACAGCCAGTGTAAATTTATAGTACTTGTAAAAGTTAGCTTTTTCTTTTTGCTTTTTTTTTTTTTTTTTTTACTTTGATTCTCTCAGTTATAATCACGATACAACAGAAGATCTGACGTGGTTACTTTTTATCTGAAACTGGGAATGACTTAGATGTGAGTGGTGTTTTGGGACAATGGAACTGGAAATTCTCTGATCTGGAGGGATAAAAACTGACACACAAACACTGATGAATCTGCCTTCTTTGTATCTCATTGTCATCTGATTTTTTTTTTTTATTGTTTTGTTGAGTGTTCCTGCTGATGCTGAATTAGTACGCACATTATGGTCCATGATATCAAAGCCGCACTGACAAAAAAACAGAGACATAGGTATCTATGTAATTTTGCAATAACTCATTTTATTCCTGTATAGTACATTTTGGAAAGCATTGTGGCACAGATGCAACATTATTCATATTCATTTGCATGCCTTCTTGTGGTTGTAATCAGTGACTGCGTTTTTTGTTGTTTTTTTTCCCGATCTTGCCCAGTCTCCACATTTTGGTGGTGTTTTTTGTTACTCCAGGACATGCAGAGGAAAGAATAGTACAGAGAGGTCAGTTCCGTGCTATATGTAATCATCAGATTCAAATGTTAACAGTACACACACACAAGGACCGCCCTTCCTCCATTTACGGCATGTGTACCTGTTGCAATGTACACACTTCTCTCTGTGCTGTGGTTCCTATTACACTGAAGGGGTTGGAACAGAAGCTTTTCGATGTTGTATACTCTTTTGCTTTATCCATCGCCTTTTCTTGTAAGAAGCAACAACCAAGTTCCTCTGCATGGTGGGCCATGAACGCTCATCTTTTCTCAGTGGCCCCCATGCATGCCTTGTACAGTACATGTGCGTTGAACGCCGCCAGGTCAAGCTTGTTGTAGCAGAAGAAACCGGCCACCTGCGTGCTCCTGCTCGCACTGAATAAGCTCATGCCTTCTGTGTATGATGTCAGCGCAGCACGGGGAAAAAGAGAAAGAGACAAATATATGTGACTTTTTGAAGAAATCATTGTATGACCTGAATAGTACCAATCAGAAAACATCATTGCACTAATGCAATATTATTTGAAAACCTGAGGACCTATTTCATTAGAACGATTGTGCCGCTTCAGATTCCAGTCATGGGAGATGAAAGCTGGATCTGTGGTTAGAGAGATGAAAGCTGGATCTGTGGTTATGATCCTGAGACCATGGTTCAGAGTTCCGAATGGAAATCACCCAGTTCTAATCATGCCATTGAAGATCCAACATCAAGGTGATGATGATTGTGTTTTTTGACCTTGATGGAATTGAGCAAGCTGAGTTTGTACCCAGGAACACTACAGTGATCTCTGAATTTTATAATTATTTATTAGAGCATTTAAGAAACAATGTACATAGAAAACAACCTGAGAAAATGGCAAACTGTTTCATTCTCCATAATGCAATGCCCTGTGTCACACATCACTTCTGGTATAGCAATTTCCTCATCTACCTTATTCACCAGATTTGGCAACCTGTGACTTCTGGCTCTTTCCCAAAGTCAAAATAACCATGAAAGGTAAATGTTTTAAATAGATTCAGGACATCGAGGCTGACATGAGAGCGCAACTAAAGATATTCACCATATTTTTTGATCACACCTTATTGATGGTGGTAATTTTTTATTTTGGTTTAATTTAACTTCACAAGGATGTAGTTATTTATTTTTATGCAGTAGAGCCCATCAAATTCTTATCCTGCTACTGCTTGGTACTATTTCCATTGGATGTAGAATTTTAACACAAGTTCAATCATGTCTTGGCTGTCTAGAGTAAAGCAAATGAATATAAGAGTTTTCTTATCAAACAATTCTGCAATTTCTGTAAATTTGTCATTTTTTTATATATTGATCATTTGATTTTTGTTAAAAAAAACATTGTTCTTTTCTTAACAGGGCCTCATGATCCTGCTTCAGAATCTTCCTACAATGCACTGGGGTAATGAAGAAATCAGTGTTCTTCTGGCTGAAGCCTACAGATTAAAATATGCTTTTGCTGATGCACCTAATCACTATAAGAGATGAAAATTATGTTGCTGCTGATGGGAGGTATCAAGTCTGTCCCAACTTCACAATTAGAATAAGATTAAATATGCTATTTGATCTCTTATGTACAGTTCCTAATATAATTTTATGCTATTATTTTGATATTGCTGATGTACACACTCCAGTTTCATATCTATGTTAATGGCTATAGCTAATTCTACATGTGTATAAGCTGTTAATTGATCATTAAAAGTTTACTACTAAATGCAGTTTTGTTCTTGAGGAGGTGATTTTATTTGGGCCCCTTGCAAATGTAAATAATTCTGCCAGGTTATTTTTCATTGTAAAAATGTTTTCAAATCAGATATATGTCATGTTTCACTAATATATGAACAGAGATGTTGGTATGTGCTAGAAAAAAAAAATTTTGAAATAATGACAACATAGAATGTTTTAATCTTAAAAACATTAATTTATTTGTAAACAATTTCAAGATGTGGTATGTTGCTTTTATTATATAATGGGATCTCATAAAAAAGTTTCAGATTATGTAGTTATCTCAACCATCAATGTTTAAACATTGGCAATGTCTTTAGTACTTGATTATCAACTGATCAGTAATTGACATGTTGGTGTCTTTAAAAATGGCTGAGCAAAAGAAACAACTAGGTTATTGTGGATATGTAAATTTACAAAAAGGTTCAATTGACTTATTCTTTTATTTATTTGTGGATTCAGAAAAATTCAGTGCTTTGTTAACCATTTCTCAGTTTTACAAATCCAGAATAATGTCTATGATGATCAATTGTATTCTGAATTATTAGAATCCAAAACAATATATTTATGTATACCTAAATCCAAATATGTTAATTAACATTATAATAATTGTTATAACCATCATTGCAAAGCTCAACATAATTTTCATGTTTTGATTTTTCTCTGTATTTCTTCTAGGCAAGTATTTCTTTTTTTTTTTTAATTTTTCAAACAAGTGTGTCACATTTGTGCTTGTTAGGCAAATGGAAACAGCTGAAATCTAAATACGTAGAAAGCAATTGTCCCACATTAATTATTCTGGCAGTCTGATCAAGGTAGCATTTACAGACAAGACTGCTGTTGTATCATAAATAAGATTTTAAATTTATACTCTTTCATTATCAGTGGTTAACATTTAAATGTAAGTATCTTTGAATGCCACAGGGTATGTTTCTTGTTTAGAGCCAAATTCATATTTACTATATCATAAAAGCAATTTTTATTAATTGTATGGATAAATGTTTTTTTCCTTTTAGTTATTTTAATTAAAAAATAATAATTTTGTTAAAAATTAAAGTATTGGAAAAAATGCACAAATAAATTTTGTCTTGGTCATCTTGTATGCCTTAGAAGTTATATGTAGAAGTAATAATAGTGTAAAATTATTATTTTAGTTTTGATATCTTTACATACCTTGAAAAAATACAACATTTGAGGAAATAGTCTGCTGCCAATACTGTAGATAATTTCTTTGCACTTTTTATTTTAACTTGGATTTTTCTTTGGAAAAGCAGGGTCACCATTCAGTAGACTATGCCATTTCTGTGATGTTATTACTGTTCATAGTCACTAATTAAACATTTCTCTTCTCTAATGCAGTCATAGTCTATTTCTTATCATTACTTCATGGAATAACAGTTTAGGAGCATGGCAACATTTTATAACAAAAGACTACCTCAAGAGCACATTTAGTTTCAAAGCTTTTTTTATTGAATGTAATTCTTATAAACATGCAGTAACCATTTTGCATTGCAATTCTATATGCAGTATGTCTAATTTCCTATGTTCTTGAATTTGCCTTAAATATGGATACATGGACTATTAAGGAAATGAGCAGCAAAATGTCATTATTTGGTCCTTTTAAAATAAAATTCTCACTCTCATATCATGAAACATTTGTACAGAAGCATATTTAAAAACGGCATGAGTTAGTAACTTACTTAGCTTTATTGTAAGAGTCTTGATGAAATGTTTTCTCTCCTTGGATGTGCCATTTAATGTTTATTCACAACTGTGCCAGTTCTATAGCTCCTTGTATATCCCATACTTAAAATTTTGCATTTCATACTTAATTACTATAAAATTAAGATTTATTTTTGCCAGCAGTTAACATTTATTGTATGCCTAATATAAGTGTTATTTACGTTTAAAACTTTTATGTGAATATTTATTTAATATACTATAAGAGAAAAAAACTTAGCTCTGCCACCATAATTCAGAGCCAATTTAAAGAATTTCACAATATAAAAGCTGTCTTTGCAATAATATGTTAAGTAACTTTTGTCTTTCATAAATGACATTTGCCTTTCATTCATTGTATTTGTCTAACTTGTACTAATTAATATTATCGATTAATAGGCTGTTGCATATTCAGGACCTTGTGTGTATTTTGGGCCAGAGTGATCATTATGTTTTGGACATGCTTGTAATTCATAAATGTTCTTTCATACATCATGGGTTAACAATATACCTATTTTAAATGTTTTCTAGAGTGAAATGATCTGTTAAATACTGTATATCTAAGTACAGAATGTTTTTTATTTTTCTTCAGAAGACATACAACACAATATGTATAATATATAGATAGATTCATGAATCCTGGCAGTTTTGTTTTTATAAGTCTCTATTTCATTCTGTTCAGGTGCAGTGCAAAAAAAGAAAAACTGTAAAAGAAATCAACACCTGCAGTACATGTTTTGGATCTGTTGTGTTTTAGTCTGAATTGTACTGGGAAGTTTTCAATCTGTTATTGACAATATTAAATTGCCAGATATGGTCTGTAAATTAACAAATCTGATTTTGAAAAATATCTGTAAATAGGAACTGAACATGTAAATAAAAACACATGATCTTCAATTAGGATTCTGGTTTTCTTTTAATTGCTAATTATACATTTCATTTGTTAAAAAAGGTTACATGTATTTTTTCTTGCAGACTCATTTTCACATTGGTTTATACTCTTATTAGGTAAGGTTTAATTGTATTCATATACTGTGCAGGGCTGAGCCACAAAATATTAGGTGGAGTATGATTATAGTACACATGCACAAGTGGGTAGTTGCATTCCCATCTAACATGGCTGCTCCAGGTCTCTGATGTCACGCTGGCCTTGCAAAGCATCATGGGGCACTGGCAAAAAAAACAAGTTGGCCGCACAGCAGTATTTCAGGAAATAACTCTGAACATGGTCAACGATGAGTCCAGAAAATTCATTGCATAAAATGGGGCATTTCATCATGAAAAATATTAACTTGGTCAATTATAAATCTTAGTGTTGTGATTTTTCAAAGAATTGTTTCTTATTCTAATTTAGAATTGCATTTCTCTTTTATTTGGTGCTGAATGTCTGATTTGTCTGATTTTAGTTTGCATCCAGTGTTATTTATCTAATCATTTTCTGTCCTCCTATTTCTCTTTTAGGAAGCACTCATAAATAAAGAATTGATCTTAGGATGTAAGTTTATGATGGTCTCAGTGTTACAATGTTTTCAGGAAACTCAGCCCTGTTTTGTAAAATATTCAGCATAAAAGATGTAATCAAAAAATGATAATGTTAAAAGTTTTGAAATGTCTTAATAAAGTAGGGAATGCAAAGTTGTAGCCCCATGAAGCTTAAATATATGTTAGTGTTTAATACATTTGAGAATTTTGAATAATTGTTTCATTAATCATATTGCATATGAGACATGGTTAAAGATTTTTTTCACTTTAGTTGTTTCTATACTTAAAGATGCTTTACTTCTTCAATACACTCTAAATGTACAGCACTGCACATTCAATAGAGTATGTTGTCTTTCATGTTACTGAGCACGTAAGGCACAGTTTAAAACCTTGTGCCCTCCACACCTTACACACAGCAAGGCAGATCATTAACTGAGTATAATGCATAGTCAGAGAGGCTAGAAATAGTTAGAATATACCAATTCAATTAGTCTTATGGGGGTTGTAAGAACCTCCCAATAGACTATGCACTAATATTTAGGGAAACATTTATATAACTTAAATAACTAGCAAATGGCTCTTACACATCCAGCCCCTAATTGTTTAGGCTAAGGGCAAAAATCAATTACTTTAACATTACTTAGTAAGAACCTTAACTATTTAATGACTTTAAACCAAACTTAGAAAACTTAAAACTTAAATGTAAACTTGAACTCGCAAAATGTAAAATTAATCATTTCAATTAATTGCTGCTTCCCGGAGCAGGCACAGCTTGTTCATAGGTCTGTCCAGTGTGTTGGTTTTGGTTTGAACACAAACCTTCTGACTGCTCCTTTTGCATCTGACATTGTCTTGATAACTAAACCTATTACCCAGGAGTTACAAGGTGCTGATTTATCTACAATGAGAACAATGTCACCTGGTTCAAAGTTTTTTTTCGGTGTGAGCCATTTTTGACTTTCTTGAATTATTGGTAAATACTCTTTAGTCCATCTTGTCCAAAACAGATCAGAGAGGTATTGTACTTGTTTCCAACGTCAGGTATACTGGTCATTTTTGGAAAAAAGTTGTGGTGGAAGGCTGGGTTGTGTCTTAAATAATAGCATGTGATTGGGTGTCAGTGCCTCAAGTTATTTGGGTCATCTGATACCTTTGTGAGAGGTGTTTTGTTTGTGATGGATTCAGCTTCACACATCATTGTTTGGAGGCTTTTATCAACTAGAATCTGTTTGTTAAGTACAGTGGAACCTCAGTTTGCAAGCATAATTCGTTCCGGAAACGTGCTTAAAGTCCAAAGCACTCGTATATCAAAGCGAATTTCCCCATAAGAAATAATGAAAACTCAGATCATTCGTTTCACAACCCACAAATTTTATATAAAAATGATTAATACAAAATCTTCACTCTAACTAACAGAATCACTGCTATCTGATGGCTCACGGAAATCTTTTTGTTGTTTTGCAACTTTAACAAGTAAACCTATCCAATGACAGTTGTTTTTGCCTAAAGAGTCACTACACTTGGACACAAAATTTAAAAAATGCTTTACACACTGTAAGGTTTCTAAACTCTTTTGGGATTCCCCCTAACGGGACAACTCACAGAAGCGCGTCCCAAAGCAAGCAACCGCAGGCTTCCAGCTCTGTAGCAATTTGCCATAAAAGAGAATCAGAAAAGATCGCGATCAAGCTACAAGCACCTGCCATCAATGGGTGATGCAAGGAACATTATAAATGCAAGAGCACAGTATTACTTAGCCACTAACCTGGTCACGACCCTGCCTGATTGCTGTGTATCTGTATAGGAGAGCGGTAGATCCCGCTACCATAAATAACCATGCTGTTCCTGTTTTACGCTGAATAAAACTGGTTTTGCTAAAGTACTGAGACTCAGCCTCGTGTTTTGGGGTGCATAACAGGGACTCACATGTTACAACACACACACACACACACGTGGTCATCATGCTATAGTAAACAGTATACGCTCATACGGATGTTGACTATATGAGTGAGGCACGCTGACTGAGAATGAGCATGGGAGATAATTACCCACAATCCCCATGTAACGCTCGGCGGACAAAGCATATGTGTACTACTCATATTGCAAGACCTCACTCGGTTATCAAGTTAAAATTTATTTAAAATTTTAGCTCGAGTTGCAAAACACTCGCAGACCAAGTTACTCGTAATCCAAGGTTTCACTACTAAATTTAGGTCCTTTTTTATGCTTCTGATTTGTCTTTCCCATACACCGTCTTGGTGGGATGCCACTGGTGGATTAAAAATCCATTGGATTTCTTTCTTCATCATGGCATTGCAAATTTTTTCTTGATCATGACTTTTACCTGCTTCTATTAGCTCTCTTTCTGCTGTAATAAAGTTTGTTCTGTTATCTGAGCGCATGATTTTAACTTGCCCTCTTCTACATATAGACATATGGCATTGATACAGGAATCAGTGTCCATAAGTATATGCAATTTCTAAATGTACTTCACTAGTTGTTAGGCAAGTGAAAATGACTTTATACCTCTTCACTAGGCTTTGCCCTAATTTTTACTTGGAAGGGGCCACAATAATTGACTCCAACATTGGTAAAGGGTGGTTGGTCAGGCAGTAGAGGATCCTCTGGTAAATCTGCCATCTTTTGCCTAACTATGTGTGCATTGCATCAATCTTTCTAATAGCTGAATTGGCTTGTGGGAACCAGTATTTCTTACGCAACTGTACTAGCATGTAGGTATGTTCACAATGTCCATGTTCTTTGTGAATGTGTCACAAAATGAGAGAAGCAACATGTGAATTTTTGTGAATGATTGCAGGGTGTTTTGCCTCTTCTGGCATAGCAGATTTCCTGAGCCTTCCTCCATCCTTTAGGATCCCATCTTGCAGGACTGGGTCAAGTTTGTAGATTTTGCTATTTTTCTATACATGCTGATTTTTGCGAAAGGCTTTAACCTCCTCTGGGTAAACTTGTAATTGACTGAGGTCAAGGTTCCTTTTCTGCTTTAGTCAAGTCTTTCAGAGAAAGTGACTTTAGCTTCATTGTTGATTTGTATTCCTTCATATGTTCTGTGATTTGTGTTTTTTGTCTTTCTGGGCTGTGTCCAAGTTGACTGACCATATATTGGAATTCCTTTCTCACATCTTTGAACCTAAGGAACCATGCTACTGCTTTCTTTAAGCTTAACCATTCTGAGTAGTAGTTCATAAGTCCCTTTACTGATTCAGTTTTTTCTTCTGCATTTGTTCAAATTACTACACATCCTTTAATTTCCAGATCATCATTAACAGATAAGTCCACTTCATCCAGTCTCTTTTGCCTTTGAATCCATGTCTTACTTTTGATGAAGCTTTCTGTCGTCTTGCTTCTTGATGCCTGGTCTACTGGATTTTGTGCAGATGTGATGTACCTCCATTTCAAGGGCTGAGAGTGCTCCCTTATCACTGTAAATCTGTTGGCAACAAAAGTTTTGTAGCATGCACTTTCATTTACAATGTACCTTAATACAGTGGTGCTGTCAGTCCAAAAGGTTGATTCTTGCAGTTCTTGTTTTAGCATCTTGTTCCTCTTGACTGCTAACGCTGCTGCTGTAAGTTCTAACCTTAGTATAGTGACAGGTTTTAGTGGAGCCACTCTTGATTTCCCCATTAGAAATTAACAATGTGTATTATGTCCTTTATCAGTTAGGAGAAGATAAGAAACAGTGTCATACTCGTTTTCTGAAGCATTACCAAAATGATGCATTTGTGCATACTTTCGTCCCATCCATATTTGTCATTACACAGTTCCCTTAAAATAAGTTTAGCAGGCAATATAACTGGTGCTAAAAATCCACATCTTGTAGCAGGCTTGCAGCTTTACTTGGAACTTGAAACTGTCAGTCTGTGTGCACCATTAAACGCCTAAGGCTCTTTCAACTGGTAATAAATTATAGCTTAAGTCAAAGTCCTTTTGATTAATTGCATTCTTCAGCAATGGACTATTACTAATCCTTTTAGTAAGATGCAACCCTCCCTTGAAACACAGGGCTTGAAGATCTTTGGCCAATTTAATGGCTTGTTCTTCTGTAGCAACTTAATTTAAACAGTCATCAACAATGTGAAGCACAGTGTTAACTGCTTCTTCAGAAGTTGTGCCTCTGGCATCCTCTGCTGTTCTTCGTAAAGCATAAGAAGCACAACTGGGTGAGAAAGTAGCACCAAAAAGATGTACTGTCATTTTGTATTCCTCTGATCCATTGTTTAGATTACCTTCAGGCCACCACAGGAAAGGCAGAAGATCAGTGTCTTCATCTGGAACTTTCACCTGGTAAAACATTGATTTGATATATGCCATGAGAGCGAGTGAGTGCTCTCTGAATCTTGTAAGAACTCCAATGAGTGTATTAGTTAAGTCAGGTCCTTTCAACAACTGTTCATTTAGTGAGAAGCCTCTGTAAGTGGCTGTACAGTAAAAAACCACTCTAATTTTGTTTTTCTTTGGATGATGGGATGTACCACACTATCTTTTTTGAGTGACAACTGTTCTGTGGGAACCTTAACGGCATATCCTTTGTCTAAATCAGTGAAAGGCAACCTTTTTCGAGTTGCGGCGCACTAAGTCCAAAAATTTTCTTTCATAGCGCACCTGAGGGACTGCCCATAAATAAAGTTGTGACGAGAATAAACTATGTATGAATTTTTCTAGATAAAGTTTAATTAAAATTACTGTAAATAAAAATCGTTGAGAATGAAATTACAAGGAAGTATTGAATGCTTGCGTCACAACAAAATGTTTTTCACCACAAAGAATTGGAAAAGGTCACTGAGTTTATAAAGTTTACTGTGTTGATCAGTGGTGTCAGAGTGAAAATAAGGTGTCACGATAATGAGACATACTCTGATAAAGGTTTGGAGCAGCCACCCGTATATTCTGGTATCCTGGCTGCAAAGTCGTTTTTTATCAAAATAAACAGCACTGATGTGCATACAAATGAGTCCAAAACAAGACTGAGGATTTAGGGAAAAGGGACAGGCTTTTAAAGTGAAAGACAGGAAGTGAGGTCATAAGGGTCAGGCTCATGTTCTTTAGCCATTGGTTCGAGCCTGGACATTACATCACAGGGGCCGGAGCTGGTAAGGTCTCCTTCCATTGGCTCGGTCCAGGAAGTGACGTCAAGAGAGGCAGATGGAATCTCCCGGGAATGGTCTACAGGAAAGAGAGAAAAAGATTCAGTGCACTCTGCCAGCTCCCGGCATGCCTCAGAACTGCCGTCACTCAAGCCCTTTAGCTGCCTCCCATGCGCACGTGTGTGACAAAGGTTAATTTTTCCATAATAATACTCAGACGATTAAGTGGTGAGAGCTGCAGCTACAGCGATACTCTCTCGTTGGCAAGAGCCGAAATGTAGCGTTTGTATTTTCTCGTTCTATATTTGCTCCGCCTTCTTCTATCCGTACAGTGAGCGAGATCTTCTAACAACGAGACTTAAGTCTCACGAGATGCGTTTTTGACACCACTGGTGTTGATATTATGATGAATGGTGAACAGCAAAAATTTTAACTTCCATTCAAAATAAATACATTCGTTTATTCAACAATCTGATTAACCGTTATGTTTTTCCAACATAAAATATTTTTTTTTAAACATTATCTTTTTAATCAACCAAAAGTTCAAAAACATTAGCAATTTTAAATATTTTACAAAAGTTTTCGCGCCGCCCCTAGAAAATTCCACGGCGCACCAGTTGCCCGACAATGATTAAATTGTCTTTCATGAAAATTTTGTAATCCTCATGGAATTTTGAATTCTTTGTAAGTTTTCTTTTGAGTCCAATAGCACATTGTTCTGCAATGCAACAATTGTTTGGTGTTTTAAGTGTCTCAAATTTGAAGAGCAAATTAATGGTGTCCTTCCACTAACTTGGCAGACTCTGAGGCTATGCGCATGAACTTAATGTCGTCCTGTGACATTTCCTACTTCTCCTCACAACTGCACTCTGTCGGGAAAGTCTGTATTTTATTGCTGAAGTAGCATTTGTTCTATTTCCATTATTGGTACATGATTGACTGTAACTTTGCAGTCTTTCATTGTCTGTCCCCTTTAATAGGCCATTAACAATCCATCTGAGAACTTTCTTCACAGCATAAGAGCCTTCACCTCTATTGTTTATGACTTTCCATGGCTTTAGGGGTGTTGGTACCTATTAACAAGCCAACTTCTGCTTTTATGTGGGGTAGATGCATGTCTTTGGTATAAAACCATCTTGTGATATCTTCTTACATAGGGATGTTCTCCCTTTTGACTGGTATAACGTTCAGTATGTAAACCTCTGGCAATTCAATAAATATGTTTTCTTCTACCTCACAGACTTGTAACTCCAATAAAACTGAACATTTTACTAATTTCTGTTTATTTACTTTATCCCTTTCCACAGTACTTATATGGACTTGAGCCTTTCTTCCAGGAAGATTCAATAGTTCTTGCAAGTTTTCTGTGCAAAAAGTGGCTGTACCACCAGAGTCTATTAGAGCATATGTTTCTACACATCTTTCATTCATTTTAGACTTAACTTTAACTGGGATCACAGCAAAGACACACTCTTTACCGGCCCCAGTAGCAGTACAAGTCTCTAATAGTTCGAAAGAAACATGCGAAGATGTTGTTCTTTTCCGACTTAGTGTTCTCCTTTTTAGAAGGTGTGGCTTTATCGTCACTACCCGTTTCCTTATTCATATGCAGAATAACTGGATGCAATGAGAGCATATTTGGCATTTCATTTTTTCTACACAGTCTTTACTAAGATGTCCATGCTTAAGGCACTAAAAGCATAAGCCCTTGGATTTCAAAAAGTCAATTCTACTTTCATATGTTAGCTTCTTTATTGTACTGCATTCAACAAGATCATGACTTTCATTGCAAAATAGACAGGGCTTACCGCATGCACAAACTGCCATTTCCACCTTTTTGACTGAGGTGTCTGTATTCCTTTTTTCGGCAACAACAGCAAAGCTGGTAGTAAAACTACTTTTTCTCAAACTGCCTTTTGAAGGATACTTTCTTATTCAGTCTTGTCCTTCTCGAAGGTATGACTTCAGTAGACGGCATTGTACGTAGGGTGCATGGCTATTGTAGCCTGTTGTTCCAGAAAATAAACTGGGTCAGCGAGGTATGGCCTTCTGTCTTCTTTACTTTCTATCTTTGAAATCATATGGCTTTTCATTCCTCACATCTGGTTTCTCAGGAGCGTGTTAAGGATTTGGTTTACTTGGAGCGTAGTTGCGTCCTTTAAGAGCTCTCAGTTTTGCACAGGATTCTGTAATCACAGCTTCTAATGCCAGTTGATCTCTTTTAGCCTTTATTCTGTGCTTCTTCAAATTCTCTTTTGGCTCTCAACTGTGCCTCTTCAGCTTCTCTTTTGGCTTTCAACCATGACTTTTCTATATCTAGAGCCTGTTGTCTTTTTGTGGCTTTGGCCTTAGCGAGCAATACCGTGTATTCCATTTCTTGTTCTCTGATCTCACTAACAGAGGTAGCTGTTGAATTTGCTCAACTTTTAGTTTTAGCAGTGACTTGGGAGACACTGTTGGTAGGAGTGATATCGTCAATAAATCTATAGCCCTTGAATCGGTTTGCAGAATTGGGAGGCAGCTTAGAGAGGCTTTTGTTTTGACGTGTTTCTGAAATTCCTTCCATCCTCGTACATAAAATCTTCAGTTTGGCATCAAAACCTTTACAAAGCCTTTTACGTTCATCTTCGTCGCTTTGCATGGAAAATAATTAACCTCTTAACGTTTTGTATTCCTTTATCAGGATGAGAAAATCTTCCTCGATAATTTTGTTTATTTTTTCACAGTTAGACTCATTTTTTTGTAAATCCTTTACATGCTTCATCAGGCTGGATAACTGTCCATATTTGTTGTCTATTTTCGAATGAAGATCAACACCTGGAACTGAAGGGTTGGCCAGCAGCATGCGTCCGGAGATTAACCAATGCTGCGCTGGTACGGGGAACTGCTTGCTGTTGTCATGAAGATGGTTCACCTCCTCATCAGGGTAACCACTCAGGCTTCTGGGTAGAGATGTCATGTTGGTCATGCTTCAGGGCAGGTTTCCTTTATCATAGTTTATACAGTCGCACAACGAGCACTAGCAGTTCTCTTAAATGTTCAGTTCCGATCAGATGACAAAGATTAAAAAAAACCCTGTTGAGTCTTTCAAGTCATGGTTGTTTTCTTCTGTCGCGGACCGATATCAGACTTGCAACAACACCCAGATTTCTTTCTTTTAATCTTAGGCAGTTTTTAAACTTTTAATCTTGGGTAGGTTTTAAACTTTTAGTGTAGCTGCGGCAGGATCAAGCACGTGTAAAACGCATGCTGAAAGAAATCTCTCGGTCCAGAAGTTTGTTTTAAAAGATTTAGTGAAGATTCAAAGCAAATAGTCCACACAAGAATAAAGAAAAAAGACACGTAGAATAAAAAGCAAAAAATTAGAAAAAATGTATCTTCTCTTAACTTAGCTGTTCTTGTCAAACTTTAGTTGTTTTTATACTTAATGATGCTTTACTTTTTCAGTACGCTCTAAACGTACGGCGCTGCATGTTCAAGAGAGCATGTTGTGTTACATTCTATTGGGCACATAAGGCACGGTTTAAAACTGTGTGTCCTCTACGCCTTACACACAGCAGGACAGGTCACTAACTGAGAGTAATCTGTAGTCAGGCTAGAAATAGTTAGAATTTAACTAAATCAATTCAATTTATGGGCTTTGTAAGTACCTCCCGTAGACTATGCACTAATATATAGGCAAACATGTCATATAACTTAAATAACAATCAAATGGCTCTAACACTCAGAATAACAGGCTATATGAACAGAATGTGCTCAGAGATTTACCAGAATATCTAATAGATTTGTTGTTGTTTTCCTAATGGTTATTCATGAAGCGTGGAATTGGTTTCTGGAAAAATAACAGTAGCAGCAGATACTGGAAGACATTTCCTTTTCCAGTCCCTTTGTGAAAGCAACAAGCTACACATCAATAGATTTCTTATTAGATGTATGGAGATGTATGTTTATAGTTCTCAAAGTTTAAAATGGGTTGGGGATGTTTTTTGCTATGTGTGACAGGGACAGAGAAAGACACCAGGGGCCTCATGCATAACAACGTGCATAGAATTCACACTATAACATGGCGTACGGACAAAAGCGGAAATGTACTTACACACAAAAAAATCCAGATAATAATACATTTTATTTATATAGATGCATAAATCTGTGCAAACGCCAACTTCCACGTTCTTCCACTACATAAATCCCAGTCAGCGTGAAAAGTAACGCACGTGCACGCGTCTGCTGTCCCACCTCGTCTCCTCTCAGAATTATGCCTCTTTGAATATGAAAATCAATATAAATAGCCCTTAAGCTCAGCATTCTGTGAAAAGGCAATGACAAAAGCACAGGGGGAAATAGAAGAATTTCAGCGAATACCAGGTGGAGGCAAGAAAAAACGTACTATTTGTTGGTTTAAACAGTGGTTTAAACAACAAAAGGAAGTCGATCGAGTGACATAGAGTGTCAGAGAAACTCGAAAGCTCAAGTTGACAAAGTCGTACAGATCTTGAAATAAAAAAGAAGTTGTCAGATATCAAAGTCGCCGTGAAAGGCAAGTCATAGCCTACCGTCTGAGTGTCATATGAAAGTTTATTAGGGCACAGAGAAAAAAAATAGGCACACAGTGGGGAAAAAGCACGAAATGTCAACTTTAATCTCAAAATTTCCACTTTAATCACGTAGTTTATTTTGTCATTAAAGTAGACCATCATAAACTTCATCTTAAAATCGTTTAATTTACTAGTTTCTCAAATCCCATCATACCTAAAGTAGCACATTAAATGCTTTGTTTTGTATTTGATCTTCTTTGTGCTCTATGTGTGTAAATCACTATGTGCTTCCGGCCTTTCTCTTCCTCCGACAGGACACAGAATCCATTACATTCATAATATTACTGCTTTCTGAATAAGTTTAGCCACATAGATATCCAAAAACAACCTATAAAATGCAGACAATTTAACAAAACGCACCTAATTTACAGACTAATTTCTTTTTATATTTTTTTCAGGTAGGTGAGCAATAAGTATCCCTGTTACATGGTAAGAATTTTATATTTGTGCCACTGGTGAGTGTCGACGGTGCAACTAGACTGGCACTGCAGAAGAAGTAGTAGTGGATATGTGTGCATTCAAATAAATGAAGCGGAACTTGATATTATTTCAATCTTTTTTTCCGTACAGCACTTTATTACAAGCATGCTGGGTATTAGAACAATCTACACCACCCCACTAAAGATTTTTGTTAAGTATTGCTCCTAAACATGACCCAATTATTCTTCCCTAAAAAGTCTTACTAAAGAAGATCTGATGTGATCTGAATCTTTTAATCAACTAAAGTAATGATGGCTCATATCTACACATTTGATTCAACTGACTAA
>JANRMT010062792.1:79460889-79534172 GCA_026402145.1 Polypterus bichir lapradei
TACATCCACTTACAACTCGTTTTGCACCCTGGTTAAAAGGACACTGCGGCCGTAGATCTTATATTCCTTTCCTACTTTTTAAATAAAAAGAATCGTAGCCTTCAACAAATCCAAAACGTTTACCTTTTCGGCAATCGTTAACATCTTCTTCTTGCGCTTGGGCACGGCCCCTGAAGCAGTAGCAGATTGTTTTGGAGCCATAATGAAGGGCTTGACTATGCACAAAGATAAACACTAAAGAGCACAACTCTTTACACAGCGAAACACGTTGATGCTGAATGAGCGAGACGAGACTTCCTGGTTAACACTGCATTCAGCACGCAGGAACTCAACTGCGTGCTCTGATTGGTTAGCTTCTCAGTCAGGAGAACTTAACTGCGTGCTCTGATTGGTTAGCTTCTCAGCCATCCGCCAATAGCGTCCCTTGTATGAAATCAACTGGGCAAACCAACTGAGGAAGCATATACAGGAAGTAAAAAGACACATTGTCCGCAGAACCCGCGAAGCAGCGAAAAATCCGCGTTATATATTTAGTTATGCTTTCATATAAAATCCGCGATAGAGTGAAGCCGCAAAAGTCGAAGCGCGATATAGCGAGGGATTACTGTATATATAGAGAGAGAGAGAGAGATGACAACAACACTCATATCAATGACAAAACAATTACATTAACAATCATGTTACGTTATTTTTAAAATATTTCCTTTTCTTTTTCATAACTTCTTTAACACACTACTTCTCCGCTGTGAAGCGCGGGTATTCTGCTAGTCTCTATACTAATAAAAGGCAAAGCCCTCACTGACTGACTGACTAACTGACTGACTCATCACTAATTCTCCAACTTCCCGTTTAGGTAGAAGGCTGAAATTTGGCAGGCTTATTCCTTACAGCTCACTTACAAAAGTTAAGCAGGGTTCAGTTCGAAATTCTACACGTAACGGTCATAACGGTCGATAACGGTGGACAACGTCCACCATGTTGAACTTTCTTATTTATGGCACCGTCTTCAAGAAATTTGGTAGGCGGCTTCCCTGCGCAAACCGAAACCGATGTATGTACTTATTTCGAAGGTATCACGCCACTGTTGGCCGCCATATTGAACTTTCCAACGTCACTAATTTTCCAACTTCCCGTGTAGGTAGAAGGCTGACCCCATCTTCACGAAATTTGGTAGGTGGCTTCCCTGCGCTAACCAAAACCGATGTACGTACTTATTTCGGTGGTATGACGCCACTGTCGGCCACCATATTGAATTTTCCAAACATCACTAATTCTCCAACTTCCCATGTAGGTAGAAGGCTGAAATTTGGCAGGCTTATTCCTTACAGCTCACTTACAAAAGTTAAGCAGGTTTCATTTCGAAATTTTACACGTAACGGTCATAACGGTTGATAACGGTCGACAACGTCCGCCATGTTGAACTTTCTTTTTCATGGCCCCATCTTCACGAAATTTGATAGGCGGCTTCCCTGTGCTAACCGAAACCAATGTACGTACTTATTTCGGTGGTGTGACGCCACTGTCAGCCGCCATATTGAACTTTCCAACGTCACTAATTTTCCAACTTCCCATGTAGGTAGAAGGCTGACCCCATCTTTACGAAATTTGGTAGGTGGCTTCCCTATGCTAACCAAAACCGATGTACGTACTTATTTTGGTGGTATGATGCCACTGTCGGCTGCCATATTGAATTTTCCAAACATCACTAATTCTCCAACTTCCAGCAGGTTTCATTTTGAAATTCTACACGTAACGGTCATAACGGTCGACAACGTCCACCATGTTGAACTTTCTTATTTATGGCCCCATCTTCACGAAATTTGGTAAATTTTAATGGAACACATTTTTTTCATGCAAAGAGCATCACAATTACTGCAACACTGATCATTTTACATACTGCTAATGAACTGTAAAAATGAATTTAAAAACTACTGGAACAATATGTACAAAGTGCAACTGATGCCATGGATGAAACTCAGTAAATCACCAAGCCAACTGCGCTTGAACTGGCTGCACTCAAGCACACAGAGGTAAGCACTGATGCTGGCAGGCTAGTCTAGTGCAGCGGCTCAATACTAGGGACAGTGAGGCTGCAGAGTGTCATGCTTGGGTCACAGAATTGCACAGAAACACAGGAGATTGTAGAGACAGGAACTTTATTCAAACACTTCAAACAAACATGTCTCTTTCAGAAGAAAAACAAGCTCGGTATGCAGTTAGTTCTCGATTAAAGAATAGACAACCATCATAGGGGAGCACAACGGGAGCGGGACCCCCAACAGGAGCAGAGGATGTCTGGAGGAGGAGAGAGAAACAAAACAATCAGCCAAAAAGGACAGGTGCTGTTCAGGCTTTTAAGTAAGCGTAGTGCCACGCGACAAGCACATCACATGACAGAGCAGCCGCAAGTAAGGGAGCAATGTGAAGGTAGTCTATCAGCATTTAAGAGGGGTGTTTTTGAGGAGCATCCGTGTCTTCTAGGGGTGCGTTCAGCCCCCCTGCTCACAAGGGGCTGGCTGTGGTCATGAGCTGGCTGCTCAATGAATGTGCGGCACTGACTGATCAGCTCCTGCATGCTCGCAAATGGCACTGGGAAACGACTATAGCCGGGAGTGGCAGTTTAAGGGTTAAGAGGAACAAAATGGAAAACACAAGAACACTCAGCTGGAGATGCATCACAGTCAATCAGCAGCAAGGAGAAATGAATAACGCTGTAGCGGTCTGGTGCTGCTAAGATTCACACCGTCAAGAAGATGGCGATTTATTTATTTTTATGGTGGAGATTCCAGGCACGCACCCAGCCTTGGCCCGACCCGCACGCACTCACAAACAGACAAAAACAAAGCAAACCGGTAATCGAACAGCAAATAATCAATGTAATGAAAATAAATGAAAACAATACCACCCCTGTTCCCCTTATGGAGATTACACATTAAATACAACAAAGCACAAACAAAACACACACAGTAAATCATGAAAAACGTTCATGAAAAATGGCAACGGATGAAATGTAATGATGAAAATAGATAGTCCAGAGATCCGCACGTTGAATGGGAATGTAAAGATAGTCTTACCGCTAGTTCCTGAAATGGTGAAGACAGGTGGACGGGTTCAGGAGCGCTCCTTTCTTTGCAGGATGGCCATGAATCCACTTACAGTCCTCATGTACACAGGCAGACGGCAGACAATCCATACGCACGAAACGATCCAGGACAAAATGAATAAGTACAGGTAACCCAACAGAAGGCAGACAGACAGAAACTTGTAACACAAATTACAAAACTTTTTTTTTTGCTTTTGGTCAGCGTCCCCCTTTTTAAAAGCCGTGCTGACATCCTTTGATCCCAACAACCCCAGCACCCTCAGCAGAAGACCAATCAGAGCCACTGCAGGGACTGCTGGGAGTTACAGTTTCAAATTCTATTGGCTACTTTCACAAGTCCCAAGTCACGGTTTCTTCTACAGTTGCTTCCTGTTCTCTCTACAGTGCAGTAGACAGTGCATTGCCACGATAAAAGCCATAAAAATTGCGGAGAATATTTGCGGTTTCCGCTAACAATTATTAGTTAGGTTCTAAGGAAAAATCCGGGAATGACTGAGGCTGCGAACACTGAACCGCAACTTTGCAGGGGTCTACTGTATACCATAGACCTAAAAATATTGTCACCTTATTTTTTACGTTCAAATTCTGGCAATCACAGTTGCCAGTTTTTTTACTGTAAATGTAACTTTTTTTTTTATAGTGTACCATAGACTTAAAAAAAATTGGCACCCTTTGGTCTGCACTGTTCTGCTGATTTTATTTTATGTGGATCAGTTCAACTTCTTTCAAAGAAGTATTTAACAGATGGCTAGTTTTTCCATTTACTAAGCAATGTAAAATTTCCAGGGGCCATACCAGAATTTTCATTTATGAGTGCAAACATCTGTAATGTTAACATTAACTTTTCTAATAATGATACCTCGCCTCTTTTTTTGTTAATAATTAGGGAAACATGTAAGTTCACATCACAAAAAAGTTAATCAGACAGTGGGATGCTGGTGCCTGGACTGTCTCAGATCATTGTGATACCCTCAGCATCTGATAAACTGAATTCATAAAAATGGAAATGCTAAGTAAAGTGAGAACCATCTGCTGCTCAGGAATATATTTTGGCTCAGAATTGCCTAAATTAAAATGCCAACACCTCAAGGTTAGAACAGAAGGGTTTTGAGGTGGAAAAAAGAAAAGGACATGTAGACTACACACACTGCACAACTAAAACATAAGACTCTGGGGCTGATCAGTAGAAGCACCCGCCATCATATGGCCTGGTGGTACTGGTCAGCAGAAGGCCAGCAAACATCTGGAAAAATGATTTTCTACATACATGCATGTTCTTTCCACATCTGGATTCTGTGCTGCTTTGCAACTTAACCATCATACTGCTGATTTCTTTTCCACAAAGTGAAAGGAGCAAATGTAGGGTTCCTTGGTGGCTTTCCCAAATTTAGAGCAGTCCTCCTCAGAGGTGGTGGGTGGGTGAAAATCAAGATGCAGCGTAAGTACTTGTGATTCTTTATAATGATTTCAGCTACCCTTAAGAGCTCAAATGGTACTGGTACCTTTTGTATCAGATGTATGCTGGCTTCAACTGAGAAAAACTCAAACTGGAAGTAAAAAAATCATAAATAAAAAACTCAACAGCAACAGGCCGCTGTCATTTTAATATGGATGATGACCTTCACGACCCCTTCACTATACTGTAGAGTTCAGGTTGGACGTGCTCACACACATATACTGTACAAGGGGCGTTCAAAAAAGTTTTTAACTCTTTTTATTAAGAATGTCAAAAACAAATAACATCAACCACATTTATTTCTATAGCACATTTTAATACAGATAATGTAGCTCAAAGTGCTTTACATAATGAAGAAAAGAGAAATAAAAGACAAAGTAAGAATTAGAATAAGACAACATTAATTAACTCCGAATAAGAGTAAGGTCCGATGGCCAGGGAGGACAGAAAAAAACAAAAAAAAAAACTCCAGATGGCTGGAGAGAAAAAAATAAAATCTGCAGAGGTTCCAGGCCACGAGACCACCCAGTCCCCTCTGGGCATTCTACCTAACATAAATGAAACAGTCCTCTTTGTATTTAGGGTTCTCTTGGAAGGATTTGATGATAGTGGTCATGTGGACTTCTGGCTTTTAATCTATCAACGTAGGAACATCATGGTGCTTTGATTAGGTGGTGGTAGCACAGGCCGCCACCACCGAAAACCGGGAAAAGAAAAAGAAGAGAGAGTAGGGGTCAGTACGGATTTTGGAGACACCATGAATAATAATGATAATTAAGTGAATATACAGAGCATCAGGATTTAACTAAAATGAAGCTATGAGAAAGCCATGTTAAAGTAATGTGTTTTCAGCAGTGTTTTAAAGTGCTCCACTGTATTTGCCTGGCGAATTCCTATTGGCAGGCTATTCCAGATTTTAGGTGCATAACAGCAGAAGGCCGCCTCACCACTTTTAAATTTTGTTCATGGAATTCTAAGGAAATACTCATTTGAGGATCTGAGGTTACGATTTGGAATATAAGATGTCAGACATTCCGATATATAAGATGGAGCGAGATTATTTAAGGCTTTATAAACCATAAGCAGAATTTTAAAGTCAATCCTGAATGACACAGGTAACCAGTGTAGTGACATCATAACTGGAGAAATGTGTTCAGATTTTCTTTTTCTAGTTAGGATTCTAGCAGCTGCATTCTGCACTAGTTGCAGTCGATTGATGTCTTTTTTTGGGTGGTCCTGAGAGGAGTGCGTTACAATAATCTAGTCGACTGAAAACAAACGCGTGAACTAATTTTTTAGCATCTTGCAGTGTAATAAGAGGTCTGACTTTTGCTATGTTTCTTAAGTGAAAAAATGCTGTCATTTTTCTACATAGTCGCCTTCCTTTGCGATGCATTGTACCAACTTTTTAATTCCCAATTACTACTCCTCCTGCCTTCACTGTTTCCAACAAAAATGTGAAAGTGCAGAAACTTTTTGAACGTCCCTCATATATCGGGGTATAGAGAACACTGCAGGGCCAACTGGTCCAGCATCTCAGCCGGAAACACACTTAGATACGGTACACATCGTCAGACACCATATTTTTCTAGATAAGAACATACATTGACCATTGAAAAAAATTGCTTAATCTAACATAAACATTTTAATAAAAAAATTATTGAGGGGCTGCGGTGGGCTGGAGCCCTGCCCAGGGTTTGTTTCCTGCCTTGCACCCTGTGTTGGCTGGGATTGGCTCCAGCAGACCCCCGTGACCCTGTAGTTAGGATATAGCGGGTTACATAATGGATGGATGGATTATTATTTTGCACAACATCTGGTGAGACTGACAGCTCACGATATAAAAGCTGGGGTACGAAGTCAATAAAGCTACAGTAACAGACCACTGAGCCGGTTTGAGCACCACACGGACATGTTACCCAACTGCAGGTCAGGTCACATTAGTCAAGGCCAAGCTGAATTGTGATTTGGGCTCCTGGTGAGCTATTGTTTTCTGGGCACCAACAGTCAGGAATAAATAAATGAATAATTGTATGAAACGCATGTGTCATAAGATGTCAACTGATGTTAACACAAACAGTCGTGCCTGAGCCTCCTGGAGGGCCACCACTTCTAGTACAGCCTGGTCCTCTGACATCCTGCCTCATTCTCCTAAACTATGCTGAAGGTTTCACTCGCTCTTGTCTTCTTTGCATTTCTGAAATGGAGACCACAAAGTGTCTCTAACAAGATGGATCCATTCCCAGCACCCCTTGCAGCAGGTTTCATTCTCAGCCTCTTAAATGGAGCTGGCTGGCCTTTCAGTGAAGGTCACCTCGCTGGTTTTGGAGTCTCTGACGATGTCCTGTGAAGCTTTTTTTAGTTATTTCTTTTTTTTTGTTTTCTGCCGTCTCTTGAGTCTTCCCTCTCACAAAAGGCTCTTTTTGTTTCGCCAATTTGTTTTCAGACACTTAAAGGTTTTTCCCTCTGAATTTCACACCACTTTTGGCTGTGATCCGCAGCTCTGCAGTTCTATTAGATCGCAGTCTTCCACCTCAATGTGTGACCTTTTGCTGTGATAATTTATTCCTAATAAACAATTCTATTTAAGCTCACGGCTTGGGTGTGAGAAGCTAACAGTTTGGGGCTTGCATTTCCTGCCCAAGTTTTTTCCTGGCCTGCTGCTTTTCTTCCTGCTTCGACTTCCACAATGTCTTTAATAAGGTGCTTCGGTTGGCTCCCTGTCCCCTCTTGTCTGTGACCTTCATGAGCAATCGGCTTCTCTTTCAGTTCCACTGATACCTGCACACCTTTTTTTAGACGGTCTCTGGTGTCCTATTTGCCAGTTCTTCTCCTGCACCACATTCAGAGCGACATATTTATCCTTCTGATATGCTGCTGCCCTCCTGGGTCTGCTGCGTCAGCAGATGTCCTAAAAAGATTCTTCACATTTTCTTATTTCCACTCTCTCTTTCAAAATCTTAGAATTTGCTTTTCTTTTCTTTTGTTTTTTTAACTTAATTGACACTGTGCAGGAACAGACTTGGGGTGGTTGAGCCATTTTGCTATCTGCTGTTACTTTTCAACTTATTCTCTTCACTTATTTTAGAACAAATCTCCTTTTATTTGGTGAGATTGTGTTGGAGTAAACAGACCCCTCACTCGGAGGACCCTTTTTAATTGTGGGACCATCTATGATGATTTGCATGGTTAGAGTTTTGATCAAAATGTACAAAAGGTCTCATCCAGGGGTTCCCAATATTTCACAACCTGGACCCCTTTGGATGTTGGGCAGGATCATGGGGGTCCAGCGGCTGTGGGGCATCTGTCGGTGAAGAAAGATTCAAAGATCTTGACTTTGCTGATGATGCTGTGATCTTTGAGGAGTCAATGGAGGCTCTGATCGTGGCACTCGAGAGACTGAGTGAGGAGTCTGAGTGTCTGGACTTGCGAGTGTCCTGGAAATCAAGATCCAGGCCTTTAATGACCTCTTGGGCACAGCCATCAGCAGTGTGTCTGTTTGCGGAGAGAGTGTTGACCTTGCTGAGAGGTTTACTTACCTTGGCAGTGACATTCATGTCTCTGGTGACTCTTCCTATGAAGTCAGTTGACAGATTGGGAGAGCATGGGGCGTCATGAGGTCGCTGGAAAGGGGTGTGTAGCGCTCCCAATATCTCTGCAAAAGGACGAAGGTCCAAGTCTTTAGAGTCCTGGGGCCTCATGCATAAACGGTGCGTGCGCACAGAAATGTTGCGTAAGAACTATTCCACATTCAAATCACAATGTATAAAACCTACACTTGGCGTAAAGCCACGCACTTTTCCACAGTACCTCATACCCTGTCGTACGCAAGTTCTTCGCTCGGTTTTGCAGACTGGCGGCACCCAGCGTCAAAGCAGTGCTACTGTTCCTGTGTGGTTATCCTTTATTTTCCTGACACGGTTTTATAAATACACTGAAATTAGTCGCATATTGTTTATTAGAATAATGCATCTGATTGTAATTAACCTGTAACAATATAATGGTCCAGGGAATAGCCATAGTATTCCAAATACCATAACTGCTTTAGTGTTGTTACTCTCACTGCACCTTCTTTTTCTGCTTTCCGCTGCTTCCATTAGGAGTTGCCACAGGGATCATCTTTTTCCATATTACTCTCATTGCACCACTCAGAGTATTTATATCACTGTATCTGAGTGTGAATCACAGCAGTAGCTGATCGCAAAGAGAATTATCGGTATACAGCATCAAGCCCACCCTGCCTCAGCCACGGCAAAACGTTTCAAAGCCTTTCCTGTACGGACCTCGCAGTTTCATCCCAAGAACTATAAACAGTCAATCAGTCCATCAAGTACTCCTTGTAGAACTGTTTGTACTTATAAGTACAATCACCTCACTGTAAACTTGCGATCCAGTTATAATATTGCACAACCTTAGCCACTTTATAAAGTGTGTATTTACATATGATGATGATATCATTTTTAAGATGAAATGCAGCAAAATATGTTGATTATATTATACAGATAAAACTTTAACTTCATTTAAATAATCTGTATTGTTAATAATTAAACATGTGAGGAAACGGTTCTGCAGCGCTAGCTAGTTCACGGATTGATCCTACCTTGTGCTGTATTCTTTCTGGGGCCGACACGACACTGGAAGGATAGATGGATAGAATAATTAAACATGTACTACAAAGATATTTCAATGTTCCTTAAAAGTTTTCAAGAATCGTCGTTGTAAGCTTACAGATGGCTTAACGTCTATTAGAGAGCTGATTGTGTGGTGATTGGGTATGTGGAGAAAGAAAAGTAAGGACAGGAATTGGAGATTAGTACGTTTGAAAGAGACAGTACTGCTACAATAATTTCATCGAAGGTCACGCACAATCACGCACCGTATTCCCCTGTTTAATGACACGCTTTAACTCCTATCATCATGAAAATGATATCACGTGTACATCTCAGTATTTTAATTATTCAGAGAGCTGTAATATCACGAATGTAATGGATTCTGTGTCATGTCGGAGAAAGAGAAAGCTGAGGCACGTAGTGATTCACACACATAGAGCAAAAAATCAAATACAAAACAAAGCATTTAATGTGCTACTTTAGTTATGATGGGATTTGAGAAACTAGTAAATTAAACGATTTTAAGATGAAGTTTATGATGTTCTACTTTAATGACAAAATAAGCTACGTACTTAAAGTGGAAATTTCGAGATTGAAGTTGACATTTCGTGCTTTTTTCCTACTGTGTGCCTTTTTTTTCTCTGTACCCAAATAAGCTTTCATATGACACTCAGACGGTGGGCTACAACTCGCCTTTTCATGGTGACTTTGATATGTGACAACTTCTTTTTATTTTGGGCACTGTGCGACTATGTCACTCAATCAACTTCGTTTTGTTGTTTATACCACTGTTTAAACCAACAAATAGTACGTTTTTCCTTGCCACCACTTGGTATTCACTGAAATTCTTCCATTTTCCCTCTTGCTTTTCCCATTGTCTTTTCACAGATCACTGAGCTTAAGGGCTATTTATATTGATTTGCATATTCAAAGAGGTGTAATTCTGGGAGGAGTTGGGATGGGGCAGCAGCATGTGCATGTGTGTTACTTTTCACGCTGACCGGGATTCATGTAGCGGAAGTACGTGGAAGTTGGAGTACGCACAGATTCCTGCATCTGGATTTTTCTGTGCGTAAGCACATTTCGGCTTTTGTGCTTATGTCATGTTATAGTGCGAATTCTACGCACGGCGTTATGCATGAAGCCCCTGGTGCTTCCTGTCTTGCAATATGGTTGTGTGACATGGACGCTACCCAGTGACCTGAGATGAAGACTGGACTCCTTTGGTACTGTGTCTCTTCAGAGAGTCCTTGGGTACCGTTGATTTGACTTTGTGTCAAATGTAGCAGTTGCTCATGGAGTCCTGAATGAGGCACATTACCTGCATTGTGAGGGAGCGTCAGTTACGGCACTATGGCCACGTGGCGTGATTCCCCTAGGGTGATACTCATTGTTGAGGACCCAAGTAGCTGGACCAGGCCATGGGGACACCCACATAACACCTGGCTTGGCAGATAGAGGGCCATTTCCAGAAGGTGGGACTGGACTGTGTGTCTGCCTGGAGGGTTGCCAACCGGGATCCCGAGCTGTTTCATCGTGGGGTGGGTGCGACAACTCACTGTGCTAGTGCATGCTCCCAAACCTGACCTGACCCCCTTGGCTGACCCATGCATTGAATGAGACCATCCTGACAATTCTGCGACAAGCTTATGATTTACCTTAGTAATAATCAACACTGATAAGCTAAGAAAATATGCACATGAAAGCTACAAACATGGAAGGAATCATTTCACAAAAACTGCTTTCTTTAGGGTTATATCTCATTCAATTGACACCAGTCTTATCAAAAAAAAAATGGAACATTTTTCATAAGGGTGGTGAAGTGGCTTATTTAGGTGACAGCAAACACATGAAGATGCTAAGAAGCAAACTTTCCACAATCCATATCAGAACCATTATAAAGCAAAAGCAGGCATTAACTTGGTCATATTACATTTAACAAGTAGTTTTTACAATAGAAAATGGATGCATGCCTTGGATAAAGGCGTCAGCCAAATAATAAGTAAAGTAACAGTACTAGTCAGTGAGTGGGCTGGTGTTGTTTTACAGATACCAAATGATCAGGCTACAGAGAGGAAGGAGGAGGTCTGGTTCACATTGAGATTACTCCTGTATTTACTCCTTAGTGCCACCAGTTCATAAAATGCAGTTTCAATAAAAAAATAATTAAATAAATAAAAATTAAAAAACATAGCAAAAAAAGCATTGTGCTTCACTATAGATCAGGATAAAGCCAAAGAATTCATGAATTTAAAAATAACTGTCAAATGCAGGAGAAGTCCATGAGACTGTCTTGCTCCATTTGTTCTCAGATTTGTGAGGGATTCTTTGCATTGATTTACAAAAGAATTTTCAATCCTGCTGAACTGAACATCTGGAGCCAGAAAGTAGTTGCACACTTGAGTGCTCCGATTTTGCAGGTACTCAGTGATCACCTTAGTAACTGAAGCTGCATTTGTTCTTTTGTTAAAATATC
The DNA here is from genome assembly GCA_026402145.1 of Polypterus bichir lapradei. Lineage (NCBI taxonomy): Eukaryota > Metazoa > Chordata > Cladistia > Polypteriformes > Polypteridae > Polypterus > Polypterus bichir. Next base: position 79,472,535 of record JANRMT010062792.1, read on the forward strand.
TCACAAACTTTCAAACACGTCAAAGTTTGACTGGTTGATACATTTGGCCCACGTTTGCAGTTTTGTTATGGTAGCTTCTGTTTTTGCTTTGGAGTTTAAAAAAGGTTATTGATTTACCTTGAATACTATGACTGAAAATGTGTGAAGGATGAGCCAGTTGAATGGGCCACTCAAAATCACAGGAACGATTTGGATTTCAAATTTTAGGTTTGATTAAAAAAAAAATAAATCTTACTTTATTGCATAACTAAAGTAAGCACTTTGCCCTGAAAAAGCAATTGCATCTCAATGTACAAAGCTGAACATGACTGCTACTCATTTCTTCACATAGCACTTGGAATAAGCTTGACTGTAGAGGCCAAGTCTTTATGAATTTAACTTCCTCTTTAAAGACACTTTTAGGATCTACTGACATTTTTGCCAGGTAGCACTTCCTTAAGTAAACTACAGTGAACAAATGTCATAAGTGGAGCCACAGTTCTACCATGCATAATGAGCCCACTGTGTAGACTCAACAACCAAGGTAAAGCTTGAAGCTCTGATACTCCATATCTCCAAAATGAAAATGATAATGCTCTTGAAACCATACAGAGCGGCAAAGCATCAATGTCAAATGAATGCCTAATGCCAAGCTAATTTCACATTGGTAAGACTCCAATAAACACATTCAAAACATCAAAAATGGCTGCAGCAGTTAAACATAAATATAAGGGCTTACAGAAGACTTTGTACATTACCCTATTATGTTTATTTCCAACATATACAAGAAGACTGGAAAAGCTTGCAGAGTCCACTGATTCGTCCAGTCGTAGCACATTAAAGTGGATCTCTCACACTGTACATAGCAGCTGCTGAGTGATGCTGTTCCATTTCATTAATTGTGTCTAGAACAGTGTCGTCTCAAAGTGATATTACATTTACTGTTTGTGGCCCTTCTCCCTTAACATCACAATCTTTCTGACTAAAAGGTGGACACATTGGCTTTAGCATGCAGAATGATCAATCAGTGAATCAGCTGCTGCTCATGGGCCACTCTAACCCCCTCTTGAATTTTACTTCAGATGGGTAATATTTATCAATTAATTTTACAAGATCAGCATCACGTAAATGCACATTTTTTTAAATGTCATTTTTGTAATTATTATTACTAGCATTTTTTTCACTTTACAATTACAATAGCAATTTCATTGCCCGTGTCCCACATTACCTCAATGGCCCACTGGTTGAAAACCTCTGGTCTAGTTTTAAGCCATTTTAAAACATAGCAGACCTGTAGCTGATTTAAAACAAGAACAGTGGCCTCTGGTCAGCACTCCGGCCTCACACTCCTAGCATCTTGGGATCAAATCAATCTTTGGACATACATGTTCTCCTCCTACCTACAGTCACTCCAATTTCCTATAAAGGACATAAACATGTAAGTTAGGCACAACAGCGACACTAAATTGAGCCTGAAATGAAGTGGTATCAAGTCTGGCGTGCATTTCATCCTTGTGCTCAATGCTTCTGGAATCGGCCACCCTGAATTGTTTCGATTGTTGACAGGATTATATAGAGGTGCTTCAAGCTTGTTAAATTTATTCTTCATATTTATAATGTTCTCCGATTTCCCGTCATATGTCTGCTTTACGTTTTTGTGTTTGTTTTATTTCCCTCCAGTTTCTTGCCCTTAATTGTGCTCTGTGTTTGCAGGGGCAGCTCCTTCATTGCAGGCCTGTGCTATTTAGTCTCCTGCTGGCCACTAGCCACTTGCAGTGGCATTGGCTCACATTTGCTGCTCATCTTCTCCAGCCGTCTCTTTGGGCTCTCTGCTCTGGTAAGTTTTAGTGTTGTTTTGAAAATTTGGTTAATCACTTTTCTACGCTGTTTGCTTTTACTAAAAATAAATAAAGTCCTTCAGAATTGGAGATTGTTTGTTAAGGCTTGGATGATTTAATTCTTTACTTGTTTTTGTCAGTTAATTGCTGTGCTTTTTCATATTTTCCATTCTTGTTTACCCTTGTTTTGTTAATTAGCTTCTTTCATTTACTGTTGTTTCTTATTTTGTAATTTAAACTACGCTTGATTGTTGATTTATTTCTTTAATTGATTTCTGTGTTTATTTCCTCCAGATTTCTTGATTTAATTCTTTGATAGATGTAGTCATTAAATATCACATGATTTGCTGTGTTTGCTGAGCTGGAAGGGCCTTACTTTGGATTTTCCATTTCGGGTCACTCAGCTGAATTCAAGTCATTCATATATCAGTTTAATAGAATGATAGACCCGCTACTCTGTGTTGAAAAGTTAAACCAATAAAGGAGTGAAATATTTTTTTTTCTGTAAAATCGCTTTTTCTATGTGATCAGACAAGTGGAAGCACACTGTACGTGAGTTCGGTATCTGAGTCCCCCCACTGTCTAAGTATACATGACGTGTCCCACACGCATGAATGGGGGGCTTGCATATCTCTGGTGTATTGCTGCAGAGTTCCTTTCCTGGCTGGGGTTTAAATGCTTGTTTTAGGTGCTTTTTGTTAATTTTTGAGGTATTTGTTTTTGTTAATGTTGTTATTTAATTGTTTGCATTATTCCTTGTTTTTCATTTTGTCTCTAAAGCTTGGTTATGTGCCTTGTGTTTTGTGGCCGGTTCCCCAGGAACTCTCCTTAGCCTTATAATGGCCGAGACTTCCCACAGTTCCTGGTGGTTCATCTGAATGCACTTGGGAGTTTTGGGTGAGTTGTTGTGAATTGCTTTTTGTAATTTATTGGATTTTTGACCTGTTTGTTCTGTCTTTTGACCACTCTTCGGAGTTTTGTATTGGGGTTTTGTTTGCATTGGAATGCCTTATTGTTTTAGGAACTGCTCCACATGAGCATCATTCTTATTGAAAAGTATTTTTGTGAAAGTAAACCCTTTCTTATATATAAATGTCTACAAGTGTGTCTGTCTGTCTGTCCGGCCCGGAAATGCGAGGCTACAGCATGAAGCTCAAAGAGTCGGTAAGGATGCCCCAAGTTAATGAGTCAGAAGAAGAAAGAAGTATGAGGCTACAGCATGAAGCTGAAAGAAAGCGACTCCGTCGCCAAAGTGAGACTGCAGAGGAAAGACAAACGAGAGAGAAACTCACTTAGCTGCTGATAAACAAAGGGGTGAGCACGTCCGCAAAACGAAACCGCCGACTCTGCATTTCAGTTTTTTTTCTGATGATTTGAATAGTTTCTAGGAGCCCGGGCTTTTTACAGTACAGGCTTACACAGCTAGTATTTTATAAAGATCCTGTGTTTCCCCTTATATCTTGCAGGGGTTTAACGATAAATTTCCCCCAGTGAGGATTTTGGAGAATTGTGCTTTGGATGTCCAAGTTCATTTCAGTCTCTTGTAGGTCCAACCCAAGCAGAGGGTGGTGTTGTTATTCACATCTTCTCCTTTTTTTGTCCACAGACCAGAGGATCAGAAACAGGAAGCCCTGTCCTCTAACTGCTACTTTCAGGAAAGGCTTTGGTCCTTCCAGTCTCTGCCATATTTAAAGACCACAACTACACAGAAAGGATAGTCTTGTTGTTAATGGTATAAAAACTCAACAATTTGTTTTCTTCTTCAATACTTGGGGTTCACTGGCTGGTGTCTCAATTCTTTATCTTGTCTTTGTGTTATCTTTTACAGTGGCGTAGGCTGGACAGAAAAGACTAACAAACAAAAAAAACTCCACTTAAGCTGGAGAAAAAAACTAAATCTGTAGAGGTCCTTGTTAAAAAGACCACCCCCAACTCTGAGTATTTGCCTAACATAGAAGTTCTTAAGTTGTTCTTTATTTATTTATTTATTTTTTATAGGATTCATCTTAGAGGATTATCTGCTGTGTTTAAAAGCAAACACTGGAGCAATGATTCCCTTAAATTTATAAGAAATGCTGTAGTCTCAGTTCCCGGTCAAAGGACCACAAATCCCATGCCACACAGGAGGCATTTTGTTATACAGAGTTCTACAACATGAAGGAGAGGTTAGGAAGCTGCTGCTAGGACCTCTTAGCTGACATGACATTAGGGAGAATCAAGTTAAGAGTCTATTGCCCTGAAGTGAATGAGGAGATCCATCCATTTTACATTTCCTGTCCGTTATGTCAATTTTGAAAGATTCCTCGGAAAGGACTGTGTTCTTCCTACTCAATTGCCTTTAATTGATGCCCCCTTTGAACAGATCAATGTAGACATCTTAGGACCACTCAAACAATCAGCTTGAGGAAATAAATCCATTCTGGTCCTCGCGGTTAGGCCAGTTCGTATCCAAAGCCATTCTTTTGAGAAAGGCTACTTCTACAAAATTCACTCAGGAACTTGTTGGGGTCTTTGTGCACATTGGCATTCCCAAAGAATTATTTGCAGACCAAGGAATGCTACTCACCATTGAAGAAGATTGTGAAGTTACTCAAAATAAACCATTAGAAAACCTCAGTATATATCCTGGAACTTATGGTTTAGTGGAGCAGTTTAATCAAACTCTCAAACAAATGCTGGGAAAAGTAGATAGCAAAGAAATGAGAGAGTGAGGTCAGCTCCTCCCTCTAGTCCGCTTAGGAGGCTTAGAATGTCCCAGAAGCCTCTCCGGGGTTTTTTTTTTTTATTTTTGAAAGAAGACAACATCAAGGCCTATTAGATATTGTAAAAGAAGGGCGTTAAGAAAATGCACATCCCTCCACTAATGTCTTACAGAATGTTGCCCAGTTATGCAATACATTTGCAAAGATCAGAGCCATTCTTAAAGAACGCTTTTGAAGAAACTTGCTGTGTTTGCCCTTTTTTGTTAGTGTGCTGTTGTTTTAAAGAAAAATCTTTTCATTACTCAAATTGTGTAAAATATACATCTAAAATGTAGGAACACTATACTAAGTCGTTTTGAAGCATATACTGCTCTTCAAAGAAGCCTTTGATAAGTCACAGTGTTTGCAATATGTGTTGCCCTGTGGTGTATCTAGTAGGGGGCACATGCACCCTGGGAAAAGGTTCATTAGAGATTGCAGCCTTTACTAAACCAACAACATACATGAAGATACTGTATATCTTATATCTTCCCCTACTGGTACAGTGGTGAGTCTAAACAGAATAAAGAATCAATAGCACTAAAGCAAGATTATACTAGCTTCCGTTGAATATAGGCTTAAAACTCACAGGAATATAATACTCGAAGGAGAGCAATACTTGGCCAAAGCAGATGCACTTGGAGTATTCCTGTAATTGGTGCTTGTCCAACTTTCAGACAGAGTGTGGGAAAGCATTTTGGTCCTAGGCCTGGGCAGGAGCGATGTGTCCCATCCGTACGTAGGTGACCTGTACTGTTCTAGGCAACGTCCGATTTTTAAACATAGGTACAATGTGTTTGTTTCACAAGCATGATTAGGAAATGGCACACGGTTACTGCAGAGGTTGCTTGCTTTGGAAACCGTTACATAGCTGTTGACCCTGACGTCCCCGACCAAACATAGCACATCAGCACTTCAGCATTGTAAGACTTGACTCATCTCATCCCCCTGTCAGATTCACCCTGTCAGCTGGACTCGCATAAATAACGTGTATGAATAACTGTCACAGATCACATTGGCACACTTAAAACCTTTACTTACATGCAGAAGCATTTTTTTTCTGCTGAACTCTGTCACTTTCGCCTGACAACTCAAAATTTCACTTGACAGTGCAAAATCCTAGTCATCAACAATACACAAAACATCTTCTGCAAAGTACGTTTTGAATAACTTGACTGCCATTCCTTGATGTTGTGCATGATTCAGTTTATCTTGTGGTTTTTGTTACCATCTGGTGGACAAAAATGTTTCTAAAGAATACATCTGAGGTCACTTTTCTCAGTGTTTCACCTTCTACCCCTCGTTGACAACACATGTCCACTACTCTTTACATCAACTTTTGTCAAGACCTGCTTTGAAAACGTTAATATACTTTTTCAAAAAGATTATTGTTGTTGTTCTTTTGAGCCAGGGGTTTTATGGTTTTCCCTCTCCTCTTTGTAGGTGTATTTGAATATAATATGTTAAGCACCTATTGAAATAGCCCATGTCTGTCTGTTTGTCTGCCTGCATGAAACAGCTTGGCTCCCATGCAGACCAATTTTGTTGAAATGTGGCATACTAGGAAATTTGCTGAGTTCAGTTTTCGTTGAGATATCTTGAACATGTCACGGTGTACACAGTATAAAAGTTTCTAAAAAAAATCTCCCTTTGAAAAGCACTGGGCAAATTTGCGAGCGTGTCTACCTTAAAAAAGAGAAACATTCTGTGTGACTTCAAATACTAATAAGTTCACAGTTTCAATTTTATGTTGATAACAGTTACACCAACTTTCATATTTTGTATATTTTCCTCTTTTTCACAGACTGTGTCAGTCAGTAAGTTAAATAATTTTCCTAACCATAAAAATATAAACTGCAAGCAAGGAAAACAAGATTATCGGCACACACGTGCGCTTGGCAGACAACATGGCTCATATAAATGTAATTACATTCCCAACCAGGGGTTGGCATCATTGCATCATGCCTCTTCTCTTTCTCCCTCTTTAAGGGGCTGACAGCTGAAACACCTATGACATCACTTCTGGTTCCTGGTCACCTGAACCCGCCTCTTACTCTCCTCCTCAGTGGAAACCGGCTCCGACGCCATCTTGCAGGGGTTCAAGAAAATACCTGTGTCTGAAAAAACAATTTTTTGTTTTCTTTTTAGTATTTTCAAATCTGTCAAGTATACGGTGTTCACCACAGTACCCCAACTCTTCATCTGTTTTTTGTGGTTTATTTTACAGTTATCCAGATATGAATAAAGTACCCCGTGACATGTAAGCCAAATATTTACTTTGTGTTTGCTGTACACCAAACTGACTTCACGGCTCCATTAGCAGCAGATTATTACGATACATTGTTTCACTTTCACTATAATTTACTAGAGTGGCCAGATATTCAGGTGACAGGGACAGCCCCTCATATATGTATGAAAGCACGGTCAAAACTCCAACGGGAAAAGCTTGATTAAGAACTTGTGTTAAATCTGAACAGCATGGCGACAACAACTGAGATGCTGACAAAAACAGACACTTCTTCCATTTATTTCTTTCCACTTCAAGCACCAGGAAGAATTATGTATGTTTATTTGTGAATTTTTTTTTCTGTTGTCCTGATCTATGTCTAATGATGATGGGATAAAGCAGGCATTGAACAAGTGGTGGGCTTTCTGCATGGACATACATGCTACACGAGTGTTCCAGTTTAGGACTTTGATGGTAAATTAGAGGGTGATCACAGTGCCCCATTCACCTGCTATCATAATGGTCACTTACTGTAATAACATTTGCCTTCCACGTCTGCTATTCCCTAACATTTGTCATATCTGAACAACTTTGCAAGTCCCATTTCAGACATGCCAGAGCATAGACAGAATTACAAAAGGGTTTCATTTATTTAATTTAGTTATTGATTTAGGTTATGTTAATTGTCACTGTGTGTAAATACAGTGTGTGTGTATGTGTGTATGTTAGTAAGAATGGTCTCCATGGGTGAAATGGTGTCTTCCAGGCCTGTTTTCAGCCTTTTGCCCAGTCCTGGTGGGATATTTTCTGGCTCTCACAACCTTGAGATGGATTGAGAAGGTTCTAGAACAACCCTACTGAGGGGCTACATTGCCTGCACAGTCGTTGAACGCACCTGAATGTTATGTCATGTGTACATTTTCTAGCTGGTTTTATTTGTAAGCTTAGCCCTTTTATGGGTGTGCAGGCCACAAGCCTGCTTAGGAGTTTCAGGACCAAATCCACTTACGAGTTTTAAAGAATACCTTTAACCCTCAATGGGTCCTTGTTAGAAAGTTACGTTCCAGGTCCTTGGGGTTCAAATTGCACCCCTATTCGTTGGTATATATAATTCAATGGTACCAAGCTCAAATTCAATGAACTAAAGTTAAGATGCGTTTATTAGGTAAGTGCATGATGCATACACAGCTTATGCAGTGAAATAGTGCAGTTAATGGGGTTGCAGCAGTTGGGGGGGGGCAGCGGAGGGGACTGGTCATATAATGCACATTCCGTCTAGCCGACCCCTTCACTGCCACGATGTAAGTGCCATTTTAATTCCAATGTTCTAATAAGATTGTAAAATATATATTATCACACCTTTTAGATGCAAACGTTTAAGATTTCTGCAAATGACATGTCTCAAGTTATATGCATTTGTCACAAAGTACATTTGATTTATTGACAGAATGTGCTGGACAAGCAGGCCTAGAGCACTTATCACAGAATTTGCGTGTCTTCCTGTCAAACTCACGCGGGCACAGGTGACAACGTCCCTGTGTCTTCTTCATTTTAGCTGGTCTCTCAGTTCCTGCTTCTAGTTCTCCAGAGTCCAGCTCTAGAAGTTGGATTGCATCCATGATCGGTCTTCTGAGCTGGGCTGCATTGTCCAAACGTCTTTTAATCAGTGGCTCGACAAGAGACTCCCCGAGACTCACAATGAACTGGCGACGACGTATCGCTTTGGATGACTTGTTCCAATCAGGGTTATTGCACATCCAGATCACGAAACTGGCAATGGCAGCTGTGTCAAGCATGTTGAAGAACAGGACCATTGGCCACCTGTTGATTTTTCGTTTGCAAGAGTAGATGCAGGCCAAATGATCCATGTTATCTACGCCGCTCTTAGTAGCATTATAATGAAGGATGATCTCTGGTTTTTGTTTCAGACCATCAACAGCCTTGTCGTGATGCATTGTCGACAAAAGGATGACCGACTTTCCTTTTTTGGGGACATATGATACCAAAGTTTTGTTGCCATCAAATGCAAAGATCGAAGAAAATTCGTCTCTGTTTTTTGCTATCATGCTCAGAGGAATGTCTCGTTTATTCTTGCGCATCGTTCCTACATAGGTCATACCCTGTGTAAGCAATTCTTCTGTCAGTGCAACGCTTGTAAACAGGTTATCTCCCACTACATTATGACCACTTTTGTACCAAGGTGATACCATTGCTTTCACAACACGTGTTTCACTGATACCACCTGAGGCCGAGTGTGAACGACTGTGGAACCGTCTGGGCAAAGTTGAAAGAACTGCATTGTAGGTGGGTGATAGATTATGTCTATGGTCACCTCCTCTGTTCAACGACGGTCGTTTATTTGAACCAGTCATCCTCCCAGCGTGAACGACTGTGGAACCGTCTGGGTAAAGTTGAAAGAACTGCATTGTAGGTCAGTGATAGATTATGTATAAGGCCACCGCCTCTGTTCAACGACGGTCGTTCATTTGAATCAGTTGTCCTCCCAATCCACCTACAATGCAGTTCTTTTAACTTTGCCAACCAATCGGTTAGAATTGAGAAAGCACTCTGGATGGAAACAAAGTCCAGCATAACTCTTTTTTAGGATAACCATGACCTGGATAGCTGAGAATCTCCACAGACTTCTGTCAAAAATTAAGTTTTTTTGAGGGTGCATATTGCACCCCCGATGAAAATATGCCAGCGATAATTGACGTTAACACTTTTTCTATCATTTTATGCATGACCGTATGAAAAACTAGTGCACTTACAATGTCCTAGAGGATAACTGCTGAAATTTTAATAATGACATGGTAGTAGCCATAGAAATGGCCAGGGGGTGCAGAACGCACCCCAAGGAACCATTGAGGGTTAAAAGTGAAGGGGCCAGTCCCAACACTTGGATTCTGCTTGCTTTGGCCCCTGCAATCTTTGTTTGGAATAAATGGGATCTGTTTGATGACTTTGTATATGCTGCATGGATTTCAGCAGCCATCGTAAATATCCACAATAAGGTTTCATGTAGATCAGTTAGAATTTTAAGATCACAAAAAGGACAGTTTGCACTGGATTGACCATTTTCATAAGACAGGAGATGTTATTCCATAAAACAGGCTAATTACGTGTGTCTACACACTCCTACATGCGAGTACATCATTTGGGTATGTAATTACAATGCAATTTATTTTTGTATAGCCCAAAATCACACAAGAAGTGCCGCAATGGGCTTTAACAGGCATCTCTTGACAGCCCCTCAGCCTTGACTCTCTAAGAAGACAAGGAAAAACTACCAAAACAACCTTGTAGGGAAAAATGGAAGAAACCTCGGGAAAGGCAGTTCAAAGAGAGGCCCCTTTCTAGGTAGGTTGGGCGTGCAGTGGGTGTCAAAAAGAAGGGGGTCAATACAACAACAACAACAACAACATTTATTTGTATAGCACATTTTCATACAAAAAAATGTAGCTCAAAGTGCTTTACATAATGAAGAATAGAAAAATAAGAGACACAGTAAGAAAATAAAATAAGTCAACATTAATTAACATAGAATAAGTGTAAGGTCCAATGGCCAGGGGGGACAGAAAAAACAAAAAAAAAACTCCAGACGGCCGGAGAAAAAAAATAAAATCTGCAGGGATTCCAGACCATGAGACCGCCCAGTCCCCTATTGTATACAATACAATAGAATAGACAGAACAAAAAACAAGTAATCCTCAATACAGTATTATAGTAAAATAAAAATATTACAAGTACAGAGCAGAATTTAACAGTAGATGATATCACAAAATATGATTTGGATTTGTTTAGAGTCCTGGAGACCTCAGCCATCAAGCTGCCTTCCCCATTTGTCCATTCCACAGCTGAGTCAGTGCTGGGCCAGCCAATCCGATGAAAGGACCCCTCTACCCCACGATTCCTGTGATCCTCCATCAGGGATGACTTTGCCTTAGGCAGGCAAAACAACTTGGCAGGTGCTCCTGGCACCAAGTGCCACATTTGGGTACTGAGAAGAGAAACAGAAGAGGTGAGGGTTAGTATCCAATTATAATTATCATGTTACTTATGTTTTAGTGCTAATGACTAACAACAGAGATGCAGTCTGTACAGTTAATCAGCAGCTCTAATCGGGATATGCTAAACTGAAATAGTGAGTCTTCAGTCGGGATTTAAAAGTGGAGACCAAAGGGGCATCTCTTATAGTAGCAGGCAGTCCATTCCACAGTTTAGGGGCCCTGTAACTAAAAGCTCGACCTCCCACTGTTATTTTATTAATCCTTAGAATCATAAGCAGACCGGCTTCTTCAGATCTTAATGTGCACTCTGGCTTGTAAGTCATGATAAGTTCAGACAAGTAAGCCGGACCTTGGCTATTTAATGCTTTATATGTTAAAAGGAGGATTTTGAAATCTGCCCTAAACTTAACCGGGAGCCAGTGTAAGGATTTAAGAACTGGAGTTATGTGTTTGTATTTTCTTGTTCTTGTAATAATTCTTGCAGCAGCATTTTGGATTAACTGGAGGCTGTATAAAGAACAGTTTGAACATCCAGTGAACACCACGTTGCAGTAGTCAATCCTACTAGAAATAAATGCATGAATTAATTTCTCAGAATCCTGTTTATTTAGAAAGCGCCTTCATTTCCTAACATTTTTAAGATGGAAGAAACATGATTTGGACAACTTTGTAATATGCCCTTTAAATGACATGCTAGAGTCAAAGAGAACTCCTAGATAAGCCCCAGCTTATGGCAGTGGCTAGTACAGAAGTGTCATCAGCTTTGTGTTTTGACGCCATATTGTAATCTCATTTGCGCAGTACAGCACGTTGCCTTTTAATGGCATTATACAAAATTAATACTGATGGATTTAAGGGCACAGAACAGACCACCTCACTGATGCTGGATTAGAGAGCCACACATTTTACAGAAGAAGATGGACTGTTGCCCTGTCCAGGGTTTGTTCCCTGGCTTGTGCCCTCTGCTAGCTGGGATTGGCTCCAGCAGCCCCCCGTGACCCTGTTCAGGACACATAATGTTAGAAAATGACTGACAGAAGGAAAAAAAAGAATAAAACTGCCATAAGGGCAGTACTCTGTGAAGCACACTGGCTATGCAGCAGCCATTTAGGAGTTTATTTGAACAAGGGGCAGCTTATTTGCTCCTTTTGCTTTGCCCTTCACTTTATTTCATGTAAAGGTGTATCAAGGTGCCGGTGTGTCTTTGTACTTTCTTTTTTTAATTTGATTTATGTAAGAGCTGCAAGATTAAAATGACAATAATTTGCTGATTATTTTTCAAAAAAGCCTCTTATAGTCATTTGAATGAATTAATCAATCAAGTCAATTTATTTTAAAGTGCCTTTCACACTATGACAAGCCTTACACAAAGCTCTAGTTCATAAAATGAGCCTCAGTAAAGATGTGCAGCCTGACCTCTGCAAGGCGTCTGTGGTGCGGACCCGATGGTACCTTAGAAAACAGACCTGGCACATCCTGACCAGCGTGTGTGTGTGGGTGTGTTTGTGTGTGTGTGGCGCTGAGCCGGAGTATCATTATTAATTAGCTTCAGCTGACTCGGCAAACTATGATTGATGGCCCACACAGAGGAGCCGGAAGACCTCCAAAGCCTGTCATGTTAGCCAGCGCAGAGGGCAGCCTATTTGTCACTCCATCACTCATTTGCTTGAAACTGAACCTGAGTCTTTCCATCTGGGAACAGTAAGAAGACAAGGTATGTGGCCAAAGGGCAGCCGCCCACCGCACGCCAGCTCAGAATTCAATTTTTCCCTGAATGTTTCAGGATCAAGAGGCTGGGGTCTGTGGATGTGGGCAGCAATTGCCCATGAGTCCAAACCTGAAGCTCCAGTCCTGGAGCAGCCATTCATTTATTACTGAGTCTCTCAGATTCAAGCAGACCACCAAGTAGGCATTGTGAGATGTGCCATTAGGGCAGACTTAATATACAGTAAATAAATGCAAGCCTTTTCGCCGTAGGGAGAATATTTCAGCCACTCTTTGCCATTGTATGGGCCTCACAAAAAGCCCAAGCAGAGGGATGTCAGCATTTTCACTTAATTAGCTGAAGCATCCAGACAAGTGGCTGTAAGTGTGTTTGTAAGCCATAAATTAGCGGAGCTGCAGACATTGCACTTCTACAAGGGGAAAATAAAAAATTGCAAATAGCGATGCTACCTTTTTTTTTTCTTTTCTTTTTTTTTTAGCTAAGAGACCGATTACATTAACTGCAAGAACAAATTGAGCTGCTCTTCAGAAAAGAAACAAAAAGGTTGTAGTGAGTTGCCAGGCCCTGTGTAGCGAGTAACGAGCCATCTGACAATGTGAGCACCTCACGTGACCAGCAGGCGCCTGGCAGGCCACTTAATGTGCATAACTTTGCATTTTGTTGACCCCGACTATTTACAGTATCTTAGAAGAAGAGTAAGTAAGTGAGGAGTCAATTTAAAAAAACCTTGCCATGTCAGTGTTAAGAGGCAGCACTGAGGTGTAGTCGGACCCTTCAACCTCTGCTACTCGTTGTTGTGCCTTTTATGCAGTTTGTTTTTTTGTACTTTTTGAGTTATTATGTTGGTGATTTCTGGTCACATCATGTTGTCTTCAGTTCTTGGATGCCTGCCACCATTCTTGAACATTCCTTACACACCTGTGGCCATACTGTGTACGGCTGATATGCCTGCCTGTCGACAGTCACATGACACTCATGTCCTTTCTATAAAAGATGGCGTGCACAGCTTCTGACATCTGGGTAGCTCTTCTCTTTGCTTGCACTGCTCTCTCTTGTGTTTAGTGTTAGAGGAAACCAAGATTCTCCCAAGAACAGTTTGTGTTAGGACCTTCTGTTTGTTATTTTAAAAAAGCTGTCATGGGATTCTGATCAACATTATTTTGATTCTCTCACACTTTTCTGTCCATTTTGCCCATTCCTGGCCAGGACTCTGTCTGCTGTATCTGTGCCTCCATCTCCTGGTGACAGCTTTTCAGTTGTATTTCAGTTCATCACAGAAAACTTGTCATAAAAAAGCTGAAAATCAAGAATACAGTTAGCACAATATCAACAACTACGTGTGCCACCACCAACAGTTCATTGTGAATTGGGCACCAGTCCATTGCAGGACACCCTAACTCAAACTCAGCTGGTCGGCCTAGCACACTCATCTTTGAGATGGGAGAGGAACACCATCACAGACATGCTGTAGATAGATAGATAGATAGATACTAAAGACACTATATCATAGGTAGATAGAGTGATATGAAAGACACTGTATTATAGATAGATAGACAGATATGGAAGACATTATATTATAGATAGATAGATACGAAAGGCACTATATGATAGAGAGATAGATAGATACGAATGGCACTATATAATAGATAGATATGAAAGACACTATATCATAGATAGATAAACAGATATGGAAGACATTATATTATAGATAGATAGATACAAAAGGCACGATATGATAAATAGATAGATACGAATGGCACTATATAATAGACTAGATAAGAAGAAAATTAAACCTTTTTAAACTGATGGAAAATATACCAATAATTATTTGTTAAGGATCTCTTTGTATACCATGTTGTCAGTTCGGCCCTCCGGTTGTAATATGACCAAGCTGTGCGCTGAGCTTACTCTTGAGCATGCAACGTACAGTTGGCCATGTGAACAGTAATCTTGTCTCAAATCTCACAGCTTGGATTGCTGCTGTCATAATCGGTTTGAGTTTCATGGTTTGTTTCAATTACGACAGTATTTGCAGGACTTGTGTTGAAGAGACAACTCATCTGTCAAGAGTTGTAAGTATACAACCAGTTTCATTGATAACTTCACATCCAGCTTTTGAGAGTTTAAACATTTCTAAACATCAAAGTGTCCACTACTGAAATCGTCACCTGTGAATCTAAGATGTTTAAGAGGCATTGGCGGTTGTCGAAAGGTGTAAAATATTTGGCCATTTCGGTACACTTGAAAGCGACAACCGAACAATTCAGCGGCAGCCATCAACTCACATGCAGAACCATAGGTGAAGGGCTTAAGCGTTTCACTCTTATAGTGCTCCTGTGTAGTATAATTATCTCCTGTACCGTCATCAGTCCACACCTTGAACCTGTCCCAGTCATTCAATACATAAGACACAATGTTCCTCCGGATATCAAGAGTGAGCCTGATATGGCCGTGCAATATGTAACAAAGAGAATGGAAAAGGTAGGTGCCATCTCCGGGCATGGAAACCACTTGGTAAGTGACAGTTTTTTGATCGATGGTGATCACCTCGATAGACATGGTAATGGGGGTACGGTTGGAACGATAAAGGAAATGGGTACCTGAGCAATGTAAAGTAAGTCTAAAATACCTACACAATAACTATAATCGTAATAAACGAACAATAAAACAGCGGAGAAGCCATGGATTAAATAAAAAGGCTGTAGTTATCAGCAGGGAGACGTGAATCCTGTGGCGAAGCAAGGAAGGGAATTTAGAGACTGGAGCGACAGACGGCCTTATATAGGCAGGCAGCCAACCATGTGGGAGGCGTTGGGATGGGGGACTCAACGCTGCCTCACACGGTGACCGAGCTGCAGGCTATGGACGTATATATGTATGTAAGTAGGATTCAGTTAGTGTTGGGAACCCGCGTACCAAATTTCTTGAAGATGGGCTCATAAGTAACAAAGACCATTGGAAAGTTCAACATGGCGGCTGACAGTGGCGTCATACCACCGAAATAAGTACGTAGATTGGTTTCGGTTAGCACAGGGAAGCCGCCTACCAAATTTTGTGAAGATGGGGCCATAAATAAGAAAGTTCAAAATGGTGGAAGTTGTCGACCGTTATGACCATTACACGTAGAATTTCAAAATGAAACCTGCTTAACTTTTGTAAGTAAGCTATAAGGAATGAGCCTGCCAAATTTCAGCCTTCTACCTACACAGGAAGTTGGAGAATTAATGATGAGTGAGTCAGTGAGGGCTTTGCCTTTTATTAGTATAGATAGATAGACACAAAAGACACTATATAATAGATAGATAGACAGATATGGAAGACATTATATTATAGATAGATAGATATGAAAGGCACTGTATTATAGATAGATAGATAGATACGAATAGCACTATATAATAGATCGATAGATATGAAAGGCACTATATAGTAGATAGACAGATATGAAAGACACTATATTATAAATAGATAGATATGAAAGGCACTATATGATAGATAGATAGATACAAAAGGCACCATATAATAGACAGATACATAGATGATAGATAGATAAAGTATGTCAGGCATTATTTGATAGATAGATATGAAAAGCACTATATGATAGATAGACAGATAGATACAAACGGCACTATATAATAGATAGATAGATAGATAGATAGATATGAACAGCACTATATAATAGATAGATAGATATAAATGGCACTATATGACAGATGGATAGATAAGAAAGGTACTATATAATAGATAGACAGTTATGAAAGGCACTAAAAGCTAGATAGATAGATAGTGTGGCACGTGGCTGGGCCAGACCACGAGGGGGCGACCGCCCTGGTTGCTTTGGGGACCAGCTCAACCCTGTAGGGGCCCATGGTCACCGCCAGGGGGCGCCCCAATGCCTGGAGAGCCCTGGACCTCAGCACTTCCGCCACACCAGGAAGTGCTGGGGGAAGAGGAGCAGGGACACCCGGAGTGCTTCTGGGGATGCAGCCAGTACTTCTGCCACACTGGGTCATGTCGGTGTAAGAATACCAGAGCACACCTGGAGCACATCCGGGGGACAATAAAAGGGGCCGCCTCCCTCCATTCGATGGCTGGAGTCAGGTGGAAGAGGACAGAGCTCGGAGGAGAGGAGTGGAGGCAGACCAGAGACAGGAAAGGCATTGTGTGAGGGCCTGGACTTGAGGGGTGATTGGTGCTTCGGCACTGGGTTGTGCTCACTTATTTGTGTAAATATTGTGAATAAACGTGTGTGTGGTGAAACCATCATGTCTACCTGTCTGTGTCCAGGCTGTACCCCACAATGGTTAGATAGATAGATAGTCAGATAGTCAGCTGGGAATTCAAAGTGACACGTGAGCAGAAAAGCCCATGAGACAGTCAAGGAACCGTCCAAGCCAGCAAACATAAGAATGACAGAATATCACACAAACGATGTGAGACATAACAGTGGGCAGCAGATTGGTCAGAAATGATGTGTCACAGATCCAGTGTTGTGACTCTGAATCTCATCCCGGTCACAGTCCATGTGGAGTTTACTCATTCTTCTTGTGTCTCCTGGGTTTACATTAGCAATGGCGAGCGTGTTACATTGACTGCAAATTCCTAATTTGGTCGAGTGTAAATGTGTGTCATTGAGTGGACCCTGAACGACAGGCTCCATGTCCCGGGTTGTTCCTGCTGTGCCCTCATTGCTGCAAGGAAAGACTTTGGTCCTGCTCGTGCCTAATTCAGATTAGGCAGGCTTGACAAGGTTAAGTTACAGTATGTTGTAATTAATCAGCCATGTCTTTCCCCCTTCCCTGAAACTGTGTAAATCAATTACAGGGCTGTGTGTAGGCAGCACTGGACCAAAACTGTTTTGGCTTCTAAATTATTTAGTGTGCTCTTTAAATTTGAACTGTCCTTATGGTTTCTTTATCTGCTTTGGCCCTTTATTCTCCCCAATGTCTTGTACTTTGCCTTTACTGTTTGTCTTAACGTGATGTTAGTAACCTCCCATCATTCTAAATGCCTCCTAACTGTTGGTATCCCAATTGTCATCTTCCTTCACAGGGCACAGTAGAGTAAAGACAGAGGCAGATATTCTTTTACACAGACTTCCATGATTTTTTATTAATATTATCAAAGCCAAATATATCACATGATTCTAATGTAATTATCACGTGGTGCAGCTAAATCCATGAAGATCTTGCATTTCAGACAAGATAATAAAGTCACATTTTTTTATTCTTGGCACCTGTGTGGCACTTGGGGGTCCTTCTCAAACTTGGGCCCTGCTAGTCTCCTTCTCCCTATGACCTTCTGCTGGAAACAGTAGTTTAGAAAATGGTATGTAAGGTAGTACAGTGTTTAGACCCGCAGCCTGACAGAGCAGGAGTTGTGATTGACACACCTGTTTTTTTGTGGAGTTTCTGCTATTTTTGTGTGAGCTTTCTTCCAGGTACACTGCCTTTCCATCCACACCCTTGAACACATGCTGGTTATGTTAGCTGTTGACACTATATTATATCTGTGACAGTGGGTCTTGGAACAGACTGGCATCCCGTCCAGGGTTGGATTTTGCCATTTACAAGTACAAAGATAGAAGAGAATCATTGTAATGGAGACCAGGCAGGTGAAGTTACTCACTCAGTGGTCATAGGCTCCATCCCCCCATGATCCACACTTTGATTAAATGGGTTTGATTAAAAAATGGATGGATTTATTTTTTCATTTGCTGATAATAATCAGTAAACTCCTCAATATGTTATACAGAACCTTATGAGAACTGTCATGATAAATCAGAAGATCATGATATTCAAAAAACAAAAAAGAACAACTGAATGAGTACAGAATGCTCAGCAATCAGCAACACATCAGCATTTAGAACTGATTTGAAAGGCACTAGATCTTATTAAAAAATGAGTCCCTTTAATGAATGAAATTAAAACTTAGTGATTTTGGTCTTTTATCAGACATTCAAAACCATTTCATAACTCCCAGAGTGAGAATTACTGGCCAATAGTCATTTGGTCTGGATGGGGAGTTGTTCTTTGTGTACAAGGACAACGGTAGACCTTTGTGTTAAATAAAGTGATATCAAAGTTCTGATACTGTGCTCAGACACAGAAAAAGGTTGGTTAGCTTTAGTTAGGTGTGTGATAAGAACTCCATCAGCCATAAAAATGTTATCTGGCAGGCTGCTATTGCTACCATTAGCATCAATCCATGCATAGAAGTCTAACTCCTCAGCTAGAATAGCGTCTTGTGTTCACCAGTGTAGGAGGTCTGCTCCTGTAGGTTATTATGGTCATAACAATTTGACTCAAGCATCTGCTGTTCCATCTGTTCCTCCACCCCATCCCTGTATCATTGTTTCACCTGCTTCACTGTCCATCTTACCCTTTATGATGATGCCTTGAATTCCTCCATGTCACCCAATGCAAGACCAGTGTTGTAAACTGGGGTGCAAACATTCAAAGCATCGTTAATGGATCTATCAACCCACAGTTTCTGATTAAGAAAGCTCCTAGCAGTAACCAATTGGAAAATGTTTCCCACCAGTGTTACTAGGAAGCTCATCACCACTGCTGTAAACTCCCCGATATCACTGGAGCTGGAAGGGAATATGTCCATCTTCCTGAATTGTTTTTGCTCCCTTCTCATTGTCTGCCATTCCTCCAAATTCTGTGAATCTGTGAATTCCACAAGTCTTCTCTCTAAACCAAAACTCTATGTCTTTAAAACAAATCAGAAAAAGTTGCGGGCCAAGGACAGACAACTAGCGGACTCTACTGATGACATCACCCCACATAGAGAATTCTCCTCTTATCTGTACTCTTTGTCACCTGCCAGTTAACCAACTTGATATCCAGTTTCGAAGGCTACCTCAGATGCCTAAAACTTTGAGTTGTGGTCCGGGGTTTGGGATCTCCGACACCCCCTAATATCCACACAGTACAACTAGTAAAATCTAATCAGTTCTGGGGGCTTCAGCATGTCGAGGGTTTGAAGCTCATCTGGCTCTTCTAGTTCTGTAAACTCAGAGGTTGTATTTACTTCTGCATGAGGTGTTCCATTTCCTTCTTCTTTTACAATTACTTGAGTGAAATATGTATTTAATTCATTTGCGATTTCCTCTTCATTATTAATGATTTCTACTTGTGCATCACTGAGGTTTCTTAAATTACTTTTTTATCATCTTTTTGCTGGAAAAGTATTTAAAAAATTACCTTACTGTTGGTTTTCACTTTACTGGAATTTTTTTTTGGTTTTTCTTTTGACCTTTTGAATGATTTTTTATCACTTAATCTGGTGTCCATCCTAAACTGGTGTCCTCACCTTTTTAATGTTGCCATTTTGTATCCATTTTGGGAATTTCTTTAGTCTTTTTTTATTTTATTGGCTTTTGGAAGATACTTATTTTGTGCCTGAATCAGAATTTCTCTAAAGTGACATCACTTATCATTTCTAATTCCCGAGTTATAACATTTCCCATTTTATATCTTCTAGCTATTTCCTTATCAATATAAATCCAATTTCCTTCAATTGTAAGTCTTCATTTTGGTATACATTTCTGGGTTTTCAAAGATTATCTCAAGTTTTACCATGTTGTGATCACTGTTCTTTAAAGTATAAATAGTTTCTGTTTTATTTTTCTGTGTTTATTGTTTGAAAAGATGAGATCTAGACAGGCGTCCCCAGGTGGTGGGCTTGAAACAAGCTGAGTGAGAAAACAAGTCATTTGCCATTAGCAGCATTTTAGTTTTCTCTTTTGTATTTCTGATAGGGGCTTCCCCATTGAATGTTTATGGAGCCCATAAACTGAATCCTGCACCTCCACCTGAAAAAGTTGCTTTTTATCCTGGGCTCATGTGTCTGTAGTGAAAGTCTTGACACGAGAGAATTCAAAACTGGGTTTGCTAAATTTGTGTAGTATTACATGGAGATAATGTTGTGTTTTTATCTTGGTTTTTAAGATTTCCATCATCATTATTATAATTATCGTTCCACTTTTCCAAGTTATTTAAGTTATAATAATAATAATAATACAAAATTTTATTAATAAGACACTTTACATTAGCAGTAAATCTCAAAGTGCTACATAAAAAGTTTAAACAAAGACAAAGCAAGATAAAAACAGAGATAAAACAACAATAATTTTAGCATTTTTATTAATAAATTGTTGTTTTCTGGTAATCTGAAGGAGCTACAGCCTTTATGTATTCTACGTCATTTGCCCCATGTCTACTCTGCTGATTATTAATTGTCAACGCTAACAAAAATCTGAATATTGCCAAATTACGAATGTAAATCTCACACTTCTTCTGTTTTTGAAGGCAGAATAGAAATGAGGAAAAGCCCAGTTGAGTAAACCATAAAATGACTTGGTGATTGGGAAAGTGGTTGAAGGTGTGGACACTTTTTCTATGGTGTCATTTCTTGTGACTGAAGACAGAGGAACAGAATTAAAGTTAGAAAATTTTCTTTTATTCATACATACCAGGCAAAGGTTAAATGACAGAGAAGCACAGTCCTAGGACACCGCCCTTCATCTGCACTGAGGGGTCGGTGTTCCAGATTTTTTATAGGGTTTCTTGTCTTATGACTTTAGTTACACAAGTATTTCAAAATATTAGCCTGAATCAGCATTACCGAAAATCTAAAGGTGGAGTACATCTGTTAGTTTCCTTAGTTTGGGGCGCGATGAGTTCACACCCGTTAGACGCCCAAGAAGTAGCACGTCTTGTACACTGTAAGCATGCAGGGCCTACATGACTCCTACCACACACCCCGTAGAACATGCTTTCTGTCACGTACACCAGATTTGTCAAGCACAAGTTATTGACCTGTATTTTTATTTTTCCACAAAGGCAGAGGTCACCAAATGGTCCTGGAGGTCTTTGATGACATTTGACCAGGCCAGCATTATCTAAACTCTGAAAGCTACAGTAGGTACTGCATCCTCCTGGTTAAACAGAGACCCTCACTCCATAGCCTCCATCTGTGAACTGCTTTGCACTGTTCTGCATGGTGTAGCTTTACCGAGGAGGAAATCAAAAATAATGTAAATTCCTAGCAATCATGCACAAGCCTACATATCCATCATTAAACAAAATAATGTTAGATGGGCCTGTTTAGTCCATCATCAGACTCCTCTTACTAGCTAATAGTGAGCTTGTCTCAAAACCTCATCCAGATAGTTTTGGAAATTTGTCAAGGTTTCTGCTTCAAGTCCAAGAATGGATAGTTTGTGACAGATTCCCATGATCCTTTGTGTGAAGAACTACTCAAGGGTTCCACCTTAAATGCACTTCTCCTCCACCTCTCTGCTTATAAATGCTGTTGTTGCCAACTCCAGGGACCTTCCCGTCCTGTTTCACTGCCAGCACTTTCCATCGGCCCCTGGATCCTACTGCACTTTTAAAACTTTTTCTTTATTGCACACCTCTGAGCTCAAGGGGGTCAAATGCCATAAGCATTGAAAACATGAGGTTGGTGACAATTCTTAAAATTATAAAAGAAAAAATAAAACACTTAAATGTAATTAGGTGTTCCTTAAAATTTTATCATAATTGATTTATTCGTCTCAAAACACACATTTCACTACTTTTGACCAGCACTCTCTTTGACTTCTGTATAATTTATCTTTAATAATAACCAGCTCTGACTTCTAACACATTAAACACGAGACATTTGAGCAGCAGTGAGCCACGTGAGAAATCCGCCTTCCTAAAGTCTTTGCCGCCTCGAAGCTCTTTGTTGCCTTCACAAATTAAAAGGAGCTTAAAGCAGCTTGAACACCTGTGTCCTCACCGAATGAGGGATCAACTGTTCAGCAAGTCTTCTTAATGCCATTGTCACATTCGAAATACACAGCTTGGCACCAAATGAAGTCAGGCTACAATCCACAAAATTCAAGAAGGGGCTTTGCAGCAATCACTGAAAAAATGAATCTGAACCACTTTTTCCAGTTTAGACACTTTTATTTTGTGCAAAATTCAAAATAAACACTTATTTACAGATAATCTACCTAGGCCAAGACATATTATTTAATTTTTGCGTATGCTTTTTAAACTATACCAAAAGTAAACTGCTGAAAAAAATTAAAAGAACACTTTAAAAACACACCAGATTTTAATGGGAAGAAATACTGCTGGATATCTATACTGATGTGGACTGGGTAATATGTTAGGAACAAAAGGATGCCACATCGTTTGAAATTTAAATTATCAACTTAAGAGAGGGCTGAATTCAAAAATCAAAGTGAAAAAATGATGCGGCAGGCTAGTCCATTTTGCCGAAATTACTTTGCCAGTAGTCAGCAGGCCTGTCAAGCATCTAAGGGTCTGCCATTGTCACTTACTGTATGGATAGCAGCAGAAATTTGAGCACAATGCCCACTAACAAGAGATCTGAGGTAGCACAAGCCTATCACATTCATCCTCTCAGTCCACTCACTGCACTACTTGGTCATGAGGGGCAGGTACCAGCACTGGCACTGTAGGGGGCAGCAGTTCATTGCAGGGCATAGTCGTGTGCTGCCAGTTAATGTTACACACCTACCTGTACTTGGGAGATGAAAGGGTTAGGGTTAGGGAGAGCACGCAAACACATGGAGGACATGCAGGCTCGACAGGGGCCCAGGAGCTTAGGCGCAGGAGGGCTTGTCAATTTTCAACAGGCAGGAAGGGTATTTTAGTTGTTTACAAATCATTTTTGAATGCAGAAAATGTTGTAAGAGATAGTAAATAATCAATAGGAGGTAAGTGTTCATGTGGGCCACTTGTAGAAAGTATGTTTGGCGGAAGGTATTTATTAATAAGTTATTTCAGCTTGAAATATGTTTTTATAGTGCTCTTCTATTAATAATCCTAAAATTATGTAAATATTTTAAAAGAATTAAGTGAAAAATTACACTAAAAATGAAGACAAACTTACAATATTTTCATAGTAATATCCAAGCACTGACAAATACCCACAGATTTTATTATGCAGTAAATTCATTTATTAAGTCTGTTAAAAATTAAGACTTGCAGCACACAATCATACACACAAAGTAGTAGGACACAACCTGATAAAAACAGAATGAGAGTCCATTAATATCTTAGACACCTCTCTAACAAAGTGGTCTGGACTCCTCACAGCCTGGGAGCAAACAACCCTCTGACCAGGGACACTGCAACATATCCATTTCTCTTCTTCTTCGTCTTCTTTTACTTGTTCTGCCTTCCTGTGCTTTCATATCACTCAAGTTGCTGATCTGTTTCCACCGAAGGGTAAACTAAATCATTGCAGAAGGACATGGACAGCATACAGGCTTGGGCAGATTTGTGGCAGATGAAATTCAATGTCAGTAAATGTAAAGTATTACACAATAGGATGTCTGAAAATCAAGAGTACACTTTATAAGAAGAATTTAGGAATCGTAGTGGACTCTACGCTATCAACTGGCAGACAGTTAAGGTTAAAAGAATTTTAGGTTATATAGTATGATGTGTGGAGTACACGTCCAAGGAGGTTATGCTCAGGCTTTATAACGGTCTGGTGAGGCCTCATCTGGAGTACTGTGTACAGTTTTGGTCTCCAGGCTACAAAAAGGACATCGTTAGAAAAGTTGTGACAGATGGTTATCAGCAAGAGTGAAAGGGAAAGGTCTACTGGACGGTAGTAAGACCAGCTATGTTATATGGGTTGGAGACGGTGGCACTGACCAGAAAGCAGGAGACAGAGCTGGAGGTAGCAGAGTTAAAGATGTTAAGATTTGCATTGGTTGTGACGAGGATGGATAGGATTAGAAATGAATACATTAGAGGGTCAGCTCAAGTTGGACTATTGGGATACAAAGTCAGAGAGGTGAGATTGTGTTGGTTTGGTCATGCACAGAGGAGAGATGCTGGGTATATTGGGAAAAGGATGCTAAGGATTGAGCTGCCAGGGAAGAGGAAAAGAGGAAGGCCTAAGAGAAGGTTTATGGATGTGGTGAGAGAGGACATGCAGGTGATGGGTGTAACAGAACAAGATACAAAGGACAGAAAGATATGGAAGAAGATGATCTGCTGTGGCAACCCCTATCGGGAGCAGCCGAAAGAAGAAGAAGAAGAAGAAGAAGAAGAAGTCAATAGATTCCATCGTTAGCCATGAACGATGGTAGCAAATACTGTATGTGAAATACCAGTAGGTTCCTGATTTTAAAAGGACTTTTGCTGCATTCAGTAATACAGGTTACGTTAACGTTTTCTTGATCTGTTAGTATCCTGCTAAAGAGTTCAGTTTTTCCATACAACAGGAACATTTTCAAAGCCCAAAGAACCAATTTCAAATGCAAAGAACTCTTCACAGAATTAAATGGTTCTTGATCAAGCAATGGCTCTATGAGAAACCACACAAGCCAGTAAAGTGCCATTAAAGAACTGTAATTTTATAAGAGCACATGGTGGGCAACAGCAAGGGGATAGTAAAGTGGCCATTTAATGAGATTGCCATCCTACACAGTGTCATCAGTGCCAGAAACTGCAGAGTCATACACATCAAGGTGTCTTTGCATACAGGAACAGGAAAAAAGATCACTCTGTCAACATGCAGCTCACATAAGACGTCAATTGTAACTCAACGTTGTGGGCATGATGGGATGCATGATGGTGTAATTCTATAGAGCAGTTACATCAGGACTTTTATGCAACATGGCTCTGTGAGAGCTGGATGGCTTTTTTGTACGAGTTAGAGCTCAGTTAATGCAATAGCATTTATTTCTGATGCAGAAAATCAAAGTTTTTTTCTGTTTCCCACTTTAGCAAAACATCTGTATTCCAACATCTGAAATCAATCTTTCTTTCTTTCTTTCTTTCTTTCTTTCTTTCTTTCTTTCTTTCTTTCTTTCTTTCTATTCATATTGTTCAACTAATATTGTGAATGCACTGGTCCTTTAAGTTTGATTGGACTTATCGTTTTGAGGCTTTATTAATATAATTTTTACAAAAATACTCATAAATTTACACAAATTTCATGAATAAGACCCATTAAGGCTGTAATCACACTTTATATGATGTCTGTTATATTTTTTCCCCTTTTTGGTTTATTAATATGCACATATTTGCTTGGCAACTAATATAAATGTTTCATGAAAATTTTTACAAACTTTATTAACTCATTTTTAATGGGGTTGTAAGAGAAATTATGGATTGGAGGGAACCCTTGCTTGTGTTTCTGTCGAGCAGCAGTTTTATGAAGGTTCCTGATTTTCCATCATTTCAATCATATTTGCTCATCACCAACCTTCCACGAATGCTAAGCAATCAGCCATGTGCCTGGAAACAAAGCTGCTGGGTCATGACTCCATGCCTGCCACCTCTCCCAACAGCTCAGTGCCTAATTGAATTTGATGCGAGACGGAGGTGTCAGCGTGGCAGACAGTCGAGTAGGCAGTGGAAGCCAGTGTGCATGTCATGCTGGTCACAGCCCACTGGAAACAGTGTCTGCCTGAAATATGATTGAACTTTTGCAGCAACAAATAATGCAATTTTGCTGGCTTTGCATGGCATCCAGAAAGAGAAATACACCCTGGCGCACCACGTGAACGTCGACCGGATCGCATTAATGAAACTGCCATTCTCAACGGCCTCATGGAACGGGTTTTTTGTCTTTTTCTGATTAAGCAGGGCTGAAACCTGCTGATAACAATGAGGCAAGACGCAGCACGTTGCCTTTCTTAGAGCACAAAAATCCTTTAGGCTGGCACTAGACTATTTTATAAGGGAAATGTAATTCTTTTTTTATTTTGCAGATTATTATTATTTCATACAAGTCTGTCATTTGAGGCTTTTTTTTACTCCCATTATCCTTTTTAAAAACTTATTTTGCATGAGCCTAATGGCAAATATACAATACAGATAGATGGTGTTCCTTCTGATTTAATTGCATGTAATTAAAAATGTAAGAACTTTTTGATCAATTTCATTTGAAATAAATAATTGCTTTTGATCTTATAAAATACTAGGGGAAAAAAAAATCCATTACATTTTTAATGCTTGCCGATCTGAGCTAACGTGCAAATCTGTGGCTGCTTGTATTGAATTTCTGGCTTTAGAAGATATCACTTTGTAACAGCAGAAGTGGTCTTTGAGGCTAACATTATTAGATACATTGTGCTCTACTTAATAAATAAAAACACCCAAAAGTATTGGCTGGATTAATTATCTGCAGTCAAAAAAAAAAAAAAAAAATCATTTCCAGCTGGATAACTGCTGCAGTCAGAAAACGTTCACATGAAACTCTGTAGCCAAGGTCTTTTTAGGCTTCCGCTTTAGTCCAATGAAAACCAAAGGTATGGCGATGAATGACACAGCACATTTCTAAATGAAAATCATCTTTTTCTGCAGGCACTCCATTAGTTTTACTTAGTTGACACCTTTATTCAAGATGACTTACAACATTTAAAATACAATTGGTTCCAATTCTTTTTTTTCTAATTGGAGAACAGGCTGATGAACTGACTTGCTCATGGTCTGAAGTTTAAAGCCTTAACAACTATACCACACTGCCTGCCAGTCTATCATAGGGCACACTTACCCTCACCAGAACAGCTTATGGTCACCAAAGAACTGAAGTTGTCTACTGGAGTCCCCAAGAGGAGACCCCAAATGCACTTAGGGACAACATGCAAACCCCACACCAACAATTACCAGACTAGAGACTGAACCAGGTGCCAGAGATGCCAAGCGGAAACACCAAATCAGACAAACCTTTTTAACAGCCACATTTTTCACAGACTAATTATGCTCTGAACATCACTATACTGCATGGTGGGGGTCACTATAGAGTCCAGTGAAGAACCTATTAACACAAATATACCACTAACACCTATTTCTGCTTACAACAGTGTTGTTTTATAGTTTTTTTATGATGTAATTATAGCACTTCTTCCAAAACAGCCTTCCAACCTCATCTCTGTACTTCCAAGTGCTGTGCAAGAAGCAGCCTTTTTACAGAAGCTCTACATCAGTCTACAAAAAGGACATAGCAGCACTAGAAGTAGTCCAGAGACGGGCGACTAGGCTCATTCCAGGGCTACAGGGGTTGAATTATGAGGATAGATTAAAGGAGCTGATCCTTTTAAGTTTAAGCAAAAGAAGATTAAGAGGAGACATGATTGAAATGTTTAAAATTATGAAGAGAATTAGTATACAGTGATCCCCCGCTATATCGCGCTTCGATTTTCGCGGCTTCACTCCATCACGGATTTTAAATGTAAGCTTATCTAAATATATATCACGGATTTTTCGCTGGTTCGCAGATTTCTGCGGACAATGGGTCTTTTAATTTGTGGTACATGCTTCCTCAGTTTGTTTGCCCAGTTGATTTCATACAAGGGACGCTATTGGCGGATGGATGAGAAGCTACCCAATCAGAGCATGTATTACGTATTAAATAAAACTCCTCAATGATATAAGATATGCTTCCCGTGCGGTGCTTCGAAAACTTCAAAGCTCTAGCAGCCCGTATTGATTTTTGATTGTTTGCTTTTCTCTGCCTCTCTCACTCTCTCTGACATTCTCTGCTCCTGACGGAGGGGGTGTGAGCAGAGGGGCTGTTTGCACAGAGGCTGTTTGCTTAGAAGATACGGACGCGGACGCGCCTGTAAAAAATGCTGAAAGACTACCTTCACATTGATCCCTTCATTGTGCTGCTTTATCGCGGTGCTTCCCATACTTAAAAGCCCAGCAGCCCTGTGACACCCCGTGTAGTGGGAATTGGAATCACCAGCCTACACTCTAGGTGTCTAGTATGTGGGACCGAGCGTGACCAGGATGATGGTGTAAGACAGGGAGACACAGACACAAAAAGGGTTGGGGTTTTTGAAAAATAAAGTGAGGTTTTATTTACAGGTGCACTTAAAGAAAAAAATCAAAAATAATGTCCTGCGGAATTTATATATATTAATACACAGTCCAATACCGCAAAGGACACTCAAAATCAGTAATTAAATGGTGCCCAGAAATGACTATATACAGTATTTACAGTGCTTCTTGAAAGTCCCAAAAGAAAAAGTAAAATACACACAAACTAGTGAAATCCAAATATATACACAAAAACAAAATGTGAAGCTGTCTTCCTCCACAGTGATCCAAGTCAGGAAGCTGCTCCTCCAAACAGTGTATAATACAGGATTCACCCAAAAATATTCAAAAATACAGAAAAAGTGTATATACAAAAATAAACAGTGCACCACTAACCTCAACCCAATAAATACCTCCACCAAAGTTAATCCAGAGATATTTATATGAAAAAATATTTACAAAAACAAAGCACAAGCCGTAATGCTGCTCTGCCAGGTACCTTTCTCTAAGAAGATCTATTCAGAAAAGACCCCCTCTAGAGGCCACGATTCCCTTTTGTATTCGGCACCCCTACGCTGACCAATTAAACCGCCGTACGTCATCCCTCCCGGGGTACGCGATGACGTGAACGCGTTTGCGAAAAGCGGCGTCTACTTTCCCACATAATTATTATAAAAATCGAGCAGCCGGCGCGCGCGCGCGCGTGCGCGTGTATAGCTGTGCCGGCTTTTCAGACGCGGACTGCACTTCATGCCTTAAGTGAACGTAAACATTTTTCTATTTTTTTCTCCTTCCCTTGAGCTACAGCTCAGACAACTACGAATACGGGATCCCCATGCTAACCCGGGTTAAATAATATTAAGGCGCTTCACACTTCTTTTGCTACTTTAGAGTTATGATGTCGCGGGAGGCACATGCAGTGAATGGAGGACCGACAACGCCATCCCGGCCGGTCAATGGCAAGGCTGTCTCTCCAGTCTACATGAGACCCGCCGTGACACTCCCCAAAAGACGCTAATATCGTCAGCGAAGACGTCTGACTGCACTATATAAATGAAAAAAGGTAAGTTTCCTTTCTTTATACCTTTTTTCCTCCAAACAAAAGCCTCCCTCTTTACCCAGCAGAGGACGCTTAACTAATTTTATTTACTTAATGGTAATGCCAGTAAGGCACATTACCACAAGCCCAATTGATTTTTGATTGTTTACTTTTCTCTCTCTCTCTGACATTCTCTGCTCCTGACGCGCACACTCCTTAGAAGAGGAAGATATGTTTGCATTCTTTTAATTGTGAAAAAGAACTGTCATCTCTGTCTTGTCATGGAGCACAGTTTAAACTTTTGACTAAAGGTTGTTATTTCATATCTAGAGGGCTCTAATAATGTTACAATGTATTTAGAAGGTCGTAAACAGGTTTTCTATGCTCTAACTGCAAAAATATTAGATTTATAAATAAAGAATCCTACTTCGTGGAAATTCATTTATCTGTCTGGAGCAGATTAACTGTGATAAACGAGGGTTTACTGTATAACTTTGCGGAGAATATTTATAAACAGTGTGGGAGAGTTTCTAAGGGCTTATAATATATAAAAATAACCATACAAACATATGGTTTCTACTTCGCGGATTTTCACCTATCGCGGGGGGTTCTGGAACGCAACTCCCGCGATCGAGGAGGGATTACTGTAGTGGATCGAGACTATGACTTTAAAATGAGTTCATCAAGAACATGGGGACACGGTTGGAAACTTGTTAAGGGTAAATTTCACACAAACATTAGGAAGTTTTTCTTTACACAAAGAATGATAGACACTTGGAATAAGTAGTGTGGTGGACAGTAAATCTTTAGGGAATTTCAAAACTTGATGTTTTTTAGAAGAACTAAGTGGATAGGACTGGCGAGCTTTGTTGGGCTGAATGGCCTGTTCTCGTCTAGAGTGTTCTAATGTTCTAATGTTTTGTTTCTACTTATCTGCCTATTTATGTATTTATTTATTTAAAGCGCTTCCATAAAAGGCCAAATATTCCACTGTGGACTATGACCAGGATGAGATTCAAAGTCAGGACACTGGATCTGTGACATAATATTTCTAACCACTGTGCTGCATCATTTGTGTAATATTCTGTCATTCTTATGTTTTCTGGCTTGGACTCTTCCTTGACTGTTTCCTGGGCTTTGCCGCTCACATGTCACTTTGAATTCCCTGCTGACTCTGCCACTGTCGGTAGTATCTAAGGTACTAATGTAAGGTGCTCTCTTGGCTTGTGTCAATCTGTTGATTTGCGTGTGGTCCAGTGGCACACTGGCTAGAGCTGCTGCCTCACAGCCCCAAGACGCTGGCTTGAGTTTGCTGACTATCTATCTATCTATCTATCTATCTATCTATCTATCTATCCAGCTTGCATTGGCATATTTTCTAAAAAAAAACAAAACAAAGCAGACTATTTATTTAAAATAATACAAGATGAACTGCACACATTTCTTCTACATAACACACTTTGCTAACATATAATAGCACCAGTATGTGTAGGCATTCATCTCTCAAATGGGTGTCTCTAAGCAGACAAACCAATAAAGGCACAAAAAAAACTTACAGTAGGTCCACAAGTGGTCCTGGCAATGAAGCTGGAGCTTGTGCAATACACAGAAAGATACCAGCTACATATACTGTACACACAGAACTGACTCTAGTACCAGATTACTTGAGCAGCAGTGGTTTCTACCACTCTTGCTCTGCCGATTCCCTTTGGAAAGGCACCTTGACGTCTGTGTGCTCTGCCAGGTACAAACAAAATGGCTTGATAGCTCTGTAGTGCAGAAGCCTACTGCTCATCTTTCTTCCAGACCGACCACTGCGGGTAATCTTCTGGGAGGCAGTGGGTGTTTAAGAGCAACTGTTATGATGTTTAAAGCAGCTAACCGGGAGACCCAAAGACTGAAAGTAAAAACAGAAGGAAGCCTTTTCTTAGGGATGTTTTTCAAGTTGGAGGGTTTAACCCTAATAATCGTCAGACAAAAACTGCTAAGTGTCATTCACCAAAATTCTATTATTGTGCCAGAGCCAAAACAGGTTTTCAAACAGTGACATTTTTCTTTAAATTGATATGAGATATTTCAGGTGAATATGAGCAATGGCATGGAGAGGTGGCTCCGAGGCTGAGGATCTGCGCTGGTATTTGGAAGGTTGCCGGTTTGAATCGGCGTTAGTGCCAAAAGGGATCCTGCTGGGCCCCTGAGCAATGCCCTTAACCTGCATATGGTCCAGGGGCACTGTACAATGGCTGAAACCAAGGCGTATGTGAAAATTAACAAATTCCTAATATAAGATATTGTATAAGGTGAAATAAAGAACAAAATAAAAATACCCCACACCACCTATCCTGAAAATACTTTACTGCAAATTTAATGGACTTCTCAAAGTCACAATTCACTCACTCAGTCCGACTTTTTGACTGAGGGTGATAACCTGCAGTTATGTTTATTGTGCAGTTCACCTTGTCACAGAAGGACTGTCCAAAATGAAAAACAAACTGAAGGCCTTTGGCTGAAATAGTTGATAGGGAAAACCATATATTCTGAAAACTTCTGCCAAAAACACATCAGCAAGTTATATTGGTTGAGAGAAGTTTCTTCAGAGGGATGAAATGGACGCTCTGAGAAAAGCTGTCAATGGCTACCATAGTTACTGCGTTGTAATTTGAATGTAATGAAATCAAAGTGGTTGTACTCCCATGGTCAAGTAGCAACAGGCAGAGGATTTAACAAACCAACTGGAGAGCCTGAAATATTTTTCACTCTTACACCATGACATACTTTCTTCTAGTCAGTCATATTCTAATCAGCTTTGTTCTGAGCGTGGTCACAGCAAGCACAAGGGCACAAGGCAGGAACAAACCCTGGATAGGATGCTAGTCCATCTCATAGTGAACACACACACCCCAAGCACACACTCTGGACAATTTAGTATCGACAATCTATGTAACCTGCATGTCTGTGGGCTGTGGGAGGAAATCCATACACATATGTGGAGAACATGCAAACTCCACACAAGAACCAGAACGAGAACCTTGGTCTTCTTACTGCGAGGCAGTAGCATTACCACTATGCCACCATGCTGTCCCAAGACATAGTTGTGGTTATCTTTACACATATTATTCAAAATGAAATACTATTGCCAGAGTCCTTGTGTTTGCTTTATACCAAAATGTTTATCTGATAGTCCCAACTAAGAACCTCTCCCTTAAATTCTTGCAACACAATACTTTTTTCAGTAATGAGTAATGAGTCTGTGGAATTTTATAGGTTGGATCTAGTAATTTGTTTAACTAATTTTGTGTGCTTTGTTATTTGTCTGGAATGTCTGGATCAGATTTTAACACCAAGGCAACATCTTTCCCATTTCTGTTCCATGGATGGTAAGTTACCATGAAATTGAAATGACTGAAACACAAAGTCCACTGTGCTAGGCAAAAGATCCTTCTCTCAGCTGATTTAAAATAAATTGAGTTCTTGTGTGAGCATAACTTTAAATAGGAAATGGAGTGTTTTCTAGCCATTGTCTTTACACTTAAAAAGTACAACCAGAGGCATTGTTCGGATTTGGGTTTATCTCTGGGGCTGATGCTGCTAAAGTGAATAAAATTCTTCAATGGGACAAGGCTACAGATGTACATAAGATCGAATCAGAAATGAGAATGAGAATGAAAGCAAAGAATGTTATGAAGGTTTTTTTTGCCTAACACATCCCTTCAATATTGCAGGGTTGGTGTCAACATTGCCTTGGGGCAATGGTCGTCTTCCTAAAAAGAAGGTGTGTTCCAATTACTGAGGGGTCAGACTTCTAAACTTCCCTGGGAAAGGCTCTGAAAGGGTACTGGAAAAGAAACTCTTTCCAACAACTGAACCCTATGATCAATGAGGAACAATGCAGATGTTGTACTGGCCATGGAACAGAGGATCAACTCTTTGTTCTTGCAAAGATGTCTGAGAGGTTATGAGAGCTTGCCAGTCCTGTCTACACTTATTTTGTTGATGAGTGTTTACACAATAGTAACTTCTGAAAGGAGCTTTAAAAGTATGGGACTCTGGGGCCACTACAGCATGCTGTTGCGTCCCTGTATTGTGTGAATCTGTTCAATGTGGCCACTGGACTCCTATGCAGTATCTTGTTTCCTCTCCTAGTCATGATATCAGGGCCTCTTAGCTTTTTCTGACTGTGATCTCTAGTGCACAGTAAAATGGTCCACAGCTGAGTGTGATGCATTTGGGATGAGAATCGCCACCTTCAAACCTGAGGTTGTGGTCCTCATCTGGAAAAGAATGGCTTGTTTTGATCAGGTAAGAGCAGCTGCCCCAAATATTGTTGGGTGAGGGAAGAAATGACCGTGAGATTAACCAATAAACCGGTGCACCCATTTTACAAACAATATTGGGAATTGTTGTAGTCTAACGGGAGTTAGGCCCTAACCATATGAATGATATTGTCAGTACAAATAGTGGAAATGAGGTTTGTGTATAATAAGGTTGTTGGGCGCTCACTTGGTGTAGTAGGTTGAGGAGCTCAGTAATAATTTGGAAATGGGTTCATCTTAAAATTTGCTAATGGCTCAGTGATTGTTAATCTAATGAATGAGAATAAAATCAGTGATGGTCCATTTGTAGAGAATTTGGTTAACTGGCATGATGAGTCTTTTCTATACCTAAACATTGTAAAAACTAAAGAACTTATAATTGATTTCAGGAGGAACACCATTCATCCACAAGAAACAATCATCAAAGTCCAGGCAATGACGATTGTTGAAAGTTTTTAATATCTGAGGACAAACACAGACTCAAAACTGATATTTAAGGAAAACGCAGAAGCCATGCGGAAAAAGGGAAGCTGAGTGTATTTAATGTGAGTCTTCCCATTATGTCACACTTTTACAAATCTTACATTGAGTCTGTCTCTACTCATGTTCTTCTGGCTTAGTTCAGAAATCTTTACGTCAGCAATAAAAACTGAATAAATCAAATTGTAAAATGGAGCAAAAATATTACAAGGTGTCAACAGTCAAATCTCACAGATGTGTTTCACAATCAAGTATGATGGAAAGCAGAGTGCATTTTGTCAGACAGGAGTCACCCACTACATTCTCAGTTTCTGTTGCCATCAGGTCACAGGTTCAAGGTTCCAGGGATAAAAAGCAACCAGTTCAAATGATCTTTCATTCCAACTGCCATTAATCTTTTAAATAAGCTCCACTTTAATAAACACTCACAGACTTAAATCATAGGATGAACGAGTAGCATTTGTATTAGTAATGTCTAAATGTTGGTTTGATTTTTATGTCTAATATGTTACATAAGGAAATAATAAATTTGACAAGGAAGAGGAGGCCATTCACTCCATCAAGCTTGTTTGTTTATCTAATAGCTAAACTGTCCCAATATCTCACCCAGATTCTCCTTAAAGGTTGTTAAAGTTTTTACTTCAACTACCTGTCTCGGTAATTGAATTCTCGGTAATTTACTCTTTGTGTAAAGACGCGCTTCCTGGCTTCAGTCCTAAATGCTCTTCCGCTCCCTTCCCACTGTGTCCGATGCATTGTTTCACCATAAGTATTATGCTAACTGCTATATTTTATTCATTTGTACTATGTTTTATGGCTGTGTTCTTCTTTAACGTGTTAATTTTAATCTGTGGTCTGTTTATAAGACCTACTGGCAAACCTACTCTCCCTCTTGGGACAATAAAATTGAATTGGATTAAAAAATAATGAACCTCAGATTAGCAGAGATGCTTTTCCAGATAGAGGAAAGCCATTAGAAGTGTTTTCAGCATTTATTTAGAATTCTGCTATAGTGCTTTGCACTGGATGGGTACAAGGCATTGCCCACTGGGAGAAGGCCTGGTGGCAAAGTCAGGACATGCTTGTAGGATTACGTCTCTTAGCTGACCCTGGGAAAGTCTAGGAAATGGAAGAAGTTGTTAAGGATAGGATGGCCTGGTCACGCTAACTCTGTATTTTGCTATTGTGACCCTCTTTGGGACCAACTGTACCACATCTATAAACTTGGGAAATACCATGAGATGGTGATCACTGTAGAAAAACACTACAAAATGAATGTTTGCTTGTTTGAGCCATATTTTTTCCCCCACAATTAGCACCCTGGCAAATTAAGTGACTTGTTCAGGGTTACAAAGCAAGAATTTAGCCAGCAGTATTTTGTCATCACTAAGCTACGCATGCCTTTCTATTTTCATTGTTAACTTTAAACTTTGTAGTTACTCAGTTATATTGTGTGTATATTGTTTTTGTAAGTCGCTTTGAATAAAGTCATGTGCCAAATAGACTTTAGGAATTTATTTATTTATTTTTTATTAACATAGTATAAATTCTTAACAATTGCAAGAGCTGACAGAAAGGTACATTGCAATATACCAATAAAACACCCACCCAAGACCCCCCCCCCCAGGCCTTATATGAACAAAGACAGCCCTGAAGGGGAAGAGGAATTTATGGTTGAAGAAACTTTGAATAGTGCTGGCTATTTATTTATTTACCTTCCCTTAGCATACTTTCAGTACAAGAGTGCTAATAAATTGTGAAGACTGACACTAAGCTGGCACTCTGAGCAAGACCTTGAGTTCAAAAGTGGCGATTGCAGAGTTTTCATGAAAGATTTGAATTACTCCGTGTTGCAACTGCTTGCTATTTCCCTTAAGTCTACTAGCTGTTAATGGTGCTAAGCCTTGCTTTCTGACTGCCTTCGACTTGGAAGTGAAGCTTGAGTTGTTCCAGTCCTACATATGGATGTTTATTTCATTTCTGCCATTTCAGATTCAAGTTGCTTAACCTGATGTCTTGCCCTCTGTCTACTGCCAAATGTCACACAATTCACAGAACGAGGAGGAAAAGGGAAAAGAGAATGAAATAAATTAGTCCTATGAGATGCAGAACAGGTCTTCAGGGGGAGAATGCAGTAAGAAAGAAAGAAATTTATTTTTTCAATTTATTTTTATCAATCCGAAAAAGAAATTCAAAATAAACACAGCAATAACTAATACAGTAGAAATGAAAAAATACCATAAGAAAGCAAAAAAGACAACCTAATAATAAAATACGGGTGTTCAAATGATGTAGACCCCAAAGCCAACAATTAGCATCCAGAACTAACACAGATAAATCACTACATCCACCCCCAAATCAAGATCCCAGAATAAAATAAATCTTAAGAGTGACAAGGAATGAAGAAGCCAACTAACAGAACCAAAAAAAAAAAAACAAAGAAAGGTGGCCTTTATCAGAGCAAGGATGGAAATAAAGCAGAGAGGAAGAAGATTAGAGATCCGAAAATATGGATCTCTCATGAGCCTCTGTCTCCCAGTCAGGTAACCATCTCGACAGTCTTATCCCAAATGGCCAAGGTTTCCACTGTCTTTTAATTGAGTGTTCTAACTGGACATGGCTGTAGTAGGAGGGCAAAGAAAATTGATGGTAAACCAGATCCAGAGATGTCTGCTAGCCAATCAAAAAAAGCTTAACAGCAATTGTACCTAAATAAAAAAAAAAAAACATTAGGTTGATAGAAAGATGGAAGAGTGTGAAGGTTTCAGGTGGAATAAAATATGAGGACAAAGAGAAAAGAATAATTCCTTTGCAGAAGACAAGTGACCCACAGTAGACTAGAAACAGGACAGAGTCCAAGCTTGTTTAAGAAAGTTCCACGTTCTTTAGGGGAGTATGAGTAACAGTGAGGGGCTAAGGAAACTTCAAAGGGTATCTAGCAAAGATGAATTGAATAAATTGACGACCAGGCTTTTTGGAACACAACTGAATGTTTTTAAAAGTTATGTCCCACAAAAAAGAAGAATGAAAAGAGGAGAAATCATCATCCAAATTTTCAGAGATTGAAAAACTGATTGACACAATAAAGAACAGAGAGCAGAAATCACTTCAGGAGATGTGAGAAATGTGCAGAGGGGACAAACAGGTCAGTGGAGACCAAAGAGAACTTAGAGAACTATCAGGTTGAGATATTGGGACAGCTCAGCCATTAGCTAAACAAACACGCTTGATGGACTGAATGGTCTACTCTTTGTCAAGTTCTTATATTCTAAAAAGAAATAACACAAGACAGTTTGAAGTTGTAAATAAAGGAAGAAGAGATGAATCACAAAATGTCTCAGAACCTTCTAATATCCTGCACAGACCACAAAGGGAAAAAAACACTGGAATTTCCTCGATGAATGATTCATAAAAATGCAGATGGTTTGTGCAGTTTAGGCATGAAGGCCCATTGGCTTTTCCATTAGCAAGCCAAATGTGATGTGCACATGGTAGGATCAGTATGAGTTATGCTGAACTCATTTTGAGGTTTGCAAAGAGGATATCTTTTAAATTACATACAAGAAGAACCAATGGCCTTCTTAAGGGGAAGCTGATCGGAGGCACTGAAGGTCAAAACCAGCTTCTGGTGGGATGAAAAATGAATGGCCAATGATAAAGTTTTAGTTTGGAAAGAGAAATGAGAGTTTGAATAAGAACTGTAGGCTTTAATTTGGGTCCCTTCTGGCTTCAAACTAATTTAAAAATTTGAGATTAATTATTAGTCTAATAGGGGTGTGGTACTAAGACATTGATCAAATTAAAACAAGTCACAATGTTCATTGGCTCGGTAAGACTAAAGGGTACAGCCAATTATGACTTTGCCTTGTTGAAGATGTGATGGAGATTTACAATATGCTAGCTCCCAGATACTTGAACTGCTTAGAAAGCATTTCCAAACCTGTTTGTGACATTATGGAGTCAGTAGGAAAACAATCTCTATTAGTCAATTTTTTAATAAATTGTCATTAACACCTCATAATTCAAACAAGTCAATGACACACTTCTCCACAGGTGACACTATGAATTAAATGACAATAGCAATAATAGGTATGGTGCTGCAGCATTCATGTACATGAGGAGGTGGTGGAGAAATCTTGAGAATAAAGACTTGTGGAAAAGAGGAATCCCATGAAACATAGAAGCAGTAGCCAAGTGTAATACAGCAGAGACAATTCCAGGGAGTCAAAACCAGATGAAAATAAGAGGTCCTGATAAGGAGATGAACTCTTAGGGCATTATGAGAACTACAGAAACTGATACAACTTGTGGTGACCTTTACTCATCCATCCGTCCATTTTGTAGCCCACACAGTACATTCAAGGTTCAGGGCAGACAATAGTGATTCTAGTAGCACTGGGCCCAAGATGTGGAACAACCCTCGGCAGGGCACTAGTCGACTGCATAGCAGAGCCACATGGTGCCCATTTCGAATTTTCAGTTAACCAGACATATGCATCTTTGGGAGAAGGGAGGCCATCCTGTCTATTACCTGAACATGCTTATCTTTTATTTTCAGGAATGTGTCTAGCATCACAATGTCTGCCATTAAATGTAGGTTGTTTTGTAGTTTCAGCTTCATTTTTCATGGATCCTGCACCTTTGAGATGCTGGCAAATCTTTGTAAGCACTTATTCATCTTGATTACAGACATTGTACCCAAAGCCTGGACTCTGATTGGTGTTCAGTAACTCACACGTTGCTTTGTCTTAATACATCATAGAGTAAAAGTGTTGTGGCTTATTTATTGTTCTTGTGACGAACTGCTACAAATCACAAAAGCTTTTAACATTTCGCCACTAAGAGACAGCCTTCATATTTTAGAATTAAGCCATCAGGCATTTCAGAAACCGATAGACAGATGTGAAATGAATGTCAAGTGCTAGCAAGAATGATGGATGTGCCAGTGCAACAAGCTTGTTCTCTTGTTGCCAAAGACCACCTTGGTAGGACAGCAGTAATCAGTACACACATATGCAGTAGATGCTATCAATGGCTGTCCTTTTGATTTATTGTGACCAATACAGGTTATGTGCACAATCAAATAGTCCAAACATGGCTCAGGCAAGAGAATAATGTTTCTTAAACTCAGGTCAAACAACTATTGCTATTGCTTTTGATCAAAACAATATAAGTAATCCAAAGAAATCCGGGTATCTAATATCAGTCTTTCTCTACTGCAACCTGCTACCATAGGAGAAGAAGTCTGAAAGAGTTATTTTTTGATACTTAGGTTTTCAATGCCTTAAAAATATCAGGTAGTCGCTGCATATCTGCTGCTAAATCTCATAGATTGGTCTACACTTTTTTCAATATCCTATATATTCTTAACTTGCATAACTATAATTTCTTTTGCTTTATTTATTTCAAGATGCCACTGTAAATTTTACTTTACACTCAACTGGCGAGCAACATAACAGAAGAAGTTTGATTGGAAATGTCTGGCAGACTTACAGGGAAGTTCAGCCATTTGATATGGAAGGGGTAATTTGAGGGGAATATGTGGCACTAGTTAGCCAATTGCTCTGCCCTGAAAATGCCTCGGTCATACTGTCATTAACCTTCAACCAATCAGCTTTAAAGAAGGAACCTGATGCTCAACAGTAGAAACCCAGTTTTAAGAAAATCATCCAGAGACCCCATATAGCCCCTAATCTAAGATGTAATATTCCTAAATTTCCCTCCAATTTTCATGAAAATATATAATATGCTTGTATCATTATTACTCAAAAAATGTTGTACATATGTATCTATATAAATGAAATCTTAATCTGTTGCTTGTCTCTTTCCTTTTCTGTTCATTCACCCATCTTTCATTGCTGTTTGTCCAACTTAAAACACAGGTTATATAGCGTAACGGAAAGATAGGTTGTAATGGGACAGAAGCAACCCTCAAACTTGTGGAGATGCAGTTACTACAGTTCCCATCAGGCTGCAGGAGCGCACTGATGCTGCCCAGAGGACACTATAATAAGCACACAAAGCTTTATACTATCCAAGACAGAATCTCATGTAAAACAACAGATACAGACTTATCTCCTCAACTAATTTAGATAACAATTTTTTTGTCTTGCTGGATTACACCTTCTGTCTGTCTGTCATTTTGTCTCATTGTGAATCGTGGGTTGTGTTTCCAAAACACAGTTTTTCCCAGTGATACCTCTCTGTTTACAACAGAGTTTTTTTGCATGTCGACTACATGACTATTAATAAAGATGTGCAGAGTGGTCTACCAGCTCCAGACCAAGGTATGACATATTTGAACAAAAATAAGTAATTAATAACACTGGATTCTGTTTCACTGTTGTTATATTAACACTAAAGCAGTCTATCTGAATAGATTTTGACCAGCTGAAAGTTTTCTTTTTTTTGCAGTGGGATTCCCCGCCTCTGCTTTTGCAAGAGGACATGAAATTAGCCCTATGGTAGTGGGTAAGAGATCCTAAATTGTAATAATAAAAATCCCCAAAAAAATTGAACAAAATGCTTGATTAAAGAAAAAAAATGAATATATTGGGTTGGATTCAAATCGAGAAAGGCAT
This sequence comes from Polypterus bichir lapradei, assembly GCA_026402145.1. Taxonomy (NCBI): domain Eukaryota; kingdom Metazoa; phylum Chordata; class Cladistia; order Polypteriformes; family Polypteridae; genus Polypterus; species Polypterus bichir. Next base: position 79,513,281 of record JANRMT010062792.1, read on the forward strand.
GCTTACCACAACAAGCTTTGTGGCCCTGTTTCTTCTATGTAGAGATCACACTGAAGCATTCCATGCCGACTGTTCGAGCTCTGAGCTGCCCACACCATAGAGAAAGTAAGGCCAAAATTATATATTAAAGATCTAATTTATTGTACCAAATACATGTGTGCCAAATTTGAAGTGCCTGGCTGGAAGAACAAAGCTGTGCATAAAGAACAAACAGAATGTGTGCAGTGGAATGGCTGTTTATATGTGAAGCCTTTTGGATGTTCCCACTTACTCCTGTTCCTTTTTAGGTGTCCAGTTACTGTAATGCTTGGTCTTGTCCTTTTGAGTCTATGTAAACCTTAGAATCTGAACTTCTCTATATTCATTTTCTCTCACTGCTGCATGGTTAGTTTGTATTATTTGTATTTCTACAATCTATTTATGTTACTGCAAATACAATTTATTGTGCTGATGAAGGCTATCAAGTCCAACACAGTTAACACAGTTTCTCCTGTAACGGGTAAGTAAGTTCTGAATTTGAGGTGTCTGTATTGAGAGTAGTAAGAGTTTTCAGGTTGGGTTTTTCGATTAGTAACTTGTGCAAAGCTAAGTTATAATTCTGCTTTGTGCTACATTGTATTTTTACATTTATCGATTATATATTTATGTGCTTAATTAAGCCAGTCAATCTGCCTCTTTTTTGTTGCTTTGCTAACCAGTTTCTCTTGGCTTTGCGACTGCCGCACTCTCACTTTGTTTTGCTAATGGCCTCAATACTTGCAGCATCTGGTCAGGAGATTAAACGTCTGCTATCAATTCCTGTCTAGGCGAGTAACTTCTGGTTTTCAGGTGTCTGTATAATGAGAGCAGTAAGTGCTCTTAGCTTGTTTCTTATGATTAGTAATTTGTAGTTGTACTTACTTTTTCAATAGGCCCTGTTATTTAGTCCAATTGTTTCTCATACTAGTGCTATACTGATGATATAAAGCTGTAACTGTCATTGCCTCAAGTGGACCAGCCACATGGTATCCACTGGGCTCTCAGCATGTCTCACTGATAATTCATCCAGGATGAAGAAGCACCATCTCTAGCTCAACCTGGCCAAGATGAAACTTCTTGTTATCCTAGCCAGCCTGTTTATTCAACACCCCTTCTCTGTTCAGGTAGGCTCATTATTGCTAACACCTGCTAAGTAAGTATGTGACCTTCAGGTGATGATCGAAGACCTAGCTCTCTTTCACAGACCACATTACAAGTACATTTTCTTACTTGCAGACATATTCTGTATAACCTCCACAAAATCAGGCTATATCTGTCAGCGTATATGGCACGACTCCTCGTCCAAGCTTTGCTCTTGTCACATCTGAACTACTACAACTGTCTACTGGCATGAGTGCCTGCATCTTACACTAAGCCACTGCAGATGATTCAAAATGTAGTGGCACATCTGGTGTCCAACCAGTTGAGACAGACACATGTCACTCCTCTTTTCCTGTAGCACCACATACAGTATTAAGTTCAAACCCTTAATGCTTGCTTACAGGGAAGTCAATGGCTTATCACCTGTTTATATGTAGGCACTCATGAAGTCCTATGCTTCTTCTTGCCCACTCAGTTTTGCTAATGAATGTCTGGCATCTGGTGATGTCACCTCTGCAATGACATCAAATCTCAATCCAATACACCTCCATCCTAACTGCTGACTCCTTCATTGTGTTTAAAAAGCATTTGAAGGCTTTCCTGTTCTGTGAATATCAGTCTAATTAATCAGGGATTTAATAGATAGATAGATAGTGTACAACAACAACAACATTTATTTATATAGCACATTTTCATACAAAAAAGTAGCTCAAAGTGCTTTACATAATGAAGTAAAATAAAAGACAAAATAAGAGATTAAAATAAGACAACACTAGTTAACATAGAAAAATAGTAAGGTCCAATGGTCAGGGAGGACAGAAAAAACAAAAAAAACTCCAGACGGCTGGAGAAAAAAATAAAATCTGCAGGGGCTCCAGGCCACGAGACCGCCCAGTGCCCTCTGGGCATTCTACCTAACATAAATGAAATAGTCCTCTTTGTAGTTAGGGTTCTCACGAACGCTCTTGATGATGATGGTCATGCAGACTTCTGGCTTTTAATCCATCACTGTTGGAAAATCACGGTGCTTTGAGTAGATGGTGGTGTCACAAGCCACCACCAAAAAGACACCAGAAAAAGAAACAGAAGAGAGGGTAGGGGTTAGTACAGATTTTAGAGCCACCATGAATAGTTATTATAATGAATTGGATATACAGAGTATCAGGATTAAATTACAGTGAGGTTATGAGAAGGCCATGTTAAAATAATGTGTTTTCAGCAGTTACGAGTTACAGTGCTCGACTGTATTAGCCTGGCGAATTCCTATTGGCAGGCTATTCCAGATTTTAGGTGCATAACAGCAGAAGGCCGCTTCACCACTTCTTTTAAGTTTTGCTCTTGGAATTCTAAGGAGACACTCATTTGAGGATCTAAGGTTACGATTTGGAATACATTAATCCCTCCTCGATCGCGGGGGTTGCGTTCCAGACCCCCCCGCGATAGGTGAAAATCCGCGAAGTAGAAACCATATGTTTGTATGGTTATTTTTATATATTTTAAGTCCTTATAAACTCTCCCGCACTGTTTATAAATATTCCCCGCACAGTTATACAGCATAATCCCTTTGTATTCTCTTAGATATTAGGTAAGATTCATTGAAATTATGTATATAAACACACTCTTTATATACAGTAAAACCTAAATATTATTTTAAAGATATTGAGTGTCTCCGATATCACATATGTTACAGCCATTACGATAGACAGGTCACCAGCAATAAATACGTACAATGCAAGAAAAATAGTATACAGTAAATGTGTGTACAGTGACACTAAACGTACGTACATGTACTAAGCACTGTAAGAAGAAAATTAATTATGGTTACTCACCAACAATGACACGATGACTTGTCCGATAACAATGAGTTTAATTTTACTGCACAACAAAGGAGAGCGTTACAGCCCTTGTAAAGGAGCCACTTCAGGCGATTGTGTAGCACTGCCGTTGTTCTTCTTCTGGCAGTCTTCAATCCAAATCCCTAAAGCAGATTCCATCCAGACTACTGCCTTATTACATCCACTTACAACTCGTTTTGCACCCTGGTTAAAAGGACACTGCAGCCGTAGATCTTATATTCCTTTCCTACGTTTTTAATAAAAAGAATCGTAGCCTTCAACAAATCCAAAACGTTTACCTTTTCTGCAATCGTTAACATCTTCTTCTTGAGCTTGGGCACGGCCCCTGAAGCAGTAGCAGATTGTTTTGGAGCCATAATGAAGGGCTTGACTATGCACAAAGATAAACACTAAAGAGCACAACTCTTTACACAGCCAAACACGTTGATACTGAATGAGCGAGACGAGACTTCCTGGTTAACACTGCATTCAGCACGCAGGAGCTCAACTGCATGCTCTGATTGGTTAGCTTCTCAGTCAGGAGAACTTAACTGCGTGCTCTGATTGGTTAGCTTCTCAGCCATCCGCCAATAGCGTCCCTTATATGAAATCAACTGGGCAAACCAACTGAGGAAGCATGTACAGGAAGTAAAAAGACACATTGTCCGCAGAACCCGCGAAGCAGCGAAAAATCCGCGTTATATATTTAGTTATGCTTTCATATAAAATCCACGATAGAGTGAAGCTGCGAAAGTCGAAGCGCGATATAGCGAGGGATTACTGTATAAGATGTCAGATATTCCGATATATAAAATGGGGCGAGATTATTTAAGGCTTTATAAACCATAAGCAGAATTTTAAAGTCAATCCTGAATGACACAGGTAACCAGTGTAGTGTCATCAAAACTGGAGAAATGTGTTCGGATTTTCTTTTCCTAGTTAGGATTCCAGCAGCTGCATTTTGCACTCGTTGCAAACGATTTATGTCTTTTTTGGGTGGTCCTGAGAGCAGTGCGTTACAGTAATCTAGTCGACTGAAAACAAACGCGTGAACTAATTTCTCAGCATCTTTCAGTGATATAAGAGGTCTAACTTTAGCTATGTATCTTAATTGAAAAAATGCTGTCCTAGTGATCAGATTACAGTCAACAATTACTCCTAAGGTTTTTACCTCCGTCTTGACTTTGTGGAACTGGACCCGGACACAGACAGGCAGACATCGTTTCTTCACCCAACACACGTTTATTATATACACTATTTACAGAGTTCATAAGTGCATAACCCAGTGCTTCCAGCACCGATCCCCCAAAGTCCAGGCCTCACAGTCGCCAATGCCTTCCTTCTGGCCGTCTCCACTCCTCTCTCTGAGCTCCGTCCTCTTCCACCCAACTCTTGCCGATGAATGAAGGGAGGCGGCCCCTTAAATACCAGCCCGGATGGGCTCCAGCTGCTTTCCCGGCAATCCCCCGCAGACACACCCCTGTGCGGCAGAAGTGCCGGCTGCGCACCCGGAAGCCCTCTGGGTGTCCCCAGTTTTCTTCCCCCCAGCACTTCCTGGTGTGGCGGAAGTGCTGAGGTCCAGGGTTCTTCAGGCACCGGGGCGCTGCCTGGCGGTGGCCACGGGCCCCTACAGGGTTGGGCTTAATTGCCCTCTACCCGTGGCCCCCAACACAACCGGGGCGATCGCCCCCTCATGGTCTGGAGGAGGCACAAGCCCTCCTCCGGTCTTCCCGGGCATCCCGGCTAGGCTCCACTCCCAGCTGCATGCGACAACTTTTAATCCTAATGTATCCAGTTTATTTCTAATAGCCTCATTGTATCCGTTATTGCCAATCACTAAGATTTCAGTTTTCTCTTTATTTAGCTTGAGAAAGTTACTATTCATCCATTCTGAGATACAAGATAGATAGATAGATAGATAATTTATTAATCCCAAGGGGAAATTCACATACTCCAGCAGCAGCATACTGATAAAAAAACAATATTAAATTAAAGAGTGATAAAAATGCAGGTAAAACAGACAATAACTTTGTATAATGTTAACGTTTAATCCCGGGTGGAAGTGAAGAGTTTCATAGTGTGGAGGAGGAACATCTGCAGCATCTTATTGCAGATGTTGAAGGATGCTAGTCTTCTAAGGAAGTATAGTATAATAGGTTCATGTAACTAAAGAAAGATTACATAGCCTTGCATTGATCTTCATAGATTAAAGCTCTTCACTTGTGATGATCACTTTTGTACACTTTCTGTAACACCAGATCCAAAACAGTTCTCAGACTGACGTTTACTTGATTATGTTGACGTCTTTTGTAAGTAGTTTTGGATAAAATCATCTTCTAAGTGAATAAATGTAAATGTATTGCTGTTGAGTGTTGATTTCCCAGAAGTGTTTGCTCCATCATTAAACTAATGATATGTTTCTGCACCTTCATTGTTCTTCTTAAATTTTATTAGGTGTGTGTGTGTTTTTTTTTACTAACAGTAATAGCTTCTCAGATCACTTAGTTACACAACACCATTGGAGACAACTTGGCACCAGCCCCACATGCTGAGGATGAACCAAAAACCAATGAAATCTTCTGGGTGTTTTCAGGAGCCTTCAGAAAAATGCATTGAAAATATAACCCAGTTTGAAATTATAATGGAAAAACTGCACATGATGGTCTGATAGTAATGGACACGTGAAAATGGCTTGAAGTGGTACAGACTGCTCAGCACAAAAAAACCTCTCAAGTGAGAAGAGTTATTTTGTGGAAAATTGCTGTTAATGCAATCCATAAAGAATCTCACTGTAGACCTAGCAGTGGGCAATGGCTGTGCAAATAATAGAAGCTGTCAATAATGATAGTTGCAGCCATTAAATAGGCCTCTGCACATTGACATGTACACGTGTGCCATCTTGATCATCTGGCAGAAAGAAAGAGGAGACAGGCAGCCACCTCCTTTTCTGCGGTCAAGTCATCGGTGTCTTGTACTGTAAACATTTTCTCCTCATTTAGCAGCAGATGAACCCCAGTGACTCCACGACTTCCCTCATCCTAACCTTAAACAAACTGAGGGTTATGCTAAACTCATTTCGTGTACTCATGAGACTCTACATTGAATGTGATTAATCAATTAAGAAAAATGAGCATTAGTTTTGCCTGCTACCCACTTTAAATATCGAAACAAGGTGATGTTTACAATAATAAAAAGCACTCTTTAAAATGGATTTACAAAAAATAATGCAATTAAGCTCAAATAATGCATTGTGGCTGCCTCACTGCAGCTTTGCCACCATCCCACATTTCATTCCAACTTGAGATGAAGCTGTCCATAGTGTTCCACCCAACTGAAACTTCAGAGGTAGACACCCAATCAACAGGGTGACCTCCCCTACTAACACTGATTTCCATGATGTGGGTTAAGCGTAGAGCAGAGGACTTCCCTAAATCCATTTGGCGAGTAACTCATGACTACAGCCAAAGACAAGCAGGTAGAAAATGCAGAACCACAATGACCAAGCAGGTCAAAAGCAAGATGCATAAAATGAACAATTCAAAAAGAGTAATTCAAAACACATAAAGCACAGTGTAGCATTCACCATAGTCAGGACCTGAATTGCATCATTTTGTGTGGAAACCAACAAAGAAGATGAAGTGGAATATGTTAAGTCAGGGATGTCAAACTGAAAAATAGTAAAAGAATCTCTGTGAACCTACTGTGAGAATAAATTAATGGAAGGACACTGGGGCGAAGCAAAACCAGATGTAGAAAAGTTTCCCATACTTATAGATGGTGGCAGCTAGTGCAAACTTCTATATGTTATTCTTCCACCCAGAAATACTCCAGGAGTCAATCTTAAAATACATCACTGGGAATAAGTGCAGAAGAAGAGTGTAACAAGGAGGAAGAAAGAGCAGAGTGGTTCTCAAAAGATGAGAGAGAGCTTTGGTGTGTCTTGTACTACTGGGCAGGTAGATCAGCCACTCCATATGACCAGATAGGCTCTAATCTTTAACATTTTGTGTAATTACTGTATTGTTACAACTTTGTGTGTCTTCCATCTACCCTTGTATGTGTTTAGTTTTGTTAAATAAAACAGCATTCTTTATTTGCTTGTATCCCCTTAGTTGTTTATGGGTTTAAGATCTACTCTGTAGTGTTCCTTAAACATCATAACAGCCAAAAGTGTCCAATAAGTTAAATAGTCAAAATGGTTAAAAACAGTACACATTGCATCTTGTTCTGAATGTAGGAGCAAAGTCTGCAAAGGGCTTTGCTATCAGCACATCACACTATTCTGTACTAGAATAGAGAGCTCTTGTCAGGCCCCAAGTCTTTGTCTTTCCTCCTCCGTCTCATGATTGCAATGCTGTTAATGTTAATGCAACAGTCAGAAAAGGTAAGGAGAGGCCAAACTGAAGGCAAAAGGAGTGATGCCCAAGCAAGACTAAGTCTGACTGCCTGGAAAAACAAGACAAACAACATGTTAAAGATGTTAAGTAGAGACCCGAAGAAAGATTGTTTTGTTATTGCGACAGATCTTTGAAAGGAAATGCTCCTCCTTGGGAAGCAGTGGAGAAATGGCGAACCAAGTCTGGTCTGTGTTATTCTTTTACTAGCAAAATACCCGTGCTTCGCAGCGGCGAAGTACTGCCTTAAAATTTTTATTAAGAAGAAAAGTAAACCTTTTTAAACTGAGGGAAAATATACCAATAATTATTTGTTAAGGATCTCTTTGTATACCACATTGTGAGTTCGGCCCTCCGGTTGTAACATGACCAAGCTGTGCGCTGAGCTTACTTTTGAGCATGCAACATACAGTTGGCCATGTGAACAGTAATCTTGTCTCAAATCTCACAGCTTGGATTGCTGCTGTCATAATCAGTTTGAGGTTCATGGTTTGTTTCAATTACGACAGTATTTGCAGGACTTGTTGTGTTGAAGTGACATTTGGCATCTGTCAAGCATTGTAAGTATACAACCAGTTTCATTGATAACTTCACATCCAGCTTTTGAGAGTTTAAACATTTCTAAACATCAAAGTGTCCACTACTGAAATCGTCACCTGTGAATGTAAGATGTTTAAGAGGCATTGGCGGTTGTCGAAAGGTGTAAAATATTTGGCCATTTCGGTACACTTGAAAGCAACAACCGAACAATTCAGCGGCAGCCATCAACTCACATGCAGAACCATAGGTGAAGGGCTTAAGCATTTCACTCTAATAGTGCTCCTGTGTAGTATAATTATCTCCTGTACCGTCATCAGTCCACACCTTGAACCTGTCCTAGTCATTCAATACATAAGACACAATGTTCTTCCGGATATCAAGAGTGAGCCTGACATGGCCGTGCAATATGTAACACAGAGAATGGAAAAGGTAGGTGCCATCTCCGGGCATGGAAACCACTCGGTAAGTGACAGTTCTTTGATCGATGGTGATCACCTCAATAAACATGTTAATGGGGGTATGGTTGGAACGATAAAGGAAATGGGTACCTGAACAATGTAAAGTAAGTCTAAAATACCTACACAATAACTATAATCATAATAAACGAACAATAAAACAGCGGAGAAGCCGTGGATTAAATAAAAAGGCTGCAGTTATCAGCCAGGGAGACGTGAATCCCGTGGCGAAGCAAGGAAGGAAATGTAGAGACCGAGCGACAGACGGCCTTGTATAGGCAGGCAGCCAACAACGTGGGAGGCGTTGGGATGGGGGACCCAACGCCGCCTCACACGGTGACTGAGCTGCAGGCTATGGACATATATATGTATGTAAGTAGGATTCAGTTAGCGTTGGGAACCCGCGTACCAAATTTCTTGAAGATGGGCCCATAGGTAACAAAAACCGTTGGAAAGTTCAATATGGCAGCCGACAGTGGCGTCATACCACCAAAATAAGTATGTACATCGGTTTCGTTTAGTGCAGGGAAGCCACCTACCAAATTTTGTGAAGATGGGGCCATAAATAAGAAAGTTCAACTTGGCGGACGTTGTCTACTGTTATGACCGTTACGCGTAGAATTTCGAAATGAAACCTGCTTAACTTTTGTAAGTAAGCTGTAAGGAATGAGCCTGCCAAATTTCAGCCTTCTACCTACACGGGAAGTTGGAGAATTAGTGATGAGTGAGTGAGTGAGTGAGTGAGTGAGTGAGGGCTTTGCCTTTTATTAGTATAGATCACGATGGTGCTAGCAGTTGGGAGTTAGTGACATCAGTGGTCATCACACATCATTTTGTTGTTTGGTCTAAGAAGAATAATGGAGTCTTCTCTCCCCGTTGTTCCCATGTGCCATAACAGCAGATCACCAGGCTGCTATGTGTAACTACTAACAAAGGTAGAATCTTTTGGGCCTATTTATTATATGAACACAGTGTTACAGAATCTAAAACCATACATTTAAAAAATGGATTATTTTAGTTTTATTTCTGGACTTCTCATTAAGAATTTATTGCTTAAATATATGACTATAATAAATTAAATATATTTTTGTTCCTTACTGCTTGTTTCTATAGGTAATACCACAGAATCTTCTGCAATAATAGACAAAAAAAAAAAAACAATGAATATAACATTGGACTTTGATTGCAATGTATACATACAATGCGAATTCTAATTAGAGTAGATCATCATTATATTTGAATACAATGTCAATATCCATTATTAATTTCCACTTTTTTAATATGAATTAAGTGTTAATAACACAATTTTCCATTTGTTTAATCTGAACTGATTATTTGTATCAATTCCAGTGCTTTGAAACATGATGTTTGGAGAGACAGTTACCAAAATATGAAAGATGGCTGATCAACAGTATGTGTCTAATGTGCAGTAAACAGAACTACAACAGCCATCGGACAGGATATGGTAAAAGCTGAAATCCAAACCTCTCCTTATTGTAGGCTTTTTTAAACATTTGTATTAATTCATAATAGGTTTTGGTTTTGGATTTACAGACTACCTGGGGATTACATTGGCAAAAGCCTGGACACTGACAGATAAAAATGATTTATGCCACTGACAGCAGTAGAAGAGCACATTCATATAAAAGCGAGACATCGGCCTCAAAGTGAGCCACTATGAAAAAGCACAAATATATTTCAGAAGATTCTGGGGCTACTGGCAGCACCTGTTAATCCTGTATGCAGGCATGTGGTGCCATCTTAATGAACCAGCAGACATGAATATGTAGCTTCTATCTTACACTACAACACTACACAGAATGTCTCCCATGCCGCAGAAAGTTCATTCATTTTCTTGTTATTTCTAGCTCCTTTTCATTAGGCCAGGTAAAAATGTCTGGCTTTTCTTTGCAATCATGTATCTTACAAGACATTTATCTGCATTTTTGTTAATATCACTCTCTTTCTCCTTATTGTATCCTAGTGTGTGATATTACTGGCAAATTTTAAACAAACTAAATAATAAGAAGTATAGCACGCATGAGCCCGATCCCCTCTGGTAACTGATTATACAGTGTGCTTCATTAGTAAAGATGATTAATATTCAGACATTCCTTTTCAAAGAGGTACACTGAAACCATGCAGATGTCTAAAATCTACTGTACATGAACCATAATTGCAAGTGGGGATAGTCAAAGTGGAGCAGGATTTTAAATTGGAGAAGCGCAGTGGCACAGCAGTTAGCACTGCTGCCTTAAAGCGCCAGGAGCTGACATGCGACTTCTGGCCCAGTTCACCTTCTCTGGGTGAATTTTTTTTTTTTTTGGGCACTCTGGTTCTCACATTTCTTTCTAACACTGGAGGTCAACACATCCTTTATGGCTGAAAGATTCACCCAAGAATCATTGGAAGCGATGATTATCCTCTGCAGGTGCTTTTGTGAAAATACGTCGACCTTCTCCATCACTGTATGATATCACAGTGTCTTTGTGGAGGAGAAGAAGCAGCTACAGACAGAGTGAAAGGCTCAAAAGGCAAGGATGTCTCTTCGCCCTACTGACTTGATGATCTTCTCTAACCCGTTACTCTGTGCTCATTCTCTTTCACTCATCGGTTCATGTTGACAAAGAGCAGGATTATCTGAATTCATAACAGCATGTACCCACAATGCTTGACTTTCTGTACTACCTAGAAGAATATGTTTGAATGTCTTATCTTTGTTGTTTGGGGATTATTGTTGAATTAAGAATGCATTTGCGTTGATGCCTTCAACTATGCATTATGGCAATGAAGTAATCGGAACAAGAAGGAATTAGTGCACCAAAAATGGAGCCATACTTTGAGAAAATTAACCGTGTCCCACATTTCTGAAACATTTCCCCAATCCTAAAGCCTTTTGTAATAGTTTTTCAAATACTCTCCATACTGTGAGAGAAATGATGTTAATTCCAGTTAAGAAAGCTGAAGTTAAAAAAAAATAAAGTTTCTAACAGTTACCCAATAAAAGTCTTAAATCTAAGCTCAGCACCATTTGGGTCCTGTCAGCGAAGAAATGGGGCTGATTAAATATGCATTGCAGACGAGGAATGACAACAGAGATGGTGAAGGAGAATGGAAACCAGACTTTACAAACTGCTACAAGCAATGCAGATAACTTATTAAGGCAGAAAATTTATTGCTATTACACGCCGTATAGAAAACAAAGACCTAATGGGGGACATATCTTTCATTGGTTTCTCTGTGTTCTTTTTTAAAAAGCCACTCGCAGACACACACGCACACACACACTTGCTCTGCTCTCATTAAAATGACAGGATGTGCCCTGCTCTTTTGCCAAACGTCTGAGAAGAGCTTTTGATGATTCCCAAGCAGGTGCAAAGGTTACTTTGAATACGCCTGCAAAGAGTGTACAAAAATACACATTGTAAAACCAAGAAATGGCTAGTGGCAAGCACATTTTTCATGCCATCTGTTGAAAATTGCATGATATATTGTAAAATGGAATGCAGCATTCTTGATACTATAAATCTTCTATCCAATAATAAATTCAAAACAGATTAATAAGGTGGGCTAGAGACAGGTAAGGTGTATCTGAGCCATTATAAAGGATATTGTAAATGGCTTGATGCTACTTTTAATGACAACCACTGGGATTTCTTCCTTCCTCTTGTGTTTTATGTATCTTAAGTTTGACTACAGTAGCGGGTTGCACCAGTATTGTTTAAGAAATAAAAAAACTGAGAGCTGTTGCATTTGAATTAATCTCATTGTTCCTTCATTTTGTTCTCCTCACAAATCTATAGGATGACAACGTAATAACTGCATTAAAAACTGTATAGGTTTCAATCCAAACATATCTTAATCCCCTGTAATTGAAGGCACAGGTGGAATGGCTTCCTGAATGAAATAGATGGACCCTGGCCTGGCTGGAATTCTGCCTAAAAGGGCTGTATACTCCCACAATGCACTAGGTGGCAGCCTCCCTTTGTTGGATCTCCCATGCGTATACCAATACGACAACCTGGGGGTTGTAGACCAGTTGGATATCAATTAATTTGGGAAACTTCCACCTAAAGCAGATGTGCTTCCTCCATGCGATGTTGTGGCACTAAAAGTGCTCCCAGGTCTGGTATAAAGGGAGCTAATTCAACTCACTTGTGGAATCACAGATGGTGCACAGTGATAGGCCAGGAGGAGTGAAAACAGGACAAGAAATTATGCTAATTGGGAAAAAGAGTACTACATACAAAAATAAGTTTATTTGAAGCCGGGAGTGTTGTGGTGCAAATATATCTGGGGTTTAGGGCTCTGCTATGCTGCCTACAGGTCACACCTTCTAATTCAAAGGACCAAAGCTTATCCTGGCTGCATCCACTGCCAGGCAGGAATAACCACGGGTGCAAAGTCACACACGCATAGTAGCCATGTTAGAATTGCCAAATACCAAAACATGCAGGATGTGGGAGGAAGACCAGCACAGAACAGACCATTCAATGACACTGTATATTCATTTCTTTTAGGACCAAATGTTTGTTGAAATAAATATGCTCTCACAATTGCATCAAAAGCTTTATAGACTAATTAGTTACTGTATGCCTGTGGGCAAAACAGAATGCTTTTGCTATGAAAATACTCACAGGTGACACGGTCACTTTAGATCTCAGTTACTTACTGCACTATGTAGTAAAAAATGTTTGCCTGCTCCTAACAAGTCTTATACCAGGAATAGTGATGAAATGTGATATTAAGTGTGATGAGGTGGGCATTATTTACAGTGGTTCACAAAGGTAGTTGCTCATTATAGCCTGCCAGCGGTATAACTGTAATATTTTTTAATTAACTTTATATAGCTCGCTGCTATGGCTTCTGTTGTGCTATTAAAAAACAAAACAAAAAACTCTACAGTATTAATTCTAAACCTTAATCCCTCTTTCTGCATTTATGAATACTCAGTGACTGACTCTGCAGAGGTACACCACACATTACTTAATTAAAGTACACCCACCTTCCTTGTCCTGGTCCATTGGTACATGAGATTTATGCAAACTGACCTCAGGCCCTCTATTAGTTGTGCTATGGTGATGGTGTTTCCCTGTGTGTAAAGTGTGAGTGTAGCTATTTATGAATTGCCACACACGCACTTCAGAGGAACACTTTCCTGACTCATCACAGGAATGCAATACCCTTTTGGGGTGAGAGGGGGTGCTGTCGCTAACAGCCTTGACTTTTTTCTCCTTCTCTGCAGCAATGGGAAGATGCCCCTTAAGGGAAAATAACCCTACCCCTTCCAGCTGCAGGGCTCTGAAGGTCTGACGCCTACTGATATCAGCGCCTGATTTGGGCCTGGACTTGCTGAAAGGATGGGGCTTCTTGTTTCAGACCTGCTCTCAAGAGCCAAAACCTTCTCCTGAAGCCAGAAGGGCTGATTATTTTGTTTCTATTTTGTATCCTTGAGCACTGATTTTTGAGTTGTTTTATGGGAGATTGTAAAGGGATGACCCTGCTGGCACCCCAATACTTTTGGGACTCTACCTGAAATTATTCACCCGTCCACAAGATTTACAGGTTGTTGTAAATAGTTGCACAAGGTGGCACTTACCTTGAGAGAATGGAAGCTGGTGTCACGAGAACTCTGGTAGAGAGGAATGATAAGGCACCTGCATGTGTGCTGCACAACACGAGTCAATGTGGTCGGGGCAAGAGAGAGGAGGAATGGGTTGGGAGCATGTGCTGATTATAGCGCATTGCCACACCTACCAAACGATGAACCACCCAGATCGAGGTCCAAGTGCAGCCGTGCAACAGGTGACACCTCACCACCACGCTGAACAGTGTGAGTTTTATTTATAGTGCCTAGAGTGCCAATCCTGCCACCAACCCCCAAGTTTGTCCTGCAGGTTGGAGGACCTGCTTGCAGGGTTGGATGCAGATTAACGTCATACCCAGGACAGAGCAATTGCAAGTTAAGGGAGAAATAATTAAATGTTAGTGAAGCCATTTCAGTAAGAGAGAAGGGCCAGAGTGACTAACCAGAGGGTGTTCAACAGTTGAAGTGTCTGTGGCTGATCATACGGGCACAAGCATGGACACAGATTTGTGAGTTTCCTTCCTGGGGTTATGGTGTGTAGGGCAGACTAAATAATGCACACTTGGTAAGTACAGGAAGTTTGGAAATTCATTATTTGGGATTGGAGGGAGGAATCCTAGGGGTGAATAAGAAGGAGAAAACTAACAGGAGTGGTGGTATTCATTGGAAGTTGGAAGTGGAGATACAGTAAATGTGGTGAGCTGTTTTTTTTATGGTAAGAAGTCCTGATAGAAGGTGGATGGAAAACAACTGGGATTTTTGTTGAATTTTAATTTTAGGCTCCCTTTGCATAGCCTGGATCAGGGAGAAGGAAATGGGACTAGAGTTGTTACAGGGATTGGAGTTGTGTTTTGTTTGTGACTTGGAAGAACCTTGGTGGTTCCTTCTACTTCTACTTTCTGTTTCTTTCTTACTTTATTGTAATTCCTCTCTGAATGGCTTATGTTCCCCTTTAAAGTGTTTGCTTAATATTTCAATAAAAATTGGATCACAGAAATAATAATTATCCTCATATATGAACTGTAATTTTGGGATGGAGTTAACTGGTTTGATTCTCGATGCTCAATGGTAGAACTGTTGCAAGGTATGTGGTGGGTACGGGGCCTCACACAAAGTCATAATGGTTGAAAACATCACAGTATTGTCAACAAGCTTTTTAAGAGAAGAACTGGAATAAGGCCTGAAACCTGGATTAGCAGTGTGTGAGGTCAAGAACCTGATAGTACTATAGTACTGTTCTTCTGAATTGTGGTCATCAGACTCCTTTACTTTTTTCACATTTTGTTACGTGCCAGCCTTCTGCTATATCATTTAAGTCATGTTTTGCCCCAAGAAACAACACTCAATACCTCAGAATGACAAGGCAAAAACATGATTTTAGAAATGTTTGCAAATTTATTAAAAATAAAGACCTGAAATATTACGTTGACACAAGTATTCTGAGTGATTCCCGTCTGTAGTCTTCTTGGGTATGATGAGACAAGCTTGGCTCATCTGAAATTGAGGACTTTCTGTTTTTCAGATCCACTCAGGTTCTGTCAGGTTGGCTGGAAACAGTCAGTTGACAGCTATTTTCAGGTCCCTCTAGAGAGACTGGGATTTCACTTAGCCCAGTAGGACATTCCAAAAGTTGTCCCTAAGCCACTTCTGTATCATCTTTTCCTTGTGCTTAGTTTCAGGTCCAGCGTGTTCTGCAGCATGTTTACATTAAGGATATCTCTGTACTTTGCTCCATTTAGCTTGGCCATCAACTCTGTCTAGACTTTCAGTCACTTTTACTGAAAAACAAACCCACAGCATGATGCTGCTACTGCTATGCTTCACTGATGGAATGGTATTGCACAGGTGGTGAGCAGAGCCTGGTTACCTCCAGCCATGATACTAATCTTGGTTTCATCAGACCAGAAAAACTTTTTTTTTTAACATCTAACAGTCTGAGAGACCTTCATGTGGTTTTTTTTTTTTTTTTGCACACTCCAAGCTGGCTTCCATTTATTTATTTTACTGAATAGAGGCCACTCTGTCATAAAGCCTTTATCAGAGGAATGTTGCAGTGGTGATCATCCTTCTGAAAGATTCTCTTATCTCCACCAAGGTTCTCTGGAGGTCAGCCAGAGTGACTATCGGGTTCTTAGTCACCTCTGTTACCATGACCTCTAGTTTGTTAGTTTGGCCACGAGGAAAGCTCTAGAAAGAGCTGTAGTTGTTCCATACATCTTTCACTGAAGACCACTGTTCTCTTGGGAATGTTCAATGCTACAGTCATTTTTTGTTGCCTCAACAGAATCATGCCTCTAAGCTCTGTAGGCAGTTTCTTCGACCCTATGCCTTGGTTTTTACTCTGATGCACATTGTCAACTGTGGGGTCTTCAAGAGACAGATGTGTTCCTTTCCTAATCATGTCCAGTCAGTTGAATTGACCACAGTTGTACACAAGGTGTTGAAACATCTCAATGATGATCAATAGAATATCAAGCGTCATAAGAAGGGCTCTGAATACTTGTGTCAATGTGATATTTCTGTGTTTTATTGTTAATAAATTTACAAAAATGTCTAAAATTCTGTTTTTGCTTTGTCATTTGACAGAAAATTAATTTAAGGCTGCAACACAACAAAAATGTGAAAAATGTGACGACATCTGCATACTGAAGGCACTGTATGGCTGCTGCAACTGGCATCTACTGTGGGCAGGTTCTCCTCTTCAGTGTGGAGGCAGCAGACTTCTGGTCGAGTTTAACGTCAGTGTTCCCTTTTTGGACTGTACGCGTGTGCCGAGGCTCTCAGTTCTGTTACCGTGTATAAACATGGCATAATTTAACCTGAGATTTAACTCTAAGGATGGCTTGAAGTTTGACAAAGTAAAATCAAAAAGCAGACTGCTTACTATTATAATGCAGATTTTATATCGCAGTTAACACAAGCCATCTTGCAATATGTATAATTTAACAAAATGGTTTTACAATTCATTAATACATGGCATTAAAATACTGAGGTTTTTTTAGCATTGAAAGTGTAATATTTCAAGCTGATACGGCAATTATTATTAAATTATTATGATGATATTGTTTTAATACAATTTTAAACTGATACGGCAATTATTATGAAATTATTATGATGATGTTGTTTTAAAACAATTTTAAAGAGCCACGTCTAAATGCAAATGCAGGTGGGCAGGTGGAGCGACCTCCACTGAAGCATCTGATGTGCAAATGTTTGGATTAAATTTGCCCCTACCAAAGCTCTCTGGCCATTGAATTTCACATTCTAATGCATCTGTGTATCTAAATATTTGATGCTTCCAGTCTGTTCTGCAGTTCATTTTTAGTTTCAATATTTAATGACAAGGGCAGTGGAATTCTTGGAACCAACAACAATATTCTGCTTGGCTTTTAATATCCAGTCATATCTTGATGTAGGCCTTGTTACTGAATTAATTGTTTTGTCTTCTGGACATAAAATGAAAATAGCTGTAGTTTATTTTTACTGAAAATATGCATTACAGTATGTTGTTTATAGCATTATAAGCTGCAGTCTGTACTATTGTGAACTTAATGAAACAAAAACATTTAAATGTGTCATTTCACTACAGGAAAAATAACTTCTCACATAAAGGTAAGTTTCTAACCAAAACTCTCGATCAACTCTGTCTTTATTTTATAACATCTACATCTACTTGATCAGCAGGACTAGTTAACTACTGTTAATGACTAACAAATAATTATAATCAGAAAAGCTTGTGCAAGATCCTTTACAGAGCAACTAAACTAGAGTAGAATATCAAATATACAAAATAATAAGTACAGCACAAATTAAAGTAAAAATGTAAATTTTAGCCCTGATAGCTACAGCACATGGAGGAACAAGAAGGCATACTTCACAAATTTTATCAACAGGTTCTATGTGAAAGAGCTTTGTAGACTGAAAGCAGTCAGAATAAACATGGCAAAAACAGACACAGCAAAGCAGAGATTTCTGAGTTAACAGACTAAATTCATATACCATACATAAAAGTAGTATCAGTGCTACAAGAATGAGTGATTAACAAGGAATCTTGAGACTTGTGGATGAAAGAAAGGGAATGAAAACCTAGAGAGTACACGTGGGTCTTCATTCTGGACTTGGAGAGCAATGGAGCATCACAAAAAGACCATAGGATAGAATACCAGGTGGTACACAAAAATAAGCAAGCTTTTCTCAAGTAAAAAGTAGGGTGGTTTCAGATGAGTAATGTCATGGTCTGAAAATCACAGTTTTCAAACAAGTTCATTGTTGTTATTAATCTCACAAAATGGCCAAAATGGTGTTAAGCCTTCAAAACAGCCAGGGAATCAGCCCTGAATCCCACCAACCTGCCCAGAGAAGGTGCAGCAAAAGGCAACCTAGCTTCCTCATGAGTGGTTGGCTTCAGCTTACACCAGGCTGAAATGCATTTTAATATCAAAGTTTAAAAATATATTTCATAATGTTCCAAAACACCCCCAAAATATCTCACAAAGGAATGGATCACAATCAACCCCTAGCTTGTATAAAGCAAGGCCACAAAAATTTTTATAAAGTAGGATTTTATTTTAATGAAAACAAAAAAATACAACAAAATGTTCAAAGGAGCAATAAATAATAAAAAAAGGATTTGCTTAAAAGGCCATTGAGCAGAGGAGTCCTAAATCAAAATCCACAAGAATAATCCAAGAAACAGTAGCATAAAGTTGTGAACTAGAGCAAATATCAAAGAAAATCACAATACTCACAAGAACCACCAACACTCATCACAGCACATTCAAAAGAAATATGAAAAAGAAACTTTGCATCCTAGGCTGCCTTTATTGGCTGGGGGTGGGTCCTTAATGGTGATGGACAGGTAGCCCCACCCCTTGGGGATCAACCCACAAAATGCAGGGGACATCAGAGAACAACATAACATACATGGAAACTAAATAATAACTAAATAAAATAAAATTAGCAGAAAATATATGATGAAACAAAAAAAGAGAACAATATTTTCAGAAACAATAGAAAATAAAGAACATTAATGAAAAATAAACAAAAAAGAATTTTAAACATATGCCATGAGAGGGGCCCTGGCTTAAGCCTAGCATTGATTGTATGTCAAGTAGTGTGGAAAGTTGATTTGGAGTCCACACCAAACAGCAGCAGTCTGCAATGAGAATGGAATCAGGAGATGGCAACTGGTAAACTAAAACTTGCCAAGGTCAAAACATGAAGCTCACGAGTCAAGGAAACAAGATCAAAATGAAAAACCAAAATCGTAGTTAAGGTTCATAACAATAGAGTGTAGTCAGTGTAGTACTTTGTGAGCAAAGCCAAGATGTAAACCAAAGTTACATAATCAAAACACAGAAAAAGTTCATCACCAGTAATCAATATAAAACTCAAGCAAAAGTTTTAAATTGTATACACAGCCTTGAACAAGCGGGAAGTGCACAATGCTGACCTTTATGCTTTTGACCTGGTGATGTCATGTTCTGCACATTCTGGTTAACCTTACCTAGCAACGGTATGGCAACTGTCAACAACTCTCTCTCTCTCTCTCTCCCTCTCTCTGCCTCACCCATCCTGTTACACTTCACTTTTCCCAACAGTTTGAGTAACTTCATCTTAGGTTTCTGATGTGAAATTAAAATATATTATTTATATTAGATTGGAACAGGGATTACTATTATTCTCTAGAGACCTTAGTTTGACCCCAGCTAATCCCTGTCTGTAGAGTTTTCCTTGTTGGTTTTCTGAGTTCTCTGTCTCCCATATCAAAAAAATGTACACGTTAAGCTAATTGGCAATTCTAAATCTAGTCTAGTATTAGGAAGTGTGTGTCTAAGTAATGGACCAGTTCTGCTACAGCCAGCATTGTTGTTCACAGGAATGGGACTCCATTTTACTTCCCAAATGCACTCTTAAAAATCCTGGTTCTTTAATGGCATTATATTGTTCTTTATTGGGTTTTGTGATTCTTTGTACAACTATTGCTTGACATAGCACCATTCCCTTCAGGGAAGTGTTCTTCGCATATGAAGTTAGCTTTTCATGCTTTGAAAAACATCCTAATATGCAGAAAAACAAACTGAAGTCTTTACCTAGCAGGAACGAACAGATTAAGAAAGCCTGAGCTTAGCCTTTGTTACTGTACAGTATGTATGCAGGAAGAGTTCTTTTAAAGTCATGACCCTCTGGTATTTTCACAAATCTATTACCATCCATTTATGGCCTTTTACAGTATGGGGCCTGTTACAGATCTAAATAAATAAAGGTTCTTTCTGGAACCTTCCTGTGAATGCTTCTCTTGGAGACCAAGAACAATTCCCCCATGGCATCACTCTGAAAGCAGCTCTGTCACCTTTATTTTTAAGAGTATGGCGCGCCCTTCCTTTTGATATTTGCATGTCCACCTAGTGTTAGAGGGATCTGAGAACTCTGGTTGGCTCCTGGCCCAAAGTGACTTCATGCATGCATGTTCTCAACTTTTTTCCTACCTCGTTTCTGTTGTTGCTAGATTAACGTCCTATATTCCACAATCCCATAAAAATTGCAGACTTTCTCCAACTTAAAATGGATAATACTGTAACTTTGGGTTGAACCAATGATTGTGTTTTGTTCTTTTTGCATTCATATCAGCAGGCAGAATGTAAGTACAATAAAGAAAGTAAAATTGTGTACCATCAGAGATGGAGGATATGTAGCAAAAACCTACTGCATCTTGAATGTGTCCTAAGTTTTGAGGACTCCAGTGAAGTGCTTTGAGAGCGAATGGATGATTGTCTCACACTTTGTATGTAAAGTCTGGAGACTTGTAGAAGAAACTCATACTGTACTGTTCTGTAAAAGAGGGGTTTCTCAAATCAGGATTTGAGATCTTTATAAAGTATACACTACAGTAGATTTATTTTTATTAAAACATATTCAATCTATAAGACAATAAGCAAGTACAGTACAGGCCAAAAGTTTGG
>JANRMT010062792.1:79539172-79615017 GCA_026402145.1 Polypterus bichir lapradei
GGCCGTTTTAGTTTTTTTTTTTCTTTCTTCAGTAATATTTCAGCAAACCCGGAGCTTGTCAGTTCAAATCCTGGTACTGACACCACTGTGTGACCCTGAGGAAGTCACTTCACCTACCTATGCTACAAAAAACAAAAGCAATGCAACAAATTGTACCTCAGATGCTGCAAGTTGCTAGGATAAAGGCATAAGTCAAATAAATAAATATGTATTACACACATAGGAACATTTATTTTCAGTTAAGTCATCTGCAGCAAACCTTTATAAATGAGGGTTTCTCCTTTTTAGATAGTGCAAACTGCTTTCTCTTGGAGAGCTTTTTTCATTTCATTGAAAATTAAAGCAGCAACTGCCAAAATATGTAGCTCTCTTATTAATTTTTCAACATTGTGTAAAATACTGGTTATCCTTTTACACTAAAATATTACTAAAGAGATACAAAAAAAGTAAAATGCATATGTTGTTTTTCTTTAGGGAGATTAAATAGCCTATTACTGAAGAAATAAAAAAAAAAACAAAAACGGCCAAATGGGGCTATGCAAAAAAAAGACTGAAAGGGGAATAAAACAGAAATATATACAGTACCTTTATTTATACTTCCTTGACTTGTGGAGGGTGTATCCTGTAGCAAAGCCCTAACTTTTTTCATGAAAGCCCCTTTCAGTCAATAAGCCTTAAAAACAGGTGTAAAGATATTGACAACCAACTACGCAAACCCACCAAGACATGGAATCGATTAAATCAAGGCGCTGCGCTACCTTCTTCCAGATCGGCCTTAAGGTGTTCGTATTTTTCCAAAGCAGTTCTGGTCTCCATCGGCATCTGTAGCTGAGTCAAAAAACATTATCCCATACTATTAGTTAACGATTAACACGTTTCTATATGTATTATAATCATACAATACAACTGTTAAAATGTTGCGCTTATTTATCTGGTGTACCGAAATTTTCGTGCGTTTAACGGCTGAAATCCGACGTGGTTTGTGCCTTTCAGAATGAAAAAAGTTTGCGTTTAACTTTTTAATAAAAGGTGAGCTTTTAAGCCTGAGAAATCACCCCATAAATGCACACGTTTTAATGCACACATGTTAATATGTATTAAAAGACACTCAACAATTAACGTAATTCACCTTCGTTCCCGCGTTTGAGTCGTGCTGTAAATTCTTACTTTAAATATAATTGACAAATAATTCGGCGAACGAACTTGTGAAGAAGGTGGAGCTGGAGTATTACGTCACTTCATTAATGAAAATGCCGTGATGGGGGGGCGGGGGTGGTGTGGGGGTTGACGGAGATAAGAGGGTGGATGACGGAAAACGGACATCGGAGAACTGAGAGCGGACTGTGGTGGAAGGAAGGAGGGAGGAGAGGGGAGGGAGGAGGGGTGACGGGGGATTCCTCGCAGGGAGGAGGAATATTTTGTCGGAGGTAGTAGGAATGATGGAGTTTTCTCGGAGGGAGGAGGATGTCCTAAAATGGAGACTGTACTGGTGACTACCTGTCGAAGCTCATCGAGAGAATGCCAAGAGTGTGCAAAGCAGTAATCAGAGCAAAGGGTGGCTATTTTGAAGAAACTAGAATATAAAACATGTTTTCAGTTATTTCACCTTTTTTTGTTAAGTACATAACTCCACATGTGTTCATTCATAGTTTTGATGCCTTCAGTCATGAAAATAAAGAAAACACATTGAATGAGGAGGTGTGTCCAAACTTTTGGCCTGTACTGTACATATTAATAAAATAAACAAATTTTTATGTTAGGAACACATTTGCGGCAAAATTGCAAGACACTTCCTAGACAGTAGTAATGAGGTAACGTAACATGCATCTGAACAGCTAAGCGTCCATTCATCTTTTACTGAGAAAAGCATACCAGCAATAAAAACATGAGACATCATAGTTCTAATGAAATACATTTATTATTGTAAGAAAATGCATCAGCAGCAAAAATCTGAAACATTTTAAAGACTGTAGCCACCAAGCAGTAACAGACAACGGTATGCATGAAAATATGTTCATTATTTATTAAAAGCAAAAAAAAAAAAATAATAATAATCCTAATAATATTTCAGACTCTTGAGCTATATCCCCAGGAGCATGATGAAATAAAATTTTGGGGCAATGAAGCAAATCTATACAAGGCAGCCAGGCAGCCATGAATATTGCACTCTTAACCTGCCCATCCTTTTCAACACAACAGAGAGAGACTGTACAGGGTAGACAAACCAGGGCCAGTACTGTATCCTCTGTACAATATTCCAAGGAATGAAGAACAAATGATGTT
The DNA here is from genome assembly GCA_026402145.1 of Polypterus bichir lapradei. Classification (NCBI taxonomy): domain Eukaryota; kingdom Metazoa; phylum Chordata; class Cladistia; order Polypteriformes; family Polypteridae; genus Polypterus; species Polypterus bichir. The sequence continues at coordinate 79,541,456 of JANRMT010062792.1, forward strand.
GTGCATGTATAGTGAGGGCCTGAAATAAATTAAAGGAACCAGCATTCTAACCATCTATGCCTTGATGCACTCCATTTCCTGAAAGATGGCTAAAACCTTCAAAAAAGATCAATTCAGCAGGGTTATGAAATGTTTTAAGCAGTTTCAGCACAGTGCATAGGATTTTCAGAAACTATCTGATTAGCTGATTCCTGTTATCAAGTTCTAGTAAGTGTCATGGTCATAGCAGACTAAGCAGAAACATTTGTATCACTAAGAACAGAGTGCAGATTACCCAGAAAATTTCCCAAATGCTTTCAGGCCAGTTGACAGATCTTCCAAAAATCTGTTGAGTCTGCCAATAGGTCATGTTTGACTAATCTGTCATGGCAGGCTTTGTAGATTACATGGTTTTGCAGTCCAATATGAGTAAAAAGGAGCAGACTTATCACTACAGACTACTTTAACCTTTAGCGCCACAGGATTCTGAATCAGGAATGAGATAAGTATTATCTGGGCTACTTTCCAAAAATCCAAACAAAATTTTGGACTTCATTTAAGTCCTGGCCAAATTACCCAGTTCCAAAGGCTATTGCAGAAGGTATAAAGAACACCATCTATCCTAATTTTACTTTAACTAATGTCATGTCGCTTCAGGTGTGTTTGTTTTCAAAGAATTCTCTTTGCTAAGCTAAATTATTAATGACTGAATTCCAGAGATGATCTTTACTTTTTAGGTGTTTACATGTTTTTCATTTCTTACTGACCTGGAAAAGAAAATATTAAAGTTGACATGTCTTTCTTCAATTTGATAACAAGTGGTAAAAAAAAAATGATACTGCATATCCAGTTCAAATTCAAAGTGATTATTTTATGTTATTATGTAGTATGTGTAAGCGCCTTGAGTATGGGAAAGGTGCTATATAAATAAAATGTATTATTATTATTATTATTATTATTATTATTATTATTATTATTATTATTATTATTATGTGATTTGTTCAACATTGTTAGGAATATCTGAGGTACAATATAGTAGTAGTGTTTTTAAAGTTCCACATTCACAGAATACATGAAAATGTCTTCCTTTCCATCCTAATATAGAGACATTTTCATAACACTCATCCGTTTACAGCACAAGAAGACAGATGCAGACTCTTAGCTAACTTAACAGCATCTGTTATCTCACAACTTCAAATACTCAGTGTTCTTGTACAAAATTTATACTATCATCTCATCTTATCTCATCTTCTAAAACTGCTTTTCCTGATTATGGTCAAGGTGGCAGCAGGTCAAGCAGGTTAGCCTAGACTTCCCTGTCACCCGTTACAGATTCCAACTCTTCCTGTGGAATTCCCAGGCATTCCCAAGCCAGCTGAGAGATACTGTCCATCCAGTTTACCCAGGGTCAGCTGCAGGGTTATCGCCCAATGAGACATTTGGAACAGTTCCTTGGGGAGCCACATCTTTACGACATGCCCAAACCACCTCAGCTGGCTCTCCTGAATCTGGAGGAGCAGCGACTCTACTCCTGAATCACTGAGTTTCTCACCCTATACATGGAGTGTCAGCCCAGCCACCCTGTAAAGAAACATTTTTTCAGTCATTACTCACAGTTCAAGATCATAGTTGAAGACAGGGATAAAGATCCACTGGTAAGGTGAGAGTTTTGACTTTAGACTCAGCTCTCACTTTACCACCATGGACCAATACAGTGCACACAGAATGCGAGCTGTCGCTCCAATCTGCCTGTCAATCTCATTATCCCCTCGTGAACCACATATCAATATACTCCACCCTCGGCTGCGCCTTGATATCCTGATAACAGCAACTACATTTATATCTATAGAACATTTTCATACAAAGGATGTATCTCAAAGTGGTTTACAAGATGTCAAAGAAACAGTTACAATCAAAGAAAAACACATTAAATTAGATAAGAATAATAATTAATAAATAGTATGCAACAAATAAATACTACAGATAGATATATAATTAAGAGAAGTGTAGTCCTTACATATATAATTTTCTAAATTGCATTCTGATGATAAGGTCAGTTGGTGAGGGTGAACAAAAAATTAAAAAAATTCCAGTTAGTCAGAGAAAAAAAGAAAATCTGCAGGGATTTCATCGCCTTAAGACCTTTCTGGCCCCACTGGGTATTTTCCTAACAAAAATGTTCTTAAGTACAATAGTTTTTATTGTTTTTTTAAGGTTTCATCTTAGAGGACTCGACACACTGGGTCTTGTGGTAAGTTGGGGTATCTGCTGTCATTCAAACATCACAGGTAGCCTCACAGGACTTCGATCGCACAAGCAGTGGCAATGACGAGACATAGCCTTCTAATCCCCACAGTAAATTAATTTAAATTAATGTCAAGTATTCAGACACTCTGTCACTGTTTTCATATAGGAAACACATAGCATCCAAGAATGGCCCTGTTACCCCATACTCCTGAAACACCTTCCACAGTGCATGCCAAGGGATACTGTCGTATGCTTTTTCCAAACATACAGACCTACAAAATCTACTAAACACATGTAGACTGGGTTATCATACTTCCATGTACCCTTCAGCAACTGAGCCATAGAAAACAGCTGGTCTTTGGTTCCAAGGTAGGCCAGCCAGGACGGAATACACATTTTTCTTCTCCTATCTTAGATTCATCCATCAGGTGGAGACTCTTTCTAGGACCCTGGCATAAATAGACCTTATCTGGGAGGCTGAGGAGTGTGATGCCTATGTAGCTAAATCTCACCATTTTGTCACCTTTCTTAAATATGGAGAGCACCACACCAGTCTGCCACTCCAAGGATACTTTAACTATATTCCATGCAACACTGAATAGATACATTACCTAACCTGTCCCAGCAATATCTAGTACTTTCCACATCTCTGTCCAGATCTCATCCACCCCCAGAAGCCCTACCACCACTGAGTCCTCAGATTTCGGCAAAAGTGATGGGATTCCTGACAACAGATGTGCCCAAAGCTGCCTTCTAATAGGAGGGCATGTCTGCCAGGTGGAATAGTTCCTCAAAGAGTTCCTTCCACTACTCAACAGCTACCATAGAAAAGATCAGCACCTCTCCATTCCTACTTAACACAATTTGGGTAAGATCATGCCTTCCCCTTGTGATGAATTGAACAGTTTGCCACAACAGGGTTGAGGCCATCCAATAGTCTTTTTCAATGACCTCTCAAAGCTCCTCCCATGCTTCAGCTTTTACTTTAACAACCACTTTTGCAGCAGTCCTCTTAGCCTGTCGGTACTTCTCAACTCAGTCAGGACATCCCATAGAAAGTATTTCCATGTAGACTACTTTTTTCATCTCTAGCATGCACCAACCTGTTCTAAGGTTTGCCCCTAAAAGATGCCTGGACCAACTTTAACTTTTAGCAGCCGCTTCCACAACTGAGGTCAAACAGTGTCCATTCAGACTCAGTTTTCCCGACATCAGTTTGCACATGAAACAAGATCTCTCAGAGGTAGGAGTAATCTCAAAGTGACCTCAAATGGAAGCCTCAACCAGACATCCCAGGAAACTCCAACTGCTTGTCTGTCTAGGCTATGTCCCTTGTTTCGAATCCAACTAACTGCAATGTCTTGATCAGTTGACGTTTATGTCGCCTTCTTCCCAAGAGTGTCTAAAACATATGTGCACAGGTCAGGTGCACACACTGCAAAGTTTATCATCGATCCTCAGCTTGAGGTGCTCTAGTACCAGGTACACTTATGAGCCTCCTTGTGTTTGATCATGGTGTTTGTTATGGACAATCCATAACTAGCATAGAAATCCAATACCAACTTACAGTATTGTTACAATGGGTTGGATGTAGCTCTTGAAATAAAGAAAACAACTAAGGGACAGAAAAAAAGGAAGACTGAATACTGAAACAGGGAAAAGAAATGTATAAAACTATTTTAGGCGAACAGTTTAAATGGCTGGTTAAATTACTAAGAATGATTCTTCAGAATTCGCTACAAATTTATTTTTGTCACCAATATCAATATGGCGAGGCAGAACACAAGCTATTTGTCTTATGCTATCTCCAGTTATTTCTCAAACTAGACTAAACATGAGGAGATGACATATTGTAGATTCTGAAATGTCAGAATAAAGCAACTTGCCTGATTCACTTCTGTAATGAATGGATAAGGGATGAATCATGCAACAAAGTGATAAAAAGTAGCTAGCACTGAGAGAAGGAGGCCAACAGGGAACAAGCAGTAATTGGTCAAATTGTCTAATTCATAATTCTGTGTCCATTAAATTGTGACCTTCAAGTAAAAGGACACAGTCAAAAATACAGTGGAGATGAACAATCAGATGACCTTCACTTTTATTTTAAACCCTTTTTCTCCAGCTCAAAAAACGCTACCAAGAATAATTTTATCTAATTTTTTTTGGGTGTGTTTCTTTCCACTTTGTTATTTTTGTCACATAGTTTACTTCATTGTACATGTAATATAAAACAAGGGCCACCCAATCCAAAAAATATGACCTTCTAAATGTTCTTGGATTAGAAATATTCCATCCACAATTTTATATTTTATTTAACAGGATATTAGGATTTACTTTTTGGTAATTAGCACATTACACCCTTCCATATTACTTCTTCTGGGAGGTGTGGTGAATGCTTTTCCGATTATCCAAAACAATGGCAGACAAGAACAAAAACTTCTGCGTTCAAATTTTAAACAAAAACATCCTTGCTTGAGTTTTAGCAGCTGCTATACGGATGAAGCACAGAAGAAGGACTAAACGTTGTTATAAGATAAGACATAATGTATTTTTGCAGCCAGCACTTCAAATATAAAGTTTACATCTTCCTTAAGACTGATGCTGTGTTGTGTATTTTTAGCTTGTATTTTTCCCTGTTTCTAACTGTGCTCATTTCTTGAAGAGGACCTATGCCCCACTCTTCTAACTGCACTCGATTCGTCAAAGGGAACCACTGCCCCCACACTCTTCAAATGCTGCCTCTGGGTCGTTAAGATAGTAAAACTGGGCCTGAATCCATATATGCTGAAAAATACTGCTCTAACATAAATGCTGTAATTCACCAAGACAACAAAACTGTTTTCCAGTAGTGTTTGAGAAAAAATAACTCAGCAGTTGCTACCTTTGATGACGTGCCGCTTTTATTGATGCTCTTATTTAAAACTTTGAGAGTGCTAATGAAATCATCTGGAGCATCACACTGGATGATGGGAATTGTAGGCCCAAAAGTGGCATTTGCACAAGGTTGCTAGGAAGAGGTGTGGGGGGGTAATATTTATTAAATACCTTTCTTACTGAATCAGTTGTGTGAAATTCAGTATGCTCACAGCCACAGCACTTGGAAAGCACTTACTAAATGAATCTTCGTTTAGCATAACTGAACTTTCCACCATGTACTTCGCTTCTGCTGACTACCTTCATTTGCATAAACCACAACAGCCACAATTCTCAATGATTGCTGTCAATGCTGTGACCAAACAGAGGATAAATAAAAAAAATATGTGTTAACAAAAAAAAAAATATGTGTTAACAAATGTTCTTTTTCTATAGTGTCACCAAATTTCAATCAAATTCATCACAGTATTTTGGGGTGTTTAGTTTTCAGTTGGGGTTTACCCCCAAAATATTGATATATCAAAATGTTCTTTCAATGTGGATACCTAATGACCTAGATCAGTGTTGTTCAACCTGTTTTCCTCCTGCAGACTGGCAAAAATAGGACAAATATTTCGTGAACCAGCTGACAGCTAAGACAGACATAAAAACCAATGTAGATAGTATTTTATTTATTAAATCTAATGTTATAAAATTACAATATTTAGTTAGGGCTACAGTGTTTTTCTAAGAGATAAAGCACTGCATTAACATCCATTTGATTTCTCTGTTTGGTTTTTATTACTGACAAGGTCTTTTAACACAAAGAGAAAGTCAAAAAAACAAACAACAATTTCATAGCTTTATAATTCAGAGATGGATATTATTTTTCCAGTGATATCCAAAATTGAGACAATGATTGCATTTTGTGTCTGGACACCAGAGTGACATCAGAAGACAACTCGATCAGTTTTTCTTTTTCACGAGGATCAAGTGCACATGATTTTATACAGTATCTTCCAAGAAGGGATTATTAATCCAGAGGTTACCTTTATGAGGAACCTCATTTTCAGGGAAATAATTATTAAAGTTTTCAGCTAACACCCTTAAATGCTGACTTATTTTGTTGAATATGACTTTCTGGTTGACATCAGCAGCAATCAAAAATTCTCCCAAAAGTGGAAACATTTCTATATCTTCCTCTTGTACACGACTATCCCAAAGAGCCAGCTTCTTTTTGAACGCATCCATTTTATTTCTCAGTGTAAAACTATTTGTACAAGACTCCTGAAGAGAAATACTAAGTTCATTAAATCTGTCCGCCATATATGCAAGTTTAGTCATCTATTCCTCATTCAACAAAGGCTCTACTAGGTCAGATTTTCACTCTCACAGAAACTGCTTTACTTCTTCCCTCAGTTCGAAAAGGTGTGCAAGAACCCTTCTTCTCAATAACCACCTCACTTCTGTATGGAGGAGATGTTGGTGGTGTGAATCCATACTCTCACACAGTATCGTGAACAGCCTGGAGTTCATACAGTAGCTCAACTACGAATTTGATTAATGATCTTCTCTGCGTCATTCATCACAGTGTTGAGTTCAGTAGAAAGCTGTGGACAAAACTTCTGGGAACACAAATTCCTTTATTTTCACAACTACTCCTGAGCAACGTCCAGTCATACTCGCAGCACCCTCTTTACACACTCCAACGCATTTGCTTCAGTCTAAGCCCTAGACTTGAAAATACACAAGAGCATTAAATATCTCTGAGGTAGTGGTCTGTCTAGATAAGTCAAGGCAACAAAGAAGTTCTTCCCTTAAGTCTTCATCTTTACTATACCTCACAAAGCTTGGTTAGTCACATCAGTTGATTCATCAAGTTGAATCGTGAAACATCTTGATTTCTTCATTCCCTCTACAACTTGCTTTTCAATATCGATGGCCAAATCAACAATTCTCCTCTGAATGGTGGTGTCCAAACGTGGTATAGCCTCTAGCTTTTTACTGGCTTCAGGACCCAAAATTTCTCGTATGACATGTAAGATGAAAGGCTTTACTAACTACTTACCAATAGTAAGCATTTTTTTTTTTCATTTTAGCTATTCGAAGAGTAACTAAATAAGATGCTTGAAGCAGCAACTTGTCACTAGTCATCATCATTTTCATTTTACTGAATTTTCATCTGGTTACATAATCTTTCAAAAAAGTCCAGTGGCTTATCAGTAAAATCTCTATGGTTTGAATGCAATTGACGAGCAAGTCTGGAAGGTTTCATAGCGTCATTTGACAGAATTTTGGAACATACTACACATAAAGGCTGTGGCGATAGTTCACTGCCAGGGGCTACGATGAAACCAAGCTTTAAATGCTCCTTATCATAATGCCTAACAACGTTTCCTTTTCTCTTTTTGGTATGTATTGCACATTCCAAAGTATCAACATATCTCTTTTTCTTTGTTTCTTCTAAACTTGAAGCACTAGTACTTGGCATACTTTTGGAGCCATCACTACTTTTCTCCGGAATACTGTCCTTCCCTCTACTAAAGAAGGTTAAAAGGTTTCGCTGTTTGACTTTTTTTGTCTCTGTTTTGTAGAGTTTCAAATTTTACAAAAGAAATAACTTGTTTTCTGAAATACTACAACACAATATTAGAAAACAATAGGCACAAGCACAATAAAATAAGAATTTTTGAAAAGTGTTGTCGACAGGTAAGCTGTCGCAATACTGCCATTTGGCCGGCCACACACTTTGCCTATAACCATCACATGCAGTGTCCTGCTCGCCCTGCAACAATTTAGTGCCCGAATCATATAACCTCTACATGATTCGGGTGAAATTTTTCGTGGACCAGCAGGAAATTTCCACGGACCACCGGTTGAAGAACACGGACCAAGATATACCATCCTGCCAAATTTCAGCATTTTAAAACTAAAAATAGTGTTTTTGAGTGAACTATCTAAAGTTAAATATAAAAAATAGGTTACCTGAAACAGTAAGTATGCTAGCATAAGAAAGTTAACAAACTTAACTACATAATTAAAAGGAATTCCTCCATTAAAATTGTACAATTCTTTTGTTTTGATGCTTTCGTTGTGTAGTGCTTTTCAGCAATATTTTTTACTTTGCTAAAATCAATTATTTAAAGTAAAAGGAGAGAGTTGAAATAAATGCCATCAGTTACTGACTAACTAATCTAAAGTAGGTTTACCTGTGGATGTGTCACTTGCAGATTTTGTGAAAAAGGCTACGACTAGTCAGGAAGTAGTGTAACAACTTGGATGGATTGTGCAATTGTGCACAAGCAGAAAACCTGAAGTCTGTTACAAAAAGCAAGACTTAATCCTTTATAAAAGTCCTTGTGCAATTGAGATCTGCTGTCTCTTTGAATATTGTCAGGGAAATACTCTGTAAATAAAGAAGAGAGACGATCACAGTTAACAACGTCTCCACCTAGTGGATGTCCTTAATTACAACAAGTTTAAAGGAGCCTGCCACTTTACCGATCAGTTCACCATGGCAAGGCTAAGAATTATAACAAAGCAATGATCTTAAGTAAGTTCATTTGTATAACACCAGCAAGGAGTTTTGTCCACACCCTGAAGGTGAAAAAGTATTGTGAAAAATGTAGTTATATTTGTTTCAGGAAACTGACAAAACATCAGCATTTCTAAGACTTTTCAAAGCAGCATTTTAGACCTTAGAGCTCCATCAGTTCTGTTCAGTATGCTGGCTTTCAAGTTGCTCTGGGTTAGAACCATTGTGTTACACTGGCCCACAGCACCTTCCAGGTGAGTCATCCTCTCAGCTAGTGCTCTGAAGCAAGTGAAGAGTTCAAAAGATGAAAAGCAAAGGGCAACCTTCTTAAGTGGAGAGGGAGAAGCTATGATAAAAATATAACAGAAAACTGCCAGAAACAAAGCTTAAATAATCTGGCACTTTAGTGAAAACAAAGTGAAGGAAGCAAAATAGGCAAAAAAATATTAAAATGCTAGGGGCTAGTGTCAAAAGTCTGAAACAATAAACAAGGAAGTATTCAGTACATGGCAGCTGAACTTTTCCAGCTACACTTCCACTCCTCTGAGCTACCCCCAGCATCTGGACATCATTCGTTATGTTCGGCGGAGATACATCCATCATGGGTCCCGTCGGAAACTTTAATTTCAACGACGCAAACCCAATATGATTTTTTTTGGTCTTCTAACCGTCAACGCTCAAGGAAATCTGGCCAGACTGCCGATTACAGTGTGCTAACTAAGCTTTCTAGGATGGCATACTGTTAATGGCATCATTTTTGGACATTTTAACATTCAATTGCCTATGAGTAAGGGTCCGTTAGTTTGTGATCTTTTGGGCAATGGTAAGTATGATTTTAATTGTCCTGTTAAAACCTGGCAGCTGCCTAATGACTTTTAACATCTGAATCAGGCTGTGTCCCAAGGGTCTGTCTATACCTGTCAGCCTCAGGCCTCTGGTAGAGGGGGAGGTTTCACGGTAATTTACAACGATAAGTGGAAAGTGTCTTCAGTGGCTCTGCCTGTATACACCTTGTTTGAGTCTATTGTTCTACAAATCAATGGGGCAATTCCTACATTACTAGCCACTGTTTACCAACCACCCAAATCTAATAAGGATATTTTAGATGAACTTTCAAGCTTTTTAACTTCTGTTTGTGCTATGTCGCCTCATGTTATACTGGTGGGTGATTTGAATATACACATAGATAATGTTAATAACATTTTTGTGATGGATTTTATGTCTTGTCTTGACAGTTGTGGCTTACAGCAGTATATTGATTTTTCCACACATTGCAAAGGTCACATTCTTTAAGTTATTTGTTACACTGGTTAACTCCTCTTAATTGTACTGAATCAGATCTGCCTATATCTGATCATAAGTTAATATCCTTTAATCTTAACTTACCACGCTCAAATACTAACCAATATCTCATTTTGCAACAATAAGAATCCCCACATGTATCTACTCTTTTCAGAGGAATTGATAACCTCCTGATAAAGACAGTTTTTTCAAAACCGATGAACTGGTTTCCTATTACAATGATGGATTACGTAGTCTACAAGACAGTCTTGCTCCTTTAAAATCTCGCTCTGTTTCTTTTACCTGCCCTGCTCCTTAGTACACCCCTGAGCTATGCCAGCTTAAACCTAAAGGTTGTAGTTTGGAACATTTGTCTGCTAAGACAGGGTTTGATAAACATAAAAAAATGAATTATGATCATTTACTTTTTTATAATGGCTGCTGCCAAATCTGCTTGCTATGCAGAACATTAGGTGAAGGGAACTGAAGAGCTTTGTTTTCTGCTTTTAATAGGATTTTACAGCCACCTAATGCCTTTGCACCTCACCTTTTGTCCACTGCACAATGTGATATTTTCATGAAATTCTTTAATTCAAAAATTTTGCAATATTCATAAGCAACTGACATCATTGGCACGTACACTACATAATACTCTTAACCTTGGCTCAGGTAGGCCCTGCTCAAATTCCCTTTCTTTCATCCTTTACACTCCCTTCTGTCTCTGAAATCTCTGATCTCATTACAAAAATCTAAATCTTCAACTTCGCATTTAGATCCAATTCCCACTCATTTGGTAAAAGCTTATCTGCCTTCTTTTGTCTCATTATTAGTCAATATTGTAAATACATCACTTTCTTCTGGTTCAGTTAGTTCAGCTCTTAAGATGGCTGCTGTAACTCCTAATTTAAAGAAACCAGGTGCTGACCATGATAATCTGAACAATTTCCAACAAATTTCAAATCTGCCATTTTTATCTAAAAATACTTGAAAAAACAGTTGCAGCACAAGTACAAATGTATCCTACTGATAATGATCAATTTGAGCAGTTTCAGTCTGGTTTTCACCCTTTCCCTAATACAGATACTTGATTTGCTAATGGCTGCTGACTCTGGCCTCTGACCATTTTGGTGTTGCTTAATCTGAGTGCAGCTTTTGATACAGTCTCCCATAGTATTTTGTTAGATGGATTAGACTCCATTGAAATATGTGATATTACTTACACTTGGTATACATCATATCCCTCCAGTCGTACACAGTTTGTTCAACTCAAGAATTTTAGATCTCAGCCTACCTAAGTCACTAGTGGTCATCCCCAAAGCTCTGTTTCGAACCCTCTTTTATGAGATTTGGTATTCAGTTTCATTTTTAAACTGATGACACCCAGCTGTATTTATCTACCAAGCCTAATTCTACTCTTCCTCCCCTCATCCTTTCTGACTGCCTTTCTGAAATAAAAACCTGGTTCTTTTCTACTTTTCTCAAACTTAATGATGATAAAACGGAGGTTCTCCTCATTGGCACTAAATCTACTCTGACCAAACTTGGCAATTTTTCTTTGACAATTGCTGGTTCTATAGTTTTTCCAACCTCTCAGGTTAAGAGCTTGGGTGTCATCCTCGACAGCACTCTGTCTTTCAAAGTTCATATTAAGAATATTACCCGGTCCCCATATTTTCATCTTAACAATTTAAATCATCTCTGTCTTTTTCTCACACATAATAGTACTGCTATTCTCATACATGCTCTGGTAACATTGCATATTGATTACTGTAATTCTGTACTGGCTGGCCTTCCTCAGAAGCTTCTGCATAGGCTTCAGCTGTTCCAGAATTCTCCTGATCCAATTATTACTGGAACCACTTCCATAGAGCACATTACCCCGGTTCTTTGTAAATTTCACTGGCTCTCTGTTAAATACCATATTAATTTTAAATGAGACCCCCGTGACCCTGTAGTTAGGATATAGCGGGTTGGATAATGGATGGATGGATGGATGCTATTAACTTTCAAAGTTCTTCATAGCCTGGCACCTTCACCTTTCGGATCTGCTACATATTTATACACCTGCTCTTACTCTTAGATCTTCTTATTTAAATCTCTTGGCTACACCCTCTGTTCATTTATCTACCATGGGGTCTAGATCCTTTAGCTTTGTTGCTCCTCGTCTTTGGAACTCCCTTCCACAAGATATCTGCAGCAATAATTCCCTTCCTATTTTCAAATCTGGACTTAAAATGTATCTTTTTAAACTTGCCTACTCCCCTTGATTTGGTCCCCTGATTGTACAGTCTAGTACTTTTATGATCATATATACATAATCTATATATATAATTCACTAAGGCAAGACACCCATGGAATGCACGTCGGAAGGGGTGTGGATTCACTAAGCCGCCGACATGTAAGACGCCTATGGCACACACAGGAAGGAGCCACGCCCACCAACTCCAAGACCATTGGATATGACAACAACTGGTAGAGCCACGCCCACCAATTCGGACGCGACGACACAGAAAAACCGGCGTCATTTATATTCGTCTGTCGTAGAGGCCACGTTGACTGTTTATAGAGGCATGTTTCTCGTGGAGGTGAATCGCCATATTCGGCGAGTAAAACGGTTTGTGAGGGGTATCCCATGGGATCCTTAAAACAATTCTTTACAACTGAGGTTAAAACAAAATGAAGTAAGCAGTAAGTTTTCGGTTACGACGCACGACCGCGTGCACCATAGCAAACAGTTTTACATGCTACATACAGCAATTCGCATCCGCGACAAACATGCGTCTTCTTAGATGCTCCTGCAGGAACACGAAAGACGTTTCCCTGACCACCAACACTCCTTTTTCACCGGCCTGCGTCTACCCTCGATCTCTAGGCATTCACACTGCCTGCCCATGTGCCCCGACGCAAAAACTCACCGACCACCCAGTTAGTCCCTTTCGTCTGTGCTAGGAGTCCACATGCACGTCTGAGCCACGTTGACTTTTCATTATTCTTTTCGGTTTCGACACCCGACTGCGTCCACCATGAAAAACCATGCGAAAGGAACAACGAAGCCCCACCTCGCTACTACCGTGGTTGGGTGTCTTGGTGGATTATATATAGAAAAGCAGCCACAACCGCACAGAGCAATGAAAAGTCTACGTGAGTCACAGGTGCATCTGGACTGTGCAAAGACGACAACGACTCAAGTGCCGAGTTGGTGGTGGGCACATGAGCAGGCAGTGCATACTGAACGAGAAATTCAGACAAGGACGATTGTGTGTTGGTTCGTTCCGTGCATTGTTACAACGTTGCTTTTCTTGCTGATTTATTACATTACCGATTTTTCAAATGTTAATTTTCTCCCTGTGCTTAAAAATCATTAAAAAACCGGCCTGATTATGCAGCGTATGGTACGCCGCGGGTTGGCTAGTGTTATTTTAAATGTATATTGCTATTTTTCATTGTGTTGCTTTATTTTTTTTTTTGTTTTTAGTATTTATTAATTTAATTAATTCATTGTTTTGGTATATTTCTTTGACTTTTTTGTAATGTGTCCTTGAGTGCCTTGAAAGGCACCTTTAAATAAAATGAATTATTGTTATTATTATTATTATTATTATTATTAAATGAACTGAGGATGGAAAACAAATAGGAATGGGTAAAAATCTAAGTCTAAGTTCAGGCAAGAAATCAGAAAACAAAAGTCAAAATCCAAAATGTTGAATAACCAAGTAGAAGATCAACAAACTATGTAAGAATCCATACCTTAACTAAATTGAGTGTTTAATGATTTTTTTGGGTGATTTATTCAGCATTGTGGACATTATTCCATCGTAAATACTAGCAGGCTGATAATGTAACTTTCAGCAATGGTGCTATCATAGGACTATGATGGTCCGTGTTAGCTCTACACTCCCTGGTTGCTTCCAAGAGCCTCTTCAGTCTGTAACCATCGATAATCATAGACCGAGATGAGCCGGGGAAAATGAGGACACACACATTCAGCCAGAGGTTGGTGCAAGAAGTGCCAGTGCTTTTATTAAAATCCAGAAGGAAACCAAACATCCAATCCATAAAGTCACTGCCAAAGGTGGAGGTTAAAATATCCAAATAAATAATCCATTAAAATGAGGTTAAAATCCAAGGGCAATCATATTCTTCTGCAACCATAAGACTCTGTGCTGCTTTCTAAAATCCAAAGTCTTCCCGACTAACCCTCTTTGGATTCTGCATCACGTGGAGATGTCAACAAACAGGCACAGACAGCCCTTTGATCCCACTTGGGCTCCTGTTGCCAGTCCGTCAGTGTGTACAGGGCATTGCACAGAGCTTTACTCCCTCCAACTCCCGCTGGCACTCCCCAGCCTTGTGGGGGAGTCCTCCTGGAGTAGTCTGCTTGTTCCCCTGGGCTCACTTTCCTGGCCGCCTTTTCCTGCCCCCCACTGCTGTGCAGGCTCTTTTTTTATCCTGCCTGATTGGACGCAGGTCTGATGCTTTGCCCATTCTGAGGTATTAACAAGGCACCTGATTGATCTGCTCACATTTGCAGTGAAGCAACCTAATCATCCCTGGAATGAACTCTGCTTGTGCACGCCCTCATCTAATTGGAGCCTGCACTTCATGGGATGTGTTTATTTATTTCAAAACTGCACTGCGCCACAGACCTTCCATCACAGGGACCTAACAAACATTAATGAAATGGCTGCAACCAACATACTGGTCCCAAAATGGCATTGAACAAAATGGTGTTACAATGATGTCAAAGATATAACATTAAAATGAAAATAAATATAAACAATTCAAAATTAATTTATATGTTTAAAAAAAAGCACTATGACAGGGACTAGGCAGAGCACTCAATACCCAATAAAAATCTCTTAGGCTTTCAAACACACCCAACAATGAATTATGCCACAGAATACATATACCACTAGTTTTATAACTAAAACACTTCCAAAGGAAACTAGGACAATTCTAAGGAGCTACACTTTATTATTCATCCTAATTGGATGCCCAAATTATGGAAGGACAGTCAGGGCAATTTTTTTAGTCTCTGAGCCTGCTAGCAGACATTGGCAATGTTCTGCAATTGTAGTCTAGGCTTTGGCAAAGAGATATAATTTATGTATTACATGGGGTTTGGTACAACCCCAGAAGTTCTAAGAGTGCCACTAGAAGTACACCTCGATCCAGACATATAAGGGGCAACCTATTTCAAGTTGAGCCCCTGGAATCAGCAGTGGAGTAGAGGCCAGAAGTAGTTAGTCCGAGGGTTTGGAGGTAGGAAAGAGTGCTTACCATTGTTCCATTTAGGAGAGATGTCTATACAGTAGTGTGCTAGTAAGGGCTTTGTTATTGTATAGCAAGGCATATGGAGAGAAGCTTTTGCTGTGTTGTATTATTCCATAATTAGCTCCAAACCTATTTTCAATACTCCTGTTCTGTAATAAATATTTCGTTTTTCTTCTTCCTTTGGACTTAGAGTATATAGTATCTCTTTGTGTTCAGGTATTATTTGAGAGCACCCCCTGCTGGTTTTATCAAAATCACTAGGAGTCCTGATTTCATTCCTAACTTTTAGACACAATTGATCTTGCTGTAGCTCCTGAAGTACAGGTCTGCACAGGTTACACATACACTTCATTACTATAAATATATTTACAAGCACCTCAACCCTGAACTGAATCATCGGGCTAGAAAATGAATGAATGCCTATTAATTCAGCAGTAATGCAGAGAATTAAAAAAATGATTATATAAGAATACATTTTTCAAAGATCCCCAGAAGTGTTGTCATACTTTGTGCTTTTTATTGAAATATTTTTTGACTGCTTTGGTGTAAGTCAAATAAATGAAAGCTACCAAGGGTCATATGCTAAAAAAAGGAACCTTCATGTCTTTACTCCCAAATGGGAACGCTCATACATTTGTTCTGCTTGTAACTTGAGAACACAAGATCTTTTTTCTTTAGAAAAAAGCAGGTCCGCTTTTGACTGCCTTGAGCCCTTTGACAGTACAGTGACCTGCGCACTTTTACATTCCTTCAAGAGCCAAACAGTCATGAGACGCATGTTAGTGGAATGAATAAGATTAAATGTGGTCCTGCAATTCAATAAGAAGAACAGTGACCTAGGTTACAGCACACTTCAAGGCATAGCTCCATGTTTAATATTGTCAGCTTGTGTAGGAGTTCATTTTGCATGCATTTCATGCACTACTTACATAACCTGGTCATGGAAAGCTGCTCATATGAATGTCTGTGGCCTTACTAGTCTGATTAATCTGCCTTCAAGATTTTACAGATCTTCAGATATCAGTAGAATGAGTTCATGGCTATATCTCAGAAGAATGGATTTCAAATAAAGAACACACTATTTAATTATTGTATTCAAAATAAGAAAAGGGCATGAGGCTCAAAGCAAGTCAAATGATAAAAATACAAGGTCAGTGATCAAGGAAAGGATAAAATGTTAAAGATAAACTGTATACATCACTGACCTGAGCGCTGCAATAAAAAAATAAAAAGCTTAAAGAAAAAAAAAATTTTAATATTAAGGTTATATGATAAAAATGTACCTTAAAGATGACTCTGCTTAGCAATGCCACCTCAGATTTCCCAGGAGTTGGGTTTGATTTTTAATCTACTTAAAAGCTAAGGTTAATGGCAGATCCGATTTCTTAAATACTTTGGCATCTATTATGTCATACATTTTTTCATGTGCTACATTGACAAAGTGACCCCTAGAAACCAATGTAATGCCAGCACTAAGCCTGCAAAGCGACATTGGGACTGGATAAAATTAATTTTCAAAAACATTAAAAAAATCCTTTTCAAAACTTACACCACAACAGAATATTCAAATTCATTCAACAATTAATGAATCATTGAAAAATATCACTGAGAATAGCAGAGTAGATTAACAAAAAAAAGATCTAGTAATAATTTAGAAAATAAGGAGTTACAACACTAAACTAACAGATACTAGCCAAAGCAAATTATCTTAAATGCAACAATATAATAATTAACTAACAGAATATACTGAAAAGAAACTCCAAATGTGAGCGGCAGAGACGTGTAGTGGCTGGGAGGGGGAGGGATTAAGGTTGGCAAGCGAAGCGAGCAGGGGGCGAAGCCCCCTAGTTATGTAATAAAGAAGAAAGAGTTGAGACATCAAGCTGTCATCTGAGGGCCATAGACCAATTGAATTGTATAGCCCATTTGGCCTGAACCTAAAATTAAAATAGTTAACACAAATGGGTCAAGGAAAGAGTGACATAACAAAAAAGGAAAAAAATGGAGAAGCCGGGCTGAGGCTGCTGGGAAAACATGACGAGAAGGAGATGGCTGGTTCTCCACATAGTTATCTGAATTTTCTCATCTTATGAAGGTCAGTCATTTCATGAAAAGAGTTTCTCCTTTTTATCCATTGATAACAGAGATTATTATATTTTTTTTAAAAGTAGTTTTCTAAACCATCACAACAGTAAGGAACTTTGTCAAGAATCTACATCATCTGGTTTTTTTTTGTTTTACTAAATAATACAATACAATACAATACAGTTTATTTTTGTATAGCCCAAAATCACACAGGAAGTGCCGCAATGGGCTTTAACAGGCCCTGCCTCTTGACAGCCCCCCAGCCTTGACTCTCTAAGAAAACAAGGAAAAACTCCCAAAAAACCTTGTAGGGAAAAATGGAAGAAATGTTGGGAAAGGCAGTTCAAAGAGAGACCCCTTTCCAGGTAGGTTGGGCGTGCAGTGGCTGTCAAAAGAAGGGGGTCAATACAATACAATACACAGAACAGAACAAATCCTCAATACAGCATAAAAATAAAAAAATTTAGAAGTACGGAGCAGAATTTAACAGTAGATGATATCACATAATATGATTTGGATATTTTTAGAGTCCTGGAGACCTCATCCATCAAGCTGCCTCCCCCATTTGGCCATTCCACGGCTGAAACAGTGCTGGACCAACCAATCCGATGAAAGGACCCCTCTTTTCTACGATTCCTGCAATCCTCCATCAGGGATGACTTTACCTTAGGCAGGCAAAACAACTTGGCTGGTGGGCCATGGCACCAAGAGCCACATTTGAGTACCGAGAAGAGAAACAGAATAGGTGAGGGTTAGTATCCAATTATAACTATCATGTTACTTATGTTTTAGTGCTAATGGCTAACAACAGAGATGCAGTCTGTACAGTTAATCAGCAGCTCTAGTCAGGATATGCTAAACTGAAGTAGTGAGTCTTCAGCCGGGATTTAAAGGCTGAGACCGAAGGGGCATCTCTTATAGAAGCAGGCAGACCATTCCATAGTTTAGGGGCCCTGTAACTAAAAGCTCGACCTCCCACTGTTATTTTATTAATCATTGGAATCATAAGCAGACCGGCATCTTGAGATCTTAATGTGCGCTCAGGTTTGTAAGTCATGATAAGTTCAGACAAGTAAGCCGGACCTTGACCATTTAATGCTTTATATGTTAAAAGGAGGATTTTGAAATCTGCCCTAAACTTAACTATGAGACAGTGTAAGGATTTAAGAACTGGAGTTATGTGTTCGTATTTTCTTGTTCTTGTAATAATTCTTGCAGCCGCATTTTGGATTAACTGGAGGCTGTATAGAGAACAGTTTGAACAGCCGGTGAACACCGCATTGCAGTAGTCAATCCTACTAGAGATAAATGCATGAATTAATATCTCAGAATCCTGTTTATTTAGAAAGCACCTTAATTTCCTAACATTTTTAAGATGGAAGAAACATGTTTTGGACAACTTTGTAATATGTGCTTTAAATGACATACTAGAGTCAAAGATAACTCCTAGATTGCGGGCTGATTCAGTGAAATTAATGGGGATTCCAACTGAGTTACAGATGGAGCCACGTCAAATAGCCGTGGCCGTGTGAATGGCGTGCGAATGGCATACGGCTGCCCTATGCACGCCGTGATCCCCCCCTCCCTCTACTGACAGAAGGCGTGTCAAGATTTCACAGTAAACACGCCCATTCATGTCCTATTTATTCATTTACCTGGTTCCACCACTAGATGGCGATTTGTTCTCAAGAACACGTTAACACACGCCAGCAATTTAGCTGCGCTGAGTTGCAATCACGTGATTTTAACAACTCACCCCCTCCCCCGCCGAACTGACGCTACCAAACTGCACTACAGAGATTAAGATGGCGGTTTAACACTAGAATTACCAGAGCCTACGAAAAAACTCTTAGATCCGTCCCACCTTAAATCGCTTCTTAAAACCGTTCTCACCTCTCCGCCAGCGTCTTTTGTTAATCTAAATGTGTTGATAAAGAAAAGTTGCAAGTAGCCGGCTATTCCATCCCCCCATCGACTTAGAAAGTGCACAAACTTCTCCCAGCTCATGCCTTGATTGATTATCTGGGAGTGAAGTGGAGTTTTAGAGTGGAAATAACAGATCATTATTTGGAATACACGTATTTCACGTGTGTTCCGTTTCTACAGTAATCCGTGTAAACACATTTTTAAAACAGAAACGTTTTTCATATTGTAGTAGTAAATGACAAAATGTAGGCATAAACTATATAATGTATGAAGCCTGAAGTCCAAATATCAAATTAACAGCTTCACAAAAGGTACAAATATAACAGAACAAGTATGCTTTTATTCAAAAATATAACTGCAGGAAAAAAAGCCGCATTAACATGCCACATTGACACATACATATCTCAACTGCCGTGGTAGTGTAATGGTATCAGCTGCTGACTTGTAACCAAAAGGTTATGAGTTCGATCCTGCATGATTCTCTTTTGAAAAGTAAACTGCTCTTATTCTTACTATCTATACTAATAAACGGCAAAGCCCTCACTCACTCACTCACTCACTCACTCACTCACTCACTCACTCACTGACTGACTGACTGACTGACTGACTCATCAGTAATTCTCCAACTTCCCGTGTAGGTAGAAGGCTGAAATTTGGCAGGCTTATTCCTTACAGCTTCCTTACAAAAGTTGGGCAGGTTTCATTTCGAAATTCTACACGTAATGGTCATAACTGGAAGCTTTTTTTTCTCCATTTACTGTAATGGAGATGAGCTTGAAACCCGTGGGGGCGGAGTTTGACATAATCACGCCTCCCACGTAATCACGCAGTACGTAGAAAACCAGGAAGAGCCCCAAAAATCGCTGAAGAAAACATGCATTATATAATTGAGAAGGTAGCGAAACAATAAGAAGCGAGCGAGTGATATATACAACCATATTCATGAGTTCTGCTACTTCGGAAACAAAGCACAGTGTAAACCTACACTTTAAATTAAGTTCATAGACAGGCTGCCGCTGGCGTTTGTAATTTAGTGCCTGCCCATATAAGGCCGTCCGTCAGCGGCAATCCAATAGCAATCTGCCACGGGTGTAGGACTGTGCTTATGGAGAAGAAGATGAGATAGTCAGGGTGGTGTTTGGCACAAACTCAGCGAAACTGCGAGAGAAAGTTTTAAGTACCGGGACTTCGGTAGCATTAGATACAGCCATGGACATAGCACGACATGGCAACAGCACAGCTGGGAAACTTCGATGCATGAACACCGAGCGGCTCATGTGAACTGACGCAGTGCACAGACAAAAAGCAAGAGTTCCGAAAAGCGCTGAACAAAAACCGAATTACACAATTGAAAAGGCAGCAAAAAAATATGAAGCATCTGATACATACAAGATAAGTATGTAATAAGTACAGCTACTGCAGAAACAAAGCACACGGTGGAAAAAGTGAATGTCCCGCTAAAGGAAGACAGTGTTAAAAAAAAACCCGTGCATGCAGTGTGTCAGGTCTCAGATAAAGAAGAAGACGAGCTGTTTATTGATGCAGTAAGAAACGAATCTTTTTCATAGCTTATTTAACACACTACGTCTCCGCTGCGATACGCGGGTATATATATATATATGTATGTATATATATATATATACCCTGATCTACATACTCGAATAATGAATACTTTATTCGCAATCAATGATTGTTTTGGTAAAGCCATACTCAGTGTATTCATTAGATGAACGGTAAAAAAGTAAGAGCGAGGGGAGGGTCACTTATTCAGGCATGCAGGCAAAACCACATTAGCACGCGGGCTCGATGTACGAAAAAATATATGTTTTTCAAGTTCTATTTAGTCCATATGTGTCAAATTCAAGGGCCACGGGCCACATCCGGCCCGGCGTGTAATTATATCCGGCCCGCGAGATTATTTTATATACTGTATTATTGTTATTAATGGCCCGGGTATATGAAGCGCTGGTAACACAATAAACTACAGATCCCATAATGCAGCGCTTCACCTGCCTTGCTGAACACTTACCGCGTTAATCAAGTCTAGCTTGCAAGTTATTGCGAAGCTAGCCCACACGATGCTTAAGAGAAAAGTTGATTCTGAAAATAGAGCCTTTAAAAACCGATGGGAGGCTGAGTATATGTTTACTGACATTGCCGTTAAACCCGTGTGTCTCATTTGTGGAGCTAATGTGGCTGTAATTACAGAATTTAATCTAAGACGGCACAATGAGACAAAACATCAAGATAACCTGAAAGACCTGAATGCAATGCAGAAGATACAGAAAGCAGAAGAATTAAATAAGAATCTGACACTTCAGCGGACGTTTTTACCCGTGCACAATCACAAAGTGATTTCAAGTGAAGCTGCTTTTATGGGAGACACAAATGCACCAGTGCAACTTGCCCCACTTTCCCTGTTGCCAAGTAATGTTGAACCAAGTCGTCACTACGGTGTTCCCAAATACGATAAACTGAGCGCACGGCGCGTTGGTGACTTTGAAGAACAAAAAAAGTCCGTCTACATGCGGCTCGAACCTTGTGCATGTTTGGTAGCACATATCTGTGTGAGAAGCTCTTCTCAGTGATGAAGACTAACAAAACAGCACACAGGAGTCGCCTCACTGATGAGCACCTGCAGTCCATCCTGAGAATCTCCACAACACAGAACCTCACACCAAACATAAACGAACTTGTTGCCAAAAAAAGATGCCAGGCGTCCAGCTCTAAAATGACATATGAGCAAAGACAACTGAATGATTTGATTTGTTATTGCTGAAAGGAACACATTTTATTTATATTTCCAGGTTTTGTTATGCAGCATGTTCATATTTGAATTTGTATATCTGTCCTGTCTGTTTTTACCATTCCTACCAAAGATATTTCTGTCGACTAAATAAAAATTCCTTCTATTTAAAATTTAAATAGAACTTGAACAATAATATCCACGCAGACTTGCACGTAAGAGCGGGAGTTATCCATTTTAACAAGCAGCGTCTTGCACTGATACGAAATAGCTGTGTGTGTATATATGTAGATATGTATGTATATGTATATATATGTTTATATATGTGTGTGTGTATGTATATATATATATGTATTTGTGTGTATATATGTGTGTGTATGTATGTATGTGTGTATGTATATGTATGTGTATGTATGTAGATATATATATGTGACAAAACAATTACATTGACAATCATGTTACGTTATTTTCAAAATGTTTCCTTTTCTTTTTCATTGCTTCTTTAACACACTACTTCTCCGCTGCGAAGCGCGGGTATTTTGCTAGTTTTAAAATAAAAACATACATTTCATTTCAGTGTGTAACAGCCAGTGTAATTTATGATACTTGTAAAGGTTAGTTTTTTTTTTATTCACTTTTCATTCTCTCAGTCGTGTCCAAGATCTTTCCCTACCTCCCCCCCAACCCCCCCAATCTGAAGACGCGCTGTAGCTCTGCAGCGTACTTGTGACTGCATTCTCGTACCAATGTTTTTGCGAACTGCTGTGCCTGCGTGCACTTTTCGTGGTATTACACGTCTATTTTTTTTCAGCATACCCAGGTCGCTCAAACACAGGAACATCTGTTGTTTACAAGTATAACAAAACAAGTGCACTTTTATTCTAGACTATAAGTGAAGAAAAAATAAAGCAAGTTACAGTAGGCGGTTGATACGACAGCTTGTGTGGGGCAATGCTAAGAACTGCTGATTTCCGATCCGTGCTATATAAAATCATCCCATTCAAATATTAACAATTCCCACACACCCTTCCAACATTTACGGCATGTGTACTTGTTGCAGTGTACACACCTCTCTGTGCTATGGTTCCTATTACACTGAATGAGCACCTGACACTGTACTTTCTTCCCTATATAAATAACATTCGAGCTATAGCGCGTCTCCAAATAAATCACATTTGAGCTATAGCACGTCTTTATGTGAAAACAGCATTGTCAGATGGGGGGGGGATCGTGAACGCGACTGAGAGAATGGAACTAAATTAAAAAAAAAAGCTAACCTTTACAATTATCATGCATTTACACTGGCTCTTACAGACTGACTGAAATCAAATTATGTTTTTATTCTAAAATAGTACAGTACATGCAATATTATTTGAAAACGAACAATGTCAGATCGGGTTTGAATATACGCTGACGCTCTTACAGAAGAAGTCAGCTTATTCAGTGCAGCAGTTTCAACACACAGCACATGCAATATTATCTGAAACCGAACAGCGTCAGATCGGGAGCATATTCAAACCCGATCTGACGCTGATCGTTTTCAAATAATATTGCATTAGTGCAATGATGTTTTTACATACATTGTCTCTTTCATTCATCTTGCGGTTTGTAATCAGTGACCGCGTGGTTTTTTCCCCGATCTTGCCAGTCCCCACATGTTGCTGTATGGTGGTGTTTCTTTTGTACTCCAGGACACGCAGAGGCCAGAATAGTACAGAGCAGTAAGTTCAGCGCTATATGCAATCAGACAGGCAGAGAAGGCATTAGATATATAAATAAACAGGGAAGGCACTGTATAATAGATATATAAAAACAGCTAAGGGGATAGATATATAGATAGGTAGGAAGGAAAGGCACTATATGATAGGCAGACAGGGAAGCTCCTATATAATAATAAAATTACTGTTATTACTATATAGATAGACAGGGAGTTCAGGCAGGCAGAACGGCGAAGGTTATTTATTTTTAACTATTTTTTGAAATACGTGTATTCCAAATAATGACCTATTATTTCCACTCTAAAACTCCACTTCACTCCCAGATAATCAATCAAGGCATGAGCTGGGAGAAGTTTGTGCACTTTCTAAGTCAATGGGGGGATGGAATAGCCGGCTACTTGCAACTTTTCTTTATCAGCACATTTAGATTAACAAAAGATGCTGGCGGAGAGGTGAGAACAGTTTTAAGAAGCGATTTAAGGTGGGACGGATCTAAGAGTAGGCTCTGGTAATTCTAGTGTTAATGGACTATTCGCGGTAAGTGGTGACTTTATTTATTTATTTTTATAAAATTTGTTTGGGGTAGTTTACAGATTATTTACCAGTTTCGTTTTTTATTGGCCGTTTTGAAAATCACTGGCAGCACCAGCAGCGGTCAGATATAACTTTAGATAACTTAATGGTCTGTTTACCAAGTCTGGAGTTAACATTACAGCTTACTGTCAATGTCACAAACTCACAATGTCACTCCTCTTTTAATCAAAAAGACGCTTTGCAGCAAAATATAATTTATCAGTATATTAAATGGAACTAGGTAAAATACACCGTAATGTAAAATACTGTACATAGCCTGCATTTGTATTCCGTACCTACAATGATCGGTATAGATAGATTACAGACGTACCGTGTCTTTAAGGATTGTTAACCCAGATAGCACACACACGTCGCGGAGACATCTATGCGACGTCATCTTTTTCATCTGGCAGATGTCTGGCAGAGGGCGTTTGTCTTTAAGGATTATTAAGGATGTCTTAAAAAATATTTTACTAACTAGTTTTCTCGACATTTCCACTTTATTCTCGACATTTACGTCGAGATTAAAGTCGACATTTCCACTTTATTCTAATAGTTTATTTTGTCAGTAGAATGTCGCAAACTAAACTTCATCTTAAAATGAATGTTTAATTTACTAGATTTTCTCAAACCCCGTCATTAATTAATGTAGCACATTAAATGCTTTATATTAAGTGTTCCTCGACCCAGTTGTTAATCTCTATGCGCTTCTTAAACTGACCTCCTCTTGCACTGAGAGGCGCAGACAGCGATCGCCGCACATCGACTTCATGATAATCCTGCTCTAAGAACATTCAGAATACTAAGAGAAATACTTGATATCTTCTTCACGATGAAATGCATTAAAGCATGTATTAAACATGGGTGGCAGGGGGCACAGTGGCATGGCTATAGAGCTGCTCCCTTGCATTAAGGGGTCCCCAGTTGTATGTTCAGCGTAGTGAACTTTATGGAAGGTGTGACGAGGCTCCAAAAAACTGGATACATGAATGGGTATCGCACAGGTTTAACTTAAATATTGGGCTCGTGATGTGGTGGTCGGAGACACGAACGCAGAATTCAATGGATGTTCTTCTGAGCGGGCTTTCTTTATTGCATGCGTGCTGTCTCTATCTGACGTACTAAACCTCCAGTTCCTATCCTTGCTTTTTCTTTCTGCACATAACCAATCACCACACGATAAACGTGTTTGTGAAATTAAAACAAGTTATAAACTTAGACCTCGGAGTTTTCGACTTTAATCTCGATGTAAATGGCGAGAATAAAGTGGAAATGTCGAGAATAAAGTCAACATGTCGACTTTAATCTCAACATTTTGATTTTTTTTTCTTCACTGTGTCCGTATTTTGTTTTTCACCGTGGCTCTAATACGCTTCCGTATCATCATGGGTTGTGTATTGAGTGATTTAACAAATCTGTTTTATTAATCGGTTTGTTGTTGTTTTTTTTTACCACGTCATCTATTTATGAAACTACAGTATGTTGACAATACAAGAACTACAGTACAGTATATTAAAGATACGGTATAGGGCTTCCTGGACACTGCAGTTAACTGAAGCAGTCAATGCTCCATCTGGCGGGATTATACAGCATTGCAACCATCTTTTTAGAAAGCGCATGGGGGCGTTTATGGGGCGGGGCATCGTTAACTGCGTCATCGCGGGGGATCACATTCCGTGCACGGATCGTGCATGGTCCTGTCATGGACCTGTCATGCTCCAGGCGGCTGTTTGACGTGGCTCCCACTGTAAATGATGACAAAATATTGTTGTGATCAGCGTCATTCCCTCCAACAATTAACATCTCTGTTTTATCTGTGTTTAAAGACAAGTAGTTCTCATTCATCCACTCCTTTAATTCACTAACACAACTAATTAAAGACAACATCTGAGAAACTTCATTTGATTTAAATGAAAGGTATAACTGGGTGTCATCTGCATACGAGTGAAAATTAACATTATGTTTCCTAATGAGAGATCCCAGTGGAAGCATGTAAAGTGAAAACAGTAAAGGTCCTAGTACTGAGCCCTGCGGGACACCATATTGAACTTCTGTGTATAATGATGGAGTATTGTCAGCACATTTCTGTACATATTGGAATTAATTTGTTAAATAAGAACTAAACCATGCGAGCACGGGGCCTGTAAGCCCAACATCATTTTCTAGCCTGTGCAGTAACATAGAATGGTCAATGGTGTAAAATGCTGCACTTAAGTCCAACAACATCATCAGAGGATATCAGAATGTCATTTACAACCTGTGTTAGTGCCATTTCTGTACTATGACCAGTGCAAAAACCAGACTGTAATTTCTCAAATAAATTGTAATGCGTAAGGTGTGACTGAAGCTGACTGGCGACTACTTTTTCTAATAAGGTGACACTGATTTTCAAAGTTTGGTTAGATTGCATGAATTTGACTGCAAAGGTTATGATATTGGAATCACAGTTGCTGATAGAGAAGGGAAATTTTTAAAAAATGGGGGATTACGCAAACATAAAACTCTCAGGAAAAGAGATATCACGTGCAAGTCAAAAGAAATACAGCAGCAAACTGCAAAATCAGATGTTCCATGAATTAGTGAGTGTAAAACCTTAGTTAGACAAACAAGACAAAATTAAATTTAAAGATGATGTATGAAGGTAGAGACAAACTTAGTACATAACACACTTTGAATTAAGACAAATCTCTAAATGATCTTGCTGAAGGCTGATAAAAGAGAAAACACATTAAACTAATAAAGGTGTAAATAGTAAAAATACCAAAAAAAGGCATTAAGAATATGTGATCATTTTCTGTACACACTTGAAAATCATGGGAAGTTGTGTTATTTATAGGAACAGTGCATGAGCAGGCCTTAGGGAGGATGACAGTCTATTACAGGCACACAAGTGTGTTTTCCCACACTTCATCTAAACTTAGCCTCCAATCACCTTAACAGGATATATGTTTGTGGAAGTATATATTCAATAAATAAAGAAAAGAACAATTATTAAATAAAGAATGCATATGCAAAAGCCCTCCCCAATTCCCTGCTGGCAATAATTATTTACATGCATGAAACCAAACAAAATAACAGACACTACTCAGTAAACATTTAAACACTCACAATAAAGTCCAACACAACCCAGCACAGCAGGAGCAGATGACGATGCTATGTGGCACTGAAAACACTATGAACAGCCCTCCAAATGAAATGTAAAGTTTTGTCCTTCCAGGTTCTAGTTGTAACGTGAAGAGTTGGTGTGAATGGGAGCGCTCCCCAGATGAAGACATATCCAACTAAAACGAAATTACATGGACAAGCAGGCAGAGGACAGCACATACAGTATATCCAGATTGAAAGTGTAATCCACGGTGATTGTAGTCGTAATCCAATGGTGTGTGATACGTAGAAACAAATACACACAGATGATCTCCTTGATGTCTCTTTGGCTCCTTTTAAAGAGCCAACTTAATCAACCTTCTTCCCAGCATACCCTGCTGTGGCCGCTGGGAGTTGTTGGCAATTTTAAGTAGAGCTGCTACACACATGTGAACATATGGAAAACATGTAATTCATGGCAGCTTGGTATTTGCTTTAATGTACTTCTTTTTGTTACTGTTAAATGTTTATAATATCTGTTTGTGTGCCTAAATATGACAGTTTATATGGTATCTATGGAACAGTGTGGTTTTTAAACTACAAAGAAAGCTACTCCTGTCATTCAATCAATTAATTTTATTGATTTGAGCAACATACCTGACTTGTGTAGAAGGTTACTGCCACCAAGCCTCCTTCTTGCGTTAGCAAATACGACAACCAATCACTAGTCATCTAATTAAGGAAGAACATCACCAGTTATTAATTGACAGACGTCAAGGTATTTTCATAATATTGATCCCTTGAATGATCATTAGCTGAAGAATCTCTTATTTGCTAAAAGTATTTGTGACAATTTACATCCCACAACATGCACACGCCATCTCAGCTATCCAATAAGCAGTGATTATAATTATGGAGGTAAAAAAATCATACCCAGATTCCCTTGTTCTATAACTATGAATAGAAAATGAAAGGTTTTATTGGGACACAAACAATCTAT
The DNA here is from genome assembly GCA_026402145.1 of Polypterus bichir lapradei. Lineage (NCBI taxonomy): Eukaryota > Metazoa > Chordata > Cladistia > Polypteriformes > Polypteridae > Polypterus > Polypterus bichir. Next base: position 79,569,757 of record JANRMT010062792.1, read on the forward strand.
GACACCCATATCACTTTGTCAAAAGGAGTAGCAGATCAATGGTGGATGATTCTTCCACATTTGCTACTTTTACCAAGCATGTTTATCTGGATCCTTCTTTGACTTATGCTCTATTTTGACCTCAGTTATCCCTCTCTTTCTGATAACCTGATCAATCAGCCTTTTTTAAAAGTTTTCCTGGCTATTGGATTTTGATTTTGAAAGATGTCAGATGGTGGTGCTAAAGAACAACTCCCTTAGTTCTTCATGTTGATTACAGGTATCTTGTAGGGTTGCATCTTAATACCATTTTTCTTTATTTATGGTACACACTATTCATTGACTACTGTTTACGTAGATTATTTTATCCAAGTTGGCTGTTGACTTCACTCTTGCAGGGCTCCTCTGACAATATGGTGAGTCTGTATTCAGGAATTAGGTCAGCAAACTGGTCAAAAGGTACAGCCTAAATAACCCAGAATTCAATGTCAATAAGGTAGGAGTGGTGAACTTCATTTAAGTTAAAAGAACACTTTCACCTTTACAGATTAGTGGCCAAATGGTGGAGATGAAAGAGAACTGAACACTAATCATTTCCAACATAGTTAAAACATCTATTAAGTTCAACGCTGATCTGTCTATGATAGTTAAAGATTTTTAGAGTGCTATGATGAGCAATGGCCTTTTTGTACAGGTACATCGTTAAAAGGATGCTGGTCTTCTCTATGACTGTATGGTTTGCCAGCATATGTGCCAACGATAAGACTCAGTTGAAGAAAGTGGTAAACGCTGCTTTTAAAAACAGAGGATGCCATCTCCACAGTATGAATTCACTCTACCTGCCAGACTGAAATGGAAGACCTTAAAACTCTTGTCTTACACATCACACCTGTTAATTATAATTGAGGTAAATTATTTTAAAGGACATAAGTTTGGAGAGCTCAGGGTTGCATGAATAAGGCAAGCTGTTGTCTGCTTTATGGCTGTGTAAGGCTGGATCAGTTGCCTTGAGGGTTCTGCCTGTGTGTCCTTTCTTTTATTTCACAATGTCAGCTTACGTTTTTAGCCATGATACTAAGAGCTAATTGTTGACAAATATTATCCTGTCAACTTCCAGCACACTTTGCAAAATAAAAAGCTTGGTCCAAGTAAGTGTCTTTACACTTCCATTAAAGAATCAGAAAAGCCCCAATTTATAAGGGCATCTTCTGTTCCCTTTTCTTATATCTAGTTCATTTAGTAAGTGACACAATTCTGGCCAAAATAGGGTTACTTTGATCTTGGCTAGTTCTCAATTCATGTTATTTTAATAAAAGAAGATGAATATGTGTGTTAAGATGTATTTTTCTTATTTTGAGGGCTGTTCTGGACTGATGAATATTGGTGTGCTCATCTTGTTTATTTGTGTCAATGTTTTATTTGAAATTAGCTTCACAAAATCAAATGCCATACAACTAGTGTTATTGCGACAAAAGTTTAAAATGCTGAACTGCATGTGTATTTTTAATATCCCCATACTTAGCATTTTCTAGAAGTTCAAAAAAATTCCTTTATACATTAAACGTTTTAGCACCATAGCAAAATCAGGATTAAATGTGAGGAATTATATGCACTTCACTCGATAGCTGAAGGATCTGCACTTCACAGCATTGCCATGCATTTCCATTAACTTTGCAGGAGCAATTTAGATAAAATGCTTAAGATGGAAGGCATCCTTTATCTTTCACTTAAATACAGTGGCACTGGCTGATTTAATGAGGAAAATTATTTGTATTTTTTTTCTAAAATGGAAGGTTAATTATCTTGTCATATAAGGAAATTTATTACAGGTGTGCCACAGTGTGGTATGTCATTAGTGACTAAGTCATCATTGTAATTGCAGCTGAGCTGCTTTGTTTTGCATTTTCATTGTCTGTTTTTGTGTTTTGTTTTTGAATATTTCAATTATGCATTTCTTTAAATGGAGTCAGTGAAGTGACTCTGCCCTGGAAACCACTTAGAGTTCTATTAATACAACACATGCATTATAGCAAAAAGAGTAAACATGCAGACAAGGTAGAAGGAATAATCTCACATTTAGGGTGTTTTTTTAAATTGTTTTATTTTTTTTTGGAACATTTAGTTGCTACATTTTTTTTATATCTTCCACCTTATACTTTAGCACATTATATGTTATGATTACCTGGTCAAGAGGCAAGTGTTCAGAGGAATTTTAGAGTGGTAGAAAATGAAAGGAACAAATAAGGGCAGACAGAATCGTCATTTTGGCACAAACAAGCATCAGTAAATCAAAAGAATCCATCAGAATTGAACTTCACAGCCAAAGTGCTACTTGAAAATAATATTGCAATGTCCTCAGACTAACTTGTTTTATTTGCACCCAACTAACACTGATATCTACTGCTTATTAAAGAAATGGATCTGATGCTTGGATGCCAGAAGCTGTCGGAGATTGTTGTGATAGTGTTACATTATTTACTTTTTTTTACTTCCTTTTAAAACTGATGTATACAGAGTTTTATAAGACTGTTATAGTTTTCTAAGCTGCTGAACTAATTTCTTGTTTTTGTTTTTTGTCTGAGGATCGTTTTAGTACAGTTGAAATTTATATGCACATTTCACAATGTCATTTTGTTTCTTGTGGGCACCACCATTGTGCGGTGCAGTTGCCACAATGTTGCTAAGGAAAACCGACAGGAAGTGCACAGTGCATGACATTTCAATCGTAATAGGATAAAGACCAGCATGTGCCCTTCCTGGTCATCTAAGATTAAGGAGAGTTTATGGTTTGATTTGGTTAATGTTTCCTGGTTAAAGAATTACTGAGTTTAAATTGTTCAACTTTGATTTTAGGGTTTTGTTTTGGGGTGTGAAGTAAGACTGACTTGACTAATGTATCTGGCTTGAGTTCTGACATACGTTCTTCACCAGTGGCCTCATTTATAAAGCTTGTGTATGCACCAAACGGGGCTTGAAATGTGCGTACACAACTTCCCACACAAACATTGGGATTTATAAAAAAAAAAAAAGTAACGGTGGAACTTGAGTATATTTATGGCAACCAACACGTATGCAACATTTTGGAGAAACTTGGGAATGATAAAGTCAAACCTGGTAAATGGCCACTGATGTGTTTAATAATTTATATCATAGAGCTGTTATTATATGCTTTGACGTGACAAACATACTACACATTTAACCCATTTATGCCTAAGGTTGAAATTTTTGAGTTTGTGCATGAAATTTACATATGCTGCATAGAAAAATATAAGGAACAAGAATTTGAAGAGAAAAAAAATTTATTCCATTCCATTCCAAAGTTATATCTACCTGTCTTCGGGTTGGCTCTTCAAAAATGTGAGAAAATTCACATCACTTCTTGAGGAGATCCCAGCACACCAATATCTGCAGCACACTGACTAACTCTGTGCACGACATGATAAGGTGTATCCCCAGGAAGCAGACGTGCGTGAAAAGCCGGAGCCCGGCAATGGCCTTGAGCAGTACGATATAAATAACTCCAACGTGACTGTCATTCCAATAATGGAACACGAGGCATAAATGGGTTAAAATGATGAATATGATGTACAAGCTATAGTTCAGTTCCCTTTTAAGAGGGCCAATGCTACATTTTTGCATTGAAAGACGTTTTTGGTTTTTCATCAGTTTATATTAGCTACTGCAGAAAACAGCTCAAGAATGTCCCAGCCATGCTTCACTCTGTCATGCCAACTGAGCTGAAGAAATTAACTCATTGGCGAGGTGCTATATGCAGTTTTCGTATGATATGGTGCACATACATAAACCATAACAAGTTTTTGTCAACATAAAAGGCAATATATGCAGTAGTGTCTGGTTATTCTGATGTAATGGGTGCAATTTATTGCACTTATATTGCAAAAAGAGCATCTTGCAAGAGTGAAGCTGCTTTTTTAGATGTAAGTGATCCCAAGATGGTGTCTTAGTGGCCTGGGTCAACTGATGATTCTTTTGTTTTGAGGCAAAGTACCTCTGACAGTAAGTTGTGGCTGGCTTGTTGGTAAAGTAACTGGGTGAATACTCAGTCTTTCTTTTGGCCTGTACTGTTCATTTTTACACATTCCAGATGATAGTGGCTAACTATTAGATACTAGTATCTTATACTTTTCCAGGAACCCCAGAGTGCAGAGGAGGGCTACAATGCCGGGCATGATCTTGTGCTCTCAGTTATAGAGCACAGCCAGATACTCTTGAATGCTGGTGGTTGGGTCCGGATGCATCGGGAAGTTTCACCAGTTAATGAAGTTATGCAGCATTATTATTGTGTATGTATGAGTTGATTAGCATACGCCATATATGGCAGTTTCAGAGCAGTGTTTAGAGACATGTTCACATATAGATATAAAAAAAGTGGCTGTGATTTATAATGGGTACATTAAATAGTAATGTGGTTTTCTAAATCTGATTTTTTTGTGTGCGCATATTTTCATACCTGAATCCTCACAAAATTTTAGAAAACATGTCAATAATCCTCATTCAGAAAAACTGAGTGCCAAGCAGAAGAGACATTAAATAATTTTTCAATTGACTTCCGTATCACTTGACCAGCAACAGGAGCAGTGACGCTAAAGAGAAATGATTGCAGTCATGCAAAGATCAACATAAAATGATTGTCACCATTCTAAAAGAAAAGTAATAAATGATAAACAATCAGAAAAATGCATCCAAAAATGAGATGAACAAAGTGGAAAGATGCCAAAAGCTCAGATTCATTACATTATGAGTGTAAAATATTTCTTTGCCCTTTTAATGGACTGACTGACTATTTCATTTCTTTTTTAACAGGCTGATAGTAAAGTTTGAACCACTTGGAATTCAGCTGACAACAGTGAATATTTGTGAATAACTAATTAATTGCACATTTTTATGTTTTTTATTCTGCTTTAAATGGTTTTATCAATACTGCCTCCAGTAAAAGTTTTCAATGAGATTCACAATATGAAGATCACTATCCAACCAAACTTCACTTCTAGAGGGTGCTTGTGAGCCATTTCTGACATAAGGACTAAAGAGAACCAAAATGCCATCAAAAGAATCCTTTATTATAAGGAATTCGAATTACTATGGAGTAACTGAAAGGCATACAACGGAACATTAGATTAGATCAACTTTATTAGTCCAATGGGGAAATTCAAACTAAATAAACTAATAAAGCCTAATGGCTCTATGGATCTTCAAGTACATAACCTGCCGAACTCATAATGTGGTAAGTCTACTTTTTACTCATTCAGAAGAATGTGTCAATAAGGGTGGAGCACATTTGAAAATAATTTACATTTAAAAATAATAGTTATTTAAGACAGAGTAAATAAATGGAGTTATTTAATTTAATTAGTTTTATTCCTGGTCTGGTGCCGTGAGTCAAGTGACTAAGTTAAAGTGATCATTTTTCCAAAAAATCATTGTATTCTTGCACACACTACTTGTAAAGTAAACAATTTATTTCACTCAGCTTATCTAAACCTTACAATAATCCTTCTACAGTGGCAGTGATATAACTCAGAAATCTAATCCCAGTTTTGAATGCTAAGTATTGTTTTATGAACAATATGTTTGCATTCCACTTCTCTCTTTTAGTAATACTTACATCTTGCCTGAAGAAGGGGCCTGAGTTGCCTCGAAAGCTTGCATATTGTAATCTTTTTAGTTAGCCAATAAAAGGTGTCATTTTGCTTGGCTTTTCTCTACAGTAATACTTATGTAAGAGAAATGTTTGAATAAAAAAAAAAAAAAAACATTTTACTGAATTTATTATATGGTCAATGTTTCTGTCTACGTATGGCTCGGCTGTCATTATGGTAATAAATCCTCTTCTTGGGTTCCAATGTGGAAATGATTTTCTTATTTGGGTCCTCAGATTAAAAAGTTGAAGAACACCTGATTTAAAGGGACAGGAAAAGGCTTTACTCCCTGTTAATGAGCTGGGATCCATAAATAAGGCTCACCAGTGGTACTCCCTAGCAAAGTGAGGGAGATTTTTTAATTACAGTTCACTATTATTCACCTAGATGCCATTCTAGCATCCACATTTTAACATCATTGAGGCAATTAGTTAGTTGGAGACTCCACATGATTCACCTTTCTGTTACTAATGTGGGTTGTCTTTATATTCCAAATATCCTCTAAGGTTCTTAGTCTATCTAGTGGCGTTTTCTGTTAGTTGTAAGTTTACTGTGCTTCAGAGTGTTGCTACTATTGTGTGACTGTACCCTGCTCTTTTTTATAGCCTACAGTTCTTTTTCATATTGTAAATATATTGCTGCAGGTTCGGTACTGTGGCATCAAACCACACTCCTTTACTGAAATCACCGCTGTGATACAAGGAGCGGTGTGATCACCAGTATATACTTGGCCTTCACCCTAGGTTTACTTGTCTGATCTCTCTTTAATTCATTCTACAGTACTTGGAAGAAAACTAAGGACAATTCAAGCAAAGGGTGCAGCCTATTTAAAAAGTTCTTTCTTATTGGAAAAGGGCACTGCTGTTTCAATAGTCACTTTCCTGGTCATCCGTGAGTGAGCTTCATACAGTACATGGGATCATCAGAAGGAACTCTGACCAATATCATAGGGGAATATCCAACCTATTTTCTATGGAAAATTTGCATTCTCAAATTAAGACAAGATATACATGATAGACAAAATGTATAGAAAAAGGTATAGTCAAATAAAGCAGGAATGCAGCTGATTTCTCCCCACCCCTCACAGACTAATTCTACAGTGCAGCTTGACTTGATTGCATTTTTCTTTCATATGCAGGCTGTGTACCTTTGTTTCTGCATATTCTCAAACGTTTCCTTGGTCTTACATAATGTAAACATTTAAGGTAAATCACACCATGGAAAAACTAGAGTTGCCTTTACTGTAAAATGAACAGTGAGTTTTCTATTGATTGAAATTTCTTATGTTGCTCAACTAACACTGCTTCCTTCTGCTACTTGGTTCTCAGAGACTCCTTATTGGAACTAACACTGGGAAAATTATCTGACTGCGTTTCAAAGAAATTTTCATTTTTGAGCTAGTATAGAGCATTACAGTATTTTAACTGGCAAAATATGTCTCTCATCACAGAAGCTCTCAACCATGTTTAAGAATTTTAAAATGACTAATCAGTATCGGCTGTCTGAAGGAAGACATAGCTAAAACTTTAGTATGGTGCTAACAAAGGTTATTTCTTTTAACGAGATTACACACAGACCTTATATTCCCTTTGACTGCTCTTTTGATTTAAACTAATTACCATAATATTCCCTTCTACTTTGAAATATGAAGGAAACTTTTTTATGACTTTTCATTAATTTTGATGTGGTCTAATTAAGGGAATGAAATGGCTTTGCAAATTAAACTGGTGTAAAATGATATGCAAATTATGTACATATTAGTGAGTTTGCAGGCTCTGAGGGGTAGTTATATGTAACTGTTTTCACTGCTTCAAGTCAACAACAGTTTCACCTTATGATTCTGCTCAATGTAAACAGATAATAGAAAAGAGAACCATTTGCATTTTTATCATTCTTCCACGACTAAAAAGAAATATCCTGCCTTTAGATATGCTAAATTAATTTTATTTAAAGTAAAGATTGCTTATACTGGAAAACAAAATGCATTCCATATAGGCACACTGGTAAAATAATGGACATTTCCTGCACACTAATGATCTGTTCAGCTACAAATTTAAGGTTGCAGGGAGGCAGAGCCCATCCAAAGAGGCACTTCACTGCTGTGAATGCTTGTGAGCCGTTTTTGAACCTAAACAAAGACCAAGTTGCAACTGGCACCAAGTAGAATCCTGCTCTAAAGGGACACCAGTCTGCCAAGTGGCACACATTCTCATAGGCTTCCTTGGCAACATAGCTGCATATCCACTGTAGTTAGAAACATTCACAAGCACAAGGGGAACGAATAAGCTTCTCTTAAAATGTACCCCAGTCACAAATCAAACCAGATTCAACTGATGTGAGGCAACGATGTTAAGTGTTCTTCCTCCCTGTTAATCTTCCCTATTTATCCTTCCTTTCTTATAGTGTAGGCATGAAAATAGGGGAAGTATTGTGGCAGAGTCAAAACTTACAATTTTTTTAAACAAATGTAAATATTTAAGGCATCTCTGTTCTTGATTTGTCCACTTAGATATATGTGTCTGTCTTTGTGTAAACATATGAGTCTTTGGAAACAACTACCTAATCAAAGAATTTCTCTGAATGATATTTGGTATGGTTAATAGGATTATAACCTGCTAGAAGGCTAAAGTGAAGAAATTGCACAAGCAGATTTTGCCATAAAAATAAGTATATTTACTAGCTATATGTGGTATAAATAGTATTATAATGGGGTCAAAATTTTGACTTCACACCTTACAGATGATTTAAATAGTTTACATTTCCTTGAATACAATTTAAAGACCATCTATGCATGTTTATCAAACTGTGAAAATGTGGACAAGACTGTTATAGAAAGATAATGAAAGTATGCATCCAAAGAGATCAGGAGATAGAAAAAGCGTTATACAGAAATAGTCACTAAATGGCAGTAATCATCCCAAAAAATACAGCACAAAATGCCATTACAAGAATAACAATACAGATATGACCAACTACAAAAAGAAATGTTAATAATGCAAAAATGATTCAGAATGCACGCCAAGATAATCAGACTCAGAGCCTTTACGTTAAAAATAAATCTCACCATCCAAATGAAATGGTTATTAGCATTGCAAATGCATTTCAAGAGATTTACGTTCATTACAATTATAAGTTATTTTATTGTGCTGCAACACAAACGGGAAGTAACTATATACATTTTTTCAAAAAGGTCTGATTCTTCCATTTTATCCTACTGTATATATTAAGGTACTGATGGGCAATATGTTATTGCTAAAATATGTTACTAGCAGAAGTACCTGGCATTGCCTGGGTATATCTGTATAATGTGTTAAGGTAATAAAAAAAACACTGCCTCTCTATCAATTTTACTGCTCTCATGAGTCAAAAATGTGTTCTTTCTATGTATGATTGTGTAGATGTTTTTACCTGGCTGATGTTAAGTTTAAACTCAACCAGTTTCACTACAGACTAACCAACAGTGGAATAGGAGTGTGGAATATTCATATGACTCCAATCGGTTGGCTTTTAGTCTACAAGACCATTTTATCTTTATGAGGTAAATTAGTTATAAGCTACTATAATATTTAAGCTAGCTTAACTTATTATTATTTGCTAAGATTTAGGTTATATACCCCTAGAAAGCAATATGACTATGCCTGATAAATACTTTTCACATGTAACCTCAGAGATTAAGTGCTGTTTAACTAGTGCATGCTTTATCTACACCTTTCTAGAATTAATTACAATAATAGCAGGCAAACAAGCAGTACGATAATTGACAATTTATTAACAGCAAACTACATACAGTAACAGAAAAGAAAGTTATAAAAACAGCAAACTAGACAATTCTAGAAATACATGGACAAGCATTCTAGGAGACAGAGTTACTCATCCTTCCCAGACAAATCCAAACTTATTCCTTTCTTACACTGAGAACCTAAGACAAGTCAAAGATAAAAGCTCATTGAAATAGGGCAATGTGTGGCTATTAAACATTTCAGAACAGTTAACACCAGCTTAGTTCTCTACTGAGAAATGCAAAGAGAGGGGAAACACACCAACACTTTGAATGTCATAAAACACACAACGTTACTCTGAGAAAAAGTTCCTGGGATCTACTTCATTAATATACATAATAATAGAAAGATATACTAACAGAAACATACCCTTCTGAAAACACCCAAGAAAGATTCATATTAACATTAGCATTAATTTAAGAAAAAACATACGCATAAAGATATACAGGTACTGAAGCACATAGAAATTCTTCCGTTAATTCCAATGAACTATGAAGACATAAAACTGGTTAACTGTCTATTTGGCTGACTGTTTGAAGACTTTCAATAGCTGCATTCTTGAGAAGAAAGCCCAGCTCATCCTGAAGTAAAACAGTTCTTGCAAGATAAATGGAAGTCTATCTCTCCTGGATACAAATGAAAGTTTATTGTTAGTACAAATATAGCTTCCTTCTGCCATATGCTCCAGTTTCCTATAATTAGATTTCAAAACAGCAATAACTCTTTGCTGGGTTGGAATCATGAATGCTATTTGTTTGCATTTCCTGGTTAACTGTGGTTTCACAAATAGATGTTTAATCCCACATTAATAAACTTAATGGTTTGTTGAATAATTGAATCCATGGACTGCAGAAAACATCTACTTTAGGGTTCCCAGACATCACCACAGGTTTCTGTATTATTACAGGAGATAACACCAGTGGCAGTATTGAATAATGTTATAAAGATGATCCAAAGTCAATTCATTTATCACTAATCTAAAATTGCTACAAATTACAACCCTATAAGCAATTTTTAGTGAACAAATAGATTAAAAAACTGAGTAACATTTCATTTACAAATGTAAGAAGATAGACTTTGAACTGTAAGAGTTACATGACTAACAAGATATTTTAGGGCAACAATGGGCAGTAGGCTTGAGAGAAGGGAAAGCCTAAAATTGTCTGCATTTATAGGGAATCCCAAATTCATGACTATAGGGCCAGCCTTATTACCATACCAAGTGAACAGGGGTAACAGGATGATATTAACCCTCTTATGGTAAAAGGTACTATAGAAGGAGTATTTCGGAAAACTACTTTTTAAACATGTTTGGCAAGGATTCAAGACGGTTAGCCCAGAAAGGCATCAGTGTGCCCACACCTTCTAGGAGAGTGGAGGTGGCTCAAATAATTCCTATGACCATCATTTCCTTTACATAAAGGAAGAAGTTCAGAAGTGCAATGGAAATTGAGTCTCCGTTGACTCATAAAATATTAGCCACTTCATTGTAGCATCTAAGTCATTCAGAATAAGAGGGAGAGTTGGGACAAAAGCTCTGCTATCAAAGAGGCAGTGAGTCCTCTCTTATTCTAGTGGGCAATCAGGAAGTCAACAGTGGGATAGTGGAGTGCCAGTCTATTAAATTTATTAAATTAAAATCCCTGCTTATTCAGAAGCAGCAGGCTTTGTTTCTAGTTTCTCTTTATTTTGTGACTTGTACAGTGGAACCTCGGTTTACGAGTAACTTGGTTTACGAGTGTTTTGCAAGACGAGCAAAAATTTTTAATAAATTTTGACTTGATAAACGAGCGATGCCTTGCAATACGAGTAGTATGGATACACTTTGTCTGCTGAGCGTCATGTGATCACAACTGAGCTGATGGTTCTTCTCTCTCTCTCCTTATCTCGCTCGCTCGCTCGCCCAGTGCGTCTCTTTCTCTCTCTCCTTATCTCGCTCACTCGCCCAGCACATCTCTCTCTCTCTCTCCTTATCTCGCTCACCCAGCTCGTCTCTCTCTCTCCTTATCTCGCTTGCTCACTCGCCCAGCGCGTCTCTCTCTCTCTCTCCTTATCTCGCTCGCCCGTCTCTCTCTCTCTCTCTCTCTCTCTGGCAATCGTCTCCTATTCTCTGTCGGAGTCTGTGTGCCTCACTCATATAGTCAACATCCGTAGGAGCGTATACTGTTTACTACAGCATTGTGACTGTGTGTGTGTGTGCGCTGTGAAGTGCGAGTCCCCATCTTGCTCTCCAAAACACGAAGCTGAGTCTCAGTACTTTAACACCAGCTTTATTCAGCTTGAAACAGCAACAGTGCTGTTATTTATTGTAGCGGGATCTTTATAATGTTCCTTTTATGACCCATTGACGACAGGCGCTTATAGCATGTCTGAGATCTTTTTGGATGCGCTTATACGGCGAACTGCTACAGCGCTGGGAGACTGCGATTGCTTTGGGACGCTCTTCCGCGTGTCTTCCCGTTGAGTGGAATCCCACATGAGTTTAGAAACTCACACCAGCCATGATTCTTTTTAAAGGTAAAGTGCAGGTTAATTTGTATTATTTATTTTACTTTATATTTTGTATTAATCATTTTTATATGAATAGTTTTGGGTTGTGGAACGAATCATCTGAGTTTCCATTATTTCATATGGGGAAATTCGCTTTGATATATGAGTGCTTTGGATTGCGAGCACGTTTCCGGAACGAATTATGCTCGCAAACCGAGGTTCCACTGTATTTGAGTTCCTGTTCATCCCTCTTTATGCTCTGTATTACTACCAGCATACATTTGTATATTTGAATTCTTATCCAACCTCTGATTGTTTAGCTAGCTCCTGTGTTATATGAACAGTATTGTTTTTCTTTTTTGAGAATAAAGACACAGATTTTTTTAAGTTAATAATATTTTATTTAAAAATAATTATTTTCTAATATTCACAAAACAATTACCATTGTGAAGATGGGACAAGTTAGGGGTAGGGTTAGGGTTATAAGTTCAGATATATTTATATCTATCTATCTATCTATCTATCTATCTATCTATCTATCTATCTATAGGGTTATAGGTTTGTTATGCTTGTTGATTTCCTCCAGGCCACTGGAGGGCCCTGGGGATTAGATGCAGAGGAAAACTGGAGGAAACTGACAATCTGGCACACACCAATCTCATGTTGTGGGATGGGGTGCCTGCACAGAAATCTGGTGCCTCTAGGAGGAGTTCTTCAGGAGTAACAGCAGACCTTTTAGTGATCACCAGTACCTGCAAAACCTTACATAGAAGTGTTCCTTGACTCAGGCTTAAAAAGACTCTCCATTCAGCATACAGGCTTGGAGTTGGGATGTAGCCACTGCTAGTGAGGTGAAGACAGAAAACTGAAACTGTGAGGTAAATAGGAAAGCCAGAAGGCTCAGATTTTGTTATTTTCAATCCTTGGGGGTTTCTTTGGTGTTTGATTTGATTGTTCACTTGGTTTGTTAATAAAACTACTTTTCTTTTGTTACTTTGGTCCTTCTGGTTGTCATTTGTCTACAATAGATACTCATAACAAAGTTAGTTATGCACTCAAGCCAAACCTATGTGCATTTTTAAAATGAAATGTGAAAGAAAAAATGACATTGTATAGTTATTTATTAATGAAGCTGTGCCCTCATGAGTGAAGAATCTGAGCTTTTTAGTTTTGTACAAGCTTGTTTTTCATGTGGATTTTAGATGGTTTCTTGGAAATTATAAGATATGGCTTGCTGATTGAAAATAACTTGATGCTTCCTGCACATGGTGTCCCTGAAGTGGAAAACAAGATCTGAATACTCCTAGATGACATTTATAGTCAGATAAGCGCTCTGCAAGAAGGCAGTGTTGACAAGCTAATGGTTATGCTTCAAGACTTTACTTCAAATTGATTGGGGCAAGTATTACTCATTTTTACAGTTTGTGTATTTTGTTGGTTTGTAATTCAGAGGAGAAGATAGTAAAAAAAAGAAAACATTTGTGAGTTGTTTAAAGGACCTTGACAAAAATAAGCCATGCTAGATGCCTTGTTTTATGAATTAAGAACCACAATACAGATGGCAGTGTTGTTTAGTGGCTTAGCATAAGGCTTCAGGTTCATTACCCACATTAAAAAGTAATTTAACCTGCTGGTGCTGGACTTTCAGAAATGGGCAAACAATAATAGAGTACAGTCATGACTCATTAACAACAACCCAAATAACAACGTCGCACTTTAATGACTAAGCTTCCATTGTCATACAATAAATAATATTAAATAGTATCAAAATGCCGCCATAACTGGTCATATTAAAATATTAATATTGTTATTAATGTATGATTATTACTGTATTTCACTAATTATTATTAATTTATGGGATTATGTATTATGCTAATGTTAAGTTATTTTACTTGAGGTTAGTTTAGCTTAAGGTAAGTTACTCCAGGTCAGATAGTTGACACGTCATCTGTAAAAATGACAGAAAGGCATATCCCCATATGCTGCTGCCGTGCAGAATTCAGTGATGCAGATGTGGTACCTTGTGTCTAAAGCCAGCAAAATGACATCAGACACAGAGGCATTCCTCTACGTGCTGCTGGAGCATGGCTAGGTTTTTACCAGGTGCTGTGCACGGAATGCAGTGATGTAAATGTGCCACCTTGTGTCCAAAGTTAATGTGACGAAAATAACCTCAGACACAGAGGTGCGACCGCGCCCCTGCCCCCTTAATATGTGCTTAACAACAAAATCAACTAACAACACAGTGGTCGGAGCCATACAGTGTCATTAAGCAAGACACAATGGTATTTAAGATAATTAAATCACCATAAACAAACATGTTAGCTAAATACATCTGTCATAAATGACTATTGGTTAACACTCACAAATGACCACAGCTGGAAAGTTCATGTTCACTTTACCCCTTCACAGTGGGCAACAGGCTTTCAGATCTTCTCCCCTATAACTTTCTAGCCATCCAGGCTTTATATGTTCTGTAGGATGATGTAACATCTGTAAAATATCACATACAGACCTGGGCATGTTACATTTGCAAGATTTCTTATACATCTGAAGAAAATAAGTACTAGCCTATTGGGAACTTATAAGAATTTCACTATCAGAAGATGCTGTCAACAGTAACTGTGTTTAACAATAATAGTTTGATGTGCAGGTTTGATCATTAAATTATCTGACAACCATGCAAAGCCGTGAGTCTGCAGCACACCATAGATCAATGCATTGATTCCCTTAGCCCCATAGTTTGAGATGTTTAATACTTACAGTAACTAAGACTTGTCAAAGACATGGTTTATCATGCCAGATTTTAAAATACATGTGCTCACAATTCAATGTAAAACCAAAAACAAATTGAAAAATAGACATTAATTTGGAAAATGTATTTGAACTGTTGTAAATTTTTAATAGAAGCTACATTACATGTTTTACCTTTAAACACTATATTTTTCTATCTATTTATGAAAAGATAAACCAATTCTATAAATTACTTATGTTACTTATAAACTGGAATACAGATAAATCAAAACAGTAAAATATGGCAATACATTTTCTATGAAAAACAAAAAATTTCCCTGTATTTCTGTTGAACTGAAAACTCCAAATGTGTAAAGGTTTATAAAATATCAGCATTAGCAATGAATTTCATCATGTGTTAATTTTGCTTTAGGTGTGGTAGAGCTACAGTAAGTGCAGCCCTTAAGATGTTGTCAGAATATTTATTTTCGTATAGACTTATGATAAATAACAGGATTCACAGAAAGATACTGTATGGAAGAAGATGATCCACTGTGGCAACCCCCAACGGGAGCAGCCGAAAGAAGAAGAATAAGTGAGGTTACCAAAAGCACATGGTTTCTATTTTCTTTATGTTCTTTGAAGAAATTTACTTTAATATATTTGCAGAGCCTACTTGGTAACTGACTTGTTTATAGATCTTTTATTTCCAGTACTGTATATTTACTTACCTGAAATAATGAAGTCTTGTTTTCTTTACCTTTTCATGTTGTCAAAAATTATGGTAGATTGCTGTATCAGTTTTCATAGGTAAATTCATAGAGCCATTCTCAGGATAGAAGGAGTAGTCTTTATTTTACATGTGTGGAGCCATGTAGTACAGGGAAGGCAGTTACTGAACCACAGCTGTTGATTACAGTTATCAAATACACTGTATGTGATGTGACAGATGGGGGCGCTATCGGCCCCTTGAACCCTCAGACCACACGTCAGACACCAGATAAAAGTCCAAGAAATTATTTTATTAATACAAATAAGTGCACAAAGCACCTTCACCTCCACTATACTTCAATAATCAATACATTAATAACAATAATCAATCCTCCACACCTCCCAGCAGCTCAGTCACCCTTCCTCCCAACTCAGCTTACTGCTGGGATCTCTCACAGCCCTTTAAATCTTTGACCCGGAAGTGTTTCTGTTCCTCAGTCCATGTGACTTTATAACACTTCCGGGTCGGGTGAAAGCTTCTTTTCTTCAGCCCAGAAGTACGTCATTTCCCCTGTCCCCATCACTGGGACCTACTTCCGAGCTATACGGAAAATAAAAGTCCTTGGGCCTCCCTGCAGCATCCCCTGGTGGTCCCCACGTTATCCAGCAGGGCTGTGATGCAAGATTCCAAGTTCCATGATGCCCTGCTGGAATTCAGGGCCCTTCCATGTTGCATGGATGGCTCCATCAGGCAGCTTGGGGTTATTGGCCGGGATAAGCTGCCGGCCATATTCCACAGTGATTAATTCTCATGTCGTTGTAGGTTACTGATAAACTGGGCTGTATGTGTAGGATGTTTTTGTTCACTGCTGGAGACAGAAATGATCACTTTTAGCTTTGTACATGCCAACACAGCTGAGAGTTGGGTAAGACTCAGTCTCTGATCAAGGCCTGGAAAAAACTGCTTGCTCATGGTAAAAATTATAATTGACGCAATCAGCCAATCTATACTAATAAAAGGCAAAGCCCTCACTGACTCACTCACTTACTCACTCACTCACTCACTCACTCACTCATCACTAATTCTCCAACTTCCCATGTAGGTAGAAGGCTGAAATTTGGCAGACTCATTCCTTACAGCTTACTTACAAAAGTTAAGCAGGTTTTGTTTTCGAAATTCTACGTGTAACGGTAATAACGGTCGACAACGTCCGCCATTTTGAACTTTCTTATTTATGGCCCCATCTTCACGAAATTTGGTAGGCGGCTTCCCTGCGCTAAACGAAACCAATGTACATACTTATTTTGGTGGTATGACGCCACTGTCAGGCGCCATATTGAACTTTCCAACGGTCTTTGTTACTTATGGGCCCATCTTCAAGAAATTTGGTACGCGGGTTCCCATCGCTAACTGAATCCTACTTACGTACATACTGTATATACGTCCATAGCCTACAGCTCGGTCACCATGTGAGGCGGCATTGGGTCCCCCATCCCAACGCCTCCCACGTTGTTGGCTGCCTGCCTATATAGGGCCGTCTGTCGCTCCGGTCTCTACATTCCCTTCCTTGCTTCACCACGGGATTCACGTCTCCCTGCTGATAACTACAGCCTTTTTATTTAATCCACGGCTTCTCCGCTGTTTTATTGTTCATTTATTACGATTATAGTTATTGTGTAGGTATTTTAGACTTACTTTACATTGTTGAAGTACCCATTTCCTTTATCGTTCCAACCATATCCCTATTAACATGTCTGTCGAGGTGATCACCATCGATCAAACTGTCACTTACTGAGTGGTTTCCATGCCCGGAGATGGCACCTACCTTTTCCATTCTCTTTTTACATATTGCACGCCCATATCAGGCTCACTCTTGATATCCGGAAGAACATTGTGTCTTATGTATTGAATGACTGGGACAGGTTCAAGGTGTGGACTGATGACGGTACAGGAGATAATTATACTACACAGGAGCACTATAAGAGTGAAATGCTTAAGCCCTTCACCTATGGTTCTGCATGTGAGTTGATGGCTTCCGCTGAATTGTTCGGTTGTCGCTTTCAAGTGTACCGAAATGGCCAAATATTTTACACCTTTCGACAACCACCAATGTCTCTTAAACATCTTAGATTCACAGGTGACGATTTCAGTAATGGACACTTTGATGTTTATGAATGTTTAAACTCTCAAAAGCTGGATGTGAAATTATCGATAAAACCGGTTGTATGCTTACAACACTTGACAGATGCTGAATGTCACTTCAACACAAGTCCTGCAAATACTGTCGTAATTGAAACAAACCATGAAACTCAAACCGATTGTGACAGCAGCAATCCAAGCTGTGAGATTTGAAACAAGATTACTTTTCACATGGCCAACTGTACGTTGCATGCTCAAGAGTAAGCTCAGCGCACAGCTTGGTCATATTACAACCGGAGGGCCGAAATGACAATGTGGTATACAAAGAGATCCTTAACAAATAATTATTGGTATATTTTCCCTCAGTTTAAAAAGGTTTAATTTTCTTCTTAATAAAAATTTTAAGGCAGTACTTCGCCGCTTCGAAGCGCGGGTATTTTGCTAGTGTTAAAATAAATTTGAAAACAGCTATTGACATACTTTTTCAGAAATGTGACTAATTAATGAAGGACGTTAAAAATTAAAATTAAAAACATAATAAAGTGAAGTTTCCTTGAGTCATGTTTAGCAAATGATTTGTATTGATTTGCACAAAGGAAAATAGTGAAAGTTTTACATAATAAAAATGTTATAGGTAACTGACAAAAATGGTCTAAATAGAGAAGTTGGCCATCATATGCTGCAAGAACAACTTCAGTATGACTTCTTCAAGTCATAATAGCCAACATAATGAGAAATTGGGTCTGTCCAGAATTTTTACACACCATTAAACTTAATGGGGTTACACATTGGTTTTGTTTGAATTTTTTCCCACATTGTCAATGATCTGTTTGGGGTTTCTTATATTCATTTACAGAGTGTATAGATGGCAGAATACATTTTTAGTTTTGAATGCATTTTGAATATGTCTTCAAATATATTTTTGTCTTTTGTCTTTTTGACGCCATTTTATTTATTCATAGGAGCCACCATTTTGAGACAGTTGTATCACGACATTGCTTTTAATTAATGATCAGAAATATGTGAAGTATGACACAACAATCAGAAAGATATAAAGTTAGCCCCATGCACTTCCCAGTTATCAGAGATTGCAGATTGTGCAAAAGGCTTTGCATGTGTGTTTCATTGTATTAGCTTCCCAATTACAATCCTTGTTCTCTATTCTTTTGACTATAATTTTGGTTTAGTGTTTTAAACTCATTGTTTTGTTTTATTTGAAGATATATAACTATTTCTACCTTCTCTTTCCTATATGTAAATAGTTATAAGGCACTTACCTTAGTAATAGGAGATACTCAGGAGGAAGGCAGCTGTACAAAGCCAGTCTTCACGGAAAGGGGGCACACTGAGGGTCATGCGGGTGTGGAAGGCCTACAGAGCCAGCACATGCACCAAGTATAAAAGTCCCAGCATCTCGGCACTTCTCCATTGCTGCAGGATAGAAAGATGTCCGATTAGTAGCCAGCATGGAGTAGCCACTTATGCTAGTTGTGGGAGCTGTGAGTGAGATATGGACCAAAGAGGAGTTCAGGAATATTTATCTGTGACAAGGATTGTTGCACAAAAAAGTAATAGAATGATACAGAGAGCATTCATCTGCATAGAGGGATAATGTGAGGCGAACGTCTTAGCGTTTTCAGCAGTTGGCTTGTGCCAGTAAATGTATGCTAAGATTGGCCAGGTAAACGTTGCTCTGTTTAACAAATGGAAGAGCAACCAGCAAAGGTCATCCTTTGACTGGTCTAGTAGTCGAGTGTGGTCCCGAACAGCAGTTTAGGTGCAGTCTGTGTAAATGGAACCTCTAATTAATTGCATATTTGTAGTGGATTCTGGATTTGGTGGTGTATAATATTTTTATGTCTGTTTTGCACTTTTTGATTTTTATTTAATTGGTCTTCTTTCTTTTCAGTTTCCCGGTGCAAGATCCTTCTTGTATAACTTTTTAAGGGAAGAAGAACATCATTAGGTTTCCTTTCTCATCACTATTCATAATTGTTTGGAGCCACATATTTTTTTTTCTTTGTTTCTTAGCACTGATCTGTTTTAATGATTGCATGACATTGAACTGCCTGATATAGTCACTTGCAGAAATATAAGAGAGGTGCTGTTTTTTCAGTTCTTTTTGGGTCTGTGTCTCTGGTTTCTCAATCACTTGGTCTGCTTGGTTACGACTCCAGAAGTCCATGGACTAAGTGTGTGGAAGGGTTTAAAAGCATAAGGCCTCACAAGCAGGTGAAGTTTACTAACCCAGACACCCACTAATTATGTTACGGATGTACTCATCTGACCTTTTGAGGCCCAAGTGTTAACTAACATTCAGAGAGGTACTGCTCATGTGGTCCAGTGCTTCTTATTGATCATGGCTTCTTACAGTGAACAGCACTCAATGCGTATCTCTGCCAAAGACTTACACACTTTAAAAGATGTGGACTAAAACTCAGACCAGACAGCAGGTGCGGTTATAAAGCAGCTTTATTTTTCAGAGTCATGGTGAGAAGAGTTTCAGAAAAGCAGACAATCAAATATACATGACAGCGTCAGGGCTCTTCTGAACCCCGTCTGTTGGGTAGGGCAAGTTTTTATACCCCTAGAATGCGTGATTTAATATCATTATGAAATGTAGCAGTTGACACTTTTATCAGACATGAATTAGTACAAGGGAACGAAGAGAACATTCGTCTTCCACAAAGACTGTGTGCTCCCCTCAAAAAGATACAATCATTATAGTTGGTGTTTCCTTTAGAAGCAAAAGCTCCCTAATTGGAATAAATTCTTTTAAATTGTGGCATTTTAAGTAACCGAAAAATATAGAGACATGATATTAAAAGGCGATATCCCTCCATAATGATAACGACGGTACAAATCACATCAGAGAAATACAGGTGCTGGTCATAAAATTAGAATATCATGACAAAGTTGATTTATTTCAGTAATTCTATTCAAAAAGTGAAACTTGTATATTAGATTCATTCATTACACACAGACTGATGTATTTCAAATGTTTATTTCTTTTAATTTTGATGATTATAACTGACAACTAATGAAAGTCCCAAATTCAGTATCTCGGAAAATTAGAATATTGTGAAAAGGTTCAATATTGAAGACACCTGGTGCCACATTCTAATCAGCTAATTAACTCAAAACACCTGCAAAAGCCTTTAAATGGTCTCTCAGTCTAGTTCTGTAGGCTAGACAATCATGGGGAAGACTGCTGACTTGACAGTTGTCCAAAAGACGACCATTGACACCTTGCACAAGGAGGGCAAGACACAAAAGGTCATTGCTAAAGAGGCTGGCTGTTCACAGAGCTCTGTGCCCAAGCACATTAATAGAGAGGCAAAGGGAAGGACAAGATGTGGTAGAAAAAAGTGTACAAGCAATAGGGATAACCGCACCCTGGAGAGGATTGTGAAACAAAACCCATTCAAAACTGTGGGGGAGATTCACAAAGAGTGGACTGCAGCTGGAGTCAGTGCTTCAAGAACCACCACGCACAGATGTATGCAAGACATGGGTTTCAGCTGTCGCATTCCTTGTGTCAAACCACTCTTGAACAAGAGACAGCATCAGAAGCGTCTCGCCTGGGCTAAAGACAAAAAGGACTGGACTGCTGCTGAGTGGTCCAAAGTTATGTTCTCTGATGAAAGTAAATTTTGCAATTCCTTTGGAAATCAAGGTCCCAGAGTCTGGAGGAAGAGAGGAGAGGCACAGAATTCACGTTGTTTGAGGTCCAGTGTAAAGTTTCCACAGTCAGTGATGGTTTGGGGTGCCATGTCATCTGCTGGTGTTGGTCCATTGTGTTTTCTGAGGTCCAAGGTCAATGCAGCCGTCTACCAGGAAGTTTTAGAGCACTTCATGCTTTCTGCTGCTTACGGACTTCATGGAGATGCAGATTTCATTTTCCAAGAGGACCTGGCACCTGCACACAGTCCCAAAGCTACCAGTACCTGGTTTAAGGACCATGGTATCCCTGTTCTTGATTGGCCAGCAAACTCGCCTGACCTTAACCCCATAGAAAATCTATGGGGTATTGTGAAGAGGAGTATGCAATATGCCAGACCCAACAATTCAGAAGAGCTGAAGGCCACTATCAGAGCAACATGGGCTCTCATAACACCTGAGCAGTGCCACAGACTGATCGACTCCATGCCACGCCACATTGCTGCAGTAATCCAGGCCAAAGGAGCCCCAACTAAATATTGAGTGCTGTACATGCTCATACTTTTCATGTTCATACCTTTCAGTTGGCCAACATTTCTAAAAATCCTTTTTTTACATTGGTCTTAATTGATATTCTAATTTTCCGAGAAACTGAATTTGGGACTTTCATTAGTTGTCAGTTATAATCATCAAAATTAAAAGAAATAAACATTTGAAATACATCAGTCTGTGTGTAATGAATAAATCTAATATACAAGTTTCACTTTTTCAATGGAATTACTGAAATAAATCAACTTTGTCATTATATTCTAATTTTATGACCAGCACCTGTATACTTAGCTTTCTTTAATGACGATTCACACGGCATTATAAACGGAGGAAGTTATAGCAGACACTACCAAGGTCAGATCTTGATGTATACAGTCTGCCATTTTCGTTGCTGCGCTGAAAGGATTTTCGGGACGAATGACAATAACATCATCCGGCTGTCAGCTTCGAAGGGTTTGGCTGTAGTCCAAGCCTTTTTATACTGGCTGCTCCATGTGCTGGTCCTCTCTGGTCTCCAAACAAGGACAGTAAAAGGACTCAACCCCACCTCCAAAAAAATAAAAGAATAGCACAATGCCTACACTGCAGTTGTTCATTCTTCAAACTGCTGAAGTAATGGTTTTCTAAATGCAGGCAGACTAGCCCCCGTGTGCCAAACTTAGCCTGCACATGTGAATGAATCCTTTAAAAGTGTTTTACAGAGATAATAACATTAACCTTAATATTATATTATAACAGTTGGTAGTTCTCCATTGGGAACTATTAGAAAATAGAGGGCTCTATAAGATGCTGGCTTTGGGTTAAATCAGCATCTTATTTACACAATAAGCATATATACTGTACCTAATTCCATCTTGTGATAAACTGTCCACTACTTGACTCAGCTTTGAAGACTTTGCTGTCAAGAACATTTCCAGCTCCCCTGTGATACTGTTCTGGGCAAAAATGAATGTGTGGATGTTACTTTGCATTTTTCATTCCTTTCCTTCTTACACTTCCATTATTTTCTCATCCAGCAAATGATTTATTTCAGACTTTTTGTCACTTTAAAACCTATTCGAAGCATGTTACAAATTTTTTAGTTACATTCTGCAGAAACTCTTTCTTTTTCTGTAACTTTACTTATCCTTACAATCTGATCAGGTCCCACTTCTTGCTTTCTCTTTTTAATCTCCCTTCTCTGATGCTAAACTATTGACCCAAAACCAAAAGGTTGACCTTAACTATCTTCTCAATCATAATCTGTCTCCTTGGCTTTCTTGACCATTATCTCTGCTCTCTTAACTCCTCTTGACTCTCAGTAATCATCTCAAGTGCAGAAGGTCATATCATTGACGTTTTAAGTTAGTTTTTACTTTTCTCTACATTTCAAAATTACACCTCTCCTTTAGTCTTACAAATGCTGTACAATACACTTGAAAACCAACGGTTACTTACACTTTAGTTTTTTTAATTTATTTTTAAAGGTAAAATAAAAGTAATATAGTTAAATAATGTGAAATTTCAGTATTCAGTCATGGTATAAGACAGAGAAACATGAACTTTATCACCAGATACTCAGCTTGAAACAAAAAGAGATACAAATACGTGGGAAAAAGAAAACAGTTGTTTATTTTCATGTAGTCCCCATCATGTTAAGGACACAAACTTTCTTACAACAACTTGGCTATCAGTAGATTTTCTTAGATGCCTGTGTAATGCATCCATCTTTCACTCAGGCGTAATAGCTGAAACAATAGAAAATATATATTTCCATCTTATAATAATGTCATTTTTAAGGTGCAAAATCTGTCCATTTTCCATTCCTTCATGCCTATACGATAAACTTTCCTTTTTCCAGTTTGATCAGGTTGGTTGATGAAAACAGAATGCATCAGTAATCAAGATTATGGCAATTTCCATGATATATATTTACTTCATTTTATATTTTACATTTTATTTCAGCTACTACTGTAAAAAATTCAACAGCAGGAGTCCATCACTGCCACTAAACATTTCAATCAATCTTTTACAATTAAAACAATACGTTTATAGAGTAGACCTTCAATGGTATTCAGTGATACATACAATTTTTGTCTCTATACTATATTTAATAAAATGTAACATCAAAAACATCAGCTCACAATGCTGAGTTTTGCTGTCGATCTGTTGAGGTTTATCTGATAGCTTAATTATTTACTTTGATCCGAATAACATTGCTATGGACAAAACACTTCAACAAGAAGTGTTAATTTCAATGGGCTGACTCTTTTCTGATTTTTAGCATTTATGGCACCTCCAAAATGAATCTTTTTAATTTTCTGTGTAAACTAAAAGTACAGGATCAGCAAAGTACTGTTTGTAACATTTCAGAAAAATGTAGAGATATATGAAATATCAATAAATGACTTGTGGGTTAATGCAGACAGAGGCCACATATCTATTATTGGTCCCTAAGACCAGAGCTCAACATCTGAAACCATAGACCACAGTAGTGTCTTAAATTGCTTTCAGTCTTATTTAAAAGGTAGAAAATTCTTTGTTATTTGTGGTGTTGATTGTAGCTCATAGGTCCATGATATTTATAATCTGCATTATCCCACTAGTCCAGATTATCTCAAAACACAAAATGAACTGCCACAGTTATGTGTATAACACAGAGTTTTACTTATCTGTAACATCTGATGACCCTAACATTCTGGTCCCTCTGATCCACTGTCTTGCTTGTACTTGTAAATAGATGAATAGTAATTTCCTCAAGCTAAATAAGGTAAAAACAAAAATCTCAGTGGTTAACAAAATGGAAATAGTGAGGGCCTTAGAAATAATCTTGATCTGTAGCATTAAAAGTGATGAAATCAAGTACTCTGACCTAAACTTTAAATTAGACATTAACCAGATTACTAGGACAGCATTTTTTCATTTAAGATATTTTGCAGTAGTTAGACCTCTTATAACATTGCAAGTTGCTAATAAATTAATTCACGCGTTTGTTTATAGTTGGCTGGATTACTGCAATGCATTCCTAACTGGACTTACTAAATAAGACGTCAGTCATTTGCAGTTGGCCCACAATGCAGTAGCAGCAAGATTCTTAACCACAAAAAGAAAATTTGAATGCATCGTGACAGTCTTAGCATCATTACATTGGTTACCCATATCCTTTAGAATTGACTTTAAAATACAGCTAATGGTATATAAAGCTTTAAATAATCTTCCTCTTTCCTATATTTTAGAGTGCCTGTCCCCCTATATTCCCAGTCGTAACCTTAGATCTTCTAATGGTGGTCTGCTTATAATCCCAAGATCTAAACATAAAAGAAGTGGTAAGGTGGCCTTTTTTTGTTATGCATTAAAAATCTATTTATATTTTATACAATACAATACAATTTATTTTTGTATAGCCCCAAATCACACAAGAACTGCTGCAATGGACTTTAACAGGCTCTGCCTTTTAAAGAAAAACTCCCAAAAAAAAACTCTAGTAAGGAAAAAAAATGGAAGAAACCTTGGGAAAGGCAGTTCAAAGAGAGACCCCTTTCCAGATAGGCTGGGCGTGCAGTGGGTGTCAAAAAGAAGGAGATCAATACAATACAATACACAGAACAAAACACAAGTAATCCTCAATACAGTATAATAGTAAAATGAAAATATTACAATTACAGAGCAGAATTTAACAGTAGATGGTATTACATAATAGGATTTGGATTTGTTTAGAGTCCTGGAGACCTCAGCCATCAAGCTGCCTCCCCCTATTGGCCATTACACAGCTGAGACAGTGCTGGGCCAGCCAATACGATGAAAGGACCCCTCTACCTGATGATTCCTGCAATCCTCCATCAGAGATGACTTTACCTTAGGCATGCAAAACAACTTGGCAGGTGGGCCGTGGCGAGAAGAGAAACAGAATAGATGAGGGTTAATAACAAATTATAACTATCATATTATTTATGTTTTAGTGCTAATGACTAACAACAGAGATGTAGTCTGCACAGTTAATCAGCAGCTCTAGTTAGGATATGCTAAACTGAAGTAGTGAGTGTTCAGCCGGAATTTGAAAGCTGAGACATAAGGGGAATCTCTTATAATGACCATTCCACAGTTTAGGGGCCCTGTAACTAAAAGCTCGACCTCCCACTGTTATTTTATTAGTCCTTGGAATCCTAAGCAGACCAGCATCTTGAGATCTTAATGTGCACTCTGGTTTGTAAGTAATGATAAGTTCAGATAAGTAAGTCGGACCTTGGCCATTTAATGCTTAATATGTTAAAAGAAGGATTTTGAAATCTGCCCTAAACTTAACTGGGAGTCAGTGTAAGGATTTAAGAACTGGAGTTATGTGTTCGTATTGTATTTTCTTGTTCTTGTAATATTCTTGCAGCAGCATTTTGGATTAACTAGAAGCTGTATAAAGAACAATTTGAACATCCAGTGAGCATAGCATTGCAATAGTCAATCCTACTAAAACTAAATGCATGAATTACTTTCTCAGAATCCTGTTTCTTTAGAAGCGTCATAATTTCCCATCATTTTTAAGATGGAAGAAACATGACTTGGACAACTTTGTAATTTGCACTTTAAATGACATGCTAGAGTAAAAGATAACTCCTACATTGCGGGATGATTCTGTAAAATTAATGTTGATTCCAACGGAGTTAAATGTTGACAAAACATTGTTGCGATCGGCATCATTACCTCCAATAATTAACATCTTTATTTTATCAGTGTTTAAAGACAAGTAGTTCTCATCCATCCACTCCTTTAATTCACTAACACAACTAATTAAAGACAACATTGGAGAAACTTAATTTGATCTAAAAGAAAGGTATAACTGGGTGTCATCTGCATATGAGTGAAAATGAACATGATGTTTTCTAATGATAGATCCAAGTGGAAGCATGTAAAGTGAAAACAGTAAAGGTCCCAGTACTGAGCACTGCAGGACACCACACTTTATTAATAAAGAATCACCAGGTTAACACTGTGGAACATTTTAAAAAGCTCCAAAAAAGCCCCTTTTTTCAGCTTTTTTGTTGTTACATTTTAGTTGTTCCTAATAGACTATACATTCATAGGTTTTTGCAATCTTAACTAATCTCTACTTTTCCTCGCTTTCTTTCCCATTTTTTATGTGGTGGACCTGTTCAAAACAGCGTGTCCTTCCCAGTGATCTGACCTTATTATTGGATTTATCTTTAGAGACTTACAAAATGATTCTACAGGTATATACCTGTATAAGGAACTTTCTTTTAGATATACAGTATATACCTATTTTATGTAAGTGTGTATTAATTTATTTTTGTTTGTTTTTTTATTATTTTTTTTTATTTACCTTAACTTGTTCTTCTTTTCTCAGAGCCCCAGACCACACACACAGCAATACCCAACACAATTCCAGGTTCCAATAAATGATTTTTATTTGACAAAGATACCTTTTCTACAGAACACCAGCAAAAATACACCATCCACAGTCCTCTTTCCTCCAACAAGAGACCGAACCCACTGCCTCCTGACTCTGACTCAGTTTAAGTGAGGTAATGGACTTCCTTTTAAGCTAGACCTGGGAACTTCTTCCAGTCTCCTGTCCAAGTCTTCTGAAGCACTTCTTGGTTGTATGAAACCCAGAGCAGTCCTCCCCCGGCAGTGCCCCCTGGTGGTCTCCAAAGACCCCAACAGGGCAGCATCTCTGTACTGCCAATCCCCATGCCACCTGATTGGGTTTAAATCTGAGGTACACTACTACCTGCCATACAGGGGAACAAATTGCTCCTAGTGAGCCTGTTTGCCTGATCCTTCCATTATGGTCTCCTGGCTGGGCATAAATCTCTTCCTTTATTCCTGCTGCAATGCCTGTCCCTCCTTCCTTGTACCTACACTATTTCTTTCACATCTTGTGAAGCATTTTGAGATACATCCTTTGTATGAACATGTGCTTTAGAAATAAATTTTGTTGTTGTTGTTGTTGTTGTTTTATGTCTGCTGAACTGTGATTCCCATAATCCATGGGGCTTATGCAAGCCTAAAACCCATACTTCCCTCAGAGGTGCCATGTTGTTTGTTTTTGATGCTGTAATCAGTATTTAATAATCGGTTAACTTAAAAGTATTAACCACTGAAGTGTGAGTAGAGATATCGGTCTTGTGGCCACTATGACCATTGTTTTTAACCAACATGTTGTTGACCTGACCCTGAGAGAGGGCTTGCTTTAGGTTTTGAGGTATCAGAAATCAGTAATTTCACCAAACATGTTACTGAATTTTAAGTGTTTATTAACTGTGCTGAGTGGCACAATTGTTTTAGGGAGGTGTCCGCACATTCTCCTTGTGTCTGTGTAGGTTTTATTCTCTTCTCAAATTACCCAAAGACATTTGTGAGTATGAGTGGGACTTGTGATAGACTAGTGCCTTTTCTGAGACGGGTTCCTAGTATTGTCAGTGAAGCTGCTCAATGATTTCATTATTGAAGGGATTTCTACAACAATACAGGAGCATTTTAAAGCACGATCTCACATATATGAGATAATTGTTTGAAGAATGAATTTTTGTAATGCTTTAAATTGCAAAAAAAAAAAACACACCCTAAAACTCTGTTTGCATATTAAATGACATGAAGTTATGGGGACAGAAGTTTTAAGGTAAGGTATTTATACTCACTAAGTATGGCAACAGAGGAGTGGTAATTAATTTTGATCAGCAAAATTTGCCAAATCATTTTTCAAAGTGAAAATGCTGTGTTTGTTGGTGACCTTGTGAACTACATATTTTCTTGGAAATTTCCTATTTGGCCAGCTCAGGCAAACATTTTTCTCATGATGCTTTGCAGGACTAGTGTGACATAACAGAGCTGTAACAGCCATGCACATAACCTTCATGCATGCCTACTGTAAAATCTTTGTTGATCTGCTTCTTGCATTGTGATGTCATGATGTTGATCAATACTCCATCCCATATAAGTAAAAAGAAAAATCTGCATTGTTTTAATTTGTTAGGTACATTAGCTGATCAAAAAGGGAACTGCAACTGGACTATGTAACAGTGATTTCTGTACCTGGCACCACAGCACCACATGGTTAATCTGCAAGAATAATTAGCCATGTGTGCCTCTACAATTTCACAAGCATTAAATTAGCTCTTACCATGTATCTCCCCATAATAATAAATAATAATAATAATGAAAGATTTATTTCTATTTACAAGGTAGTTCTTTTTTCTTGATGCACAGATATATGTGAAACAAAAAAGATGTTTGAGCTGTGCCTGGAGCTGTGACTTCAAACACTGGAACGAGCCAATGTGTTCCCCAAGTTCCTCGGGGACAATTAAAACACAACGGAACCATTATAATTCTATCAAAACTAGTTCAGTCCTTCCATGCCCATTGACCTAAATGTATACTGAGGAGTTTGGCTTAGTTCCAGAACATTTCTGTGATTTTGACGATCTCTAAGGGGTTCACTCATCATTAATGGCAATGTGTTGTCTATTGATTGGTATACTGTATACAGGTAAGAATATTTCTGTACTCTGACCCCATTACCCTATGTTAGGTTGCTTTCTCCTGTGAACTGTAAGGAAGAACTGACCTCTGAGCCTTATGTTAAAAATTGAACACAATTGGGGTAAAGCAAACAGAAAGACTAATTAACAAGGATAAGTCTTCCATTAAAATGTGGCCTTCTGTAGGGCCCATTATACAAGACAGCTTTACAAGTGAGTACAATTCCTAAGATGTAGTGGACGGAAAAATGTTACAGGAAGAGACTAGTTTGCTTTTGCATCTTCTACAATAAAACATATTCTTTAAGAGTACATCTAGTTTTTTCATGAGTTTCTTTGCCTTTAACAAGAAGACATCAATTTAAGGGTTATTGTCTGAATAGTATTTGTTGGTAAAGTCACTAGACATTATCCTACTCATACCAATTATACAGTGCTCAGAATGTAAAAAGAAAATACTGAAAAACAGAAATTTACTCCGAAGAGAAGACTCTTCAACATTCCCAAAAAAAAAAATTGTGAAATGCTAATCACAGTTTGCTTTACAGTGTAACATTTAGGATATATGCTAATATTATTTTTTTCTACTACTTTTTTTCTTAATGTGAGCAATACAAATAGACAGCATTGGTTACAAAAGAATTGTAAATTATTCATATTACATCTGACTAATGAGAATCCCAATTTACACAGGATATATTAGCTTATTAGTATGTTCACTGATGAAAAGTTAATTAAATTTGCTTCACATTTTAATGAATTTATGAATCTGCAAGTCTTTGAGGTTTTCTTTTATCTTAAAAATATAAACTATGTTTATTGTTTTTTTTAAAATGTATTTCGCTGCCAATGGCACATTTTGATTGTACTTTAATATTTGCAGAATCTGCATAAATAAGAAGTATATAAAACTATAAGTAGGAAAATGTGGATATTAATTTGTCCAGCTGTAGATATAGCTCATTGATTGAAGGGGTGATCTTGCAGTGAATATTCTTAGTAAAAGTCACATTTGTCTCCTCATCCCTGTTGTCTGCTGAAAATAATACTGCAAATTTCAACAATTTCTTTGTCCCGAGCTTGCAGGCTTTCATATTTTTTATGAATCTATTTGGATTGTGCTAATTTTAGTACCTGCACATTTCAACGTTTCTTTTTTTCAAATGGCTAATGACTACATGCTAAACTCCTTTGTCATCTTTTATTTCTTCTCCTAACATTGTGTCTTCCTGAATAGAGTTCAGTGTCTGCTGGTCTTGTCTTTACATCTCCCTGTCATGTTAATCTGGGGGAATGATTTATCCCCTCTTAAAAGAGACTGAAACATCATCCACTCATACTGTACCTTAAAAATTCCCAATGTAATACACTTTAAATGAAATCCACTTAAGACTTTACCCCCAGAAGATTCTGGTCTGCTTGTCATTACTGCTCCATCCTGGTATTTTATTGTTTTTAGGTTGCCTTAGTGTCCCCTCCTTGTGATTTTTTTTCATTTATTTCTCTTATTTTTTCTGAAAAGGATCTTTTTGCTTGCAAAGTTAAACTTTTCTTTACAACAACAACAAATTATTTCTTGCATAGCCCAAAATCACACAAGGAATGCCTCAGTGGGCTTTAACAGGCCCTGTTTTTGACAGCATAACCAGCCTTGACTCCCTAAGAAGACAAGAAAAACCTTGTAGGAAACAAAATAGAAGAAATCTTGGTAATTCAGAGATAGACAAGGTAGATTAG
Organism: Polypterus bichir lapradei; assembly: GCA_026402145.1. Classification (NCBI taxonomy): domain Eukaryota; kingdom Metazoa; phylum Chordata; class Cladistia; order Polypteriformes; family Polypteridae; genus Polypterus; species Polypterus bichir. The sequence continues at coordinate 79,600,670 of JANRMT010062792.1, forward strand.
GCACGCAATGGGAGTGAAAAAATGGGGAAAATACAATACACAAAACAGAACACAAGAAATCCTCTTCACAGAACTAGATGACCAATCTATCATTGCCACCTCAGAAATACAACCTAGTAGTACAAACTACTTTGTTCTTGCTCAGCACACCTCACAAAGTGCAGGCACAGAGCACTATGATAGATAAAATGCAAAAATATAAGATAAGATCTAAGTCAACAGAACTAATGAATGTAGCGTAGTGATAGCTTTTTTACTAAAATCTAACCAGTCTGATCTAATGCATTTATCAAATTCATTCAGCCTGCTTCTTGCCAGATATGTTCTTCCCTGCTTTCATCATAAACTGTTTATGATTGTGTTATTTCTTACTTTATTTAACTTCACTTTACTTACAATTGCACTTCCTCATTTTAAGCTCTGCTGTCGACCCTCATGTTGTGGATGGAATTGGGGTGGGAACTGGAGCTTTATCATCTAGGCAGTGGTCCCCAACCTTTTTGACACCAAGGACCGCTTTACTAGAAGCAAATTTTTTCAGGGACTGGTTGGGGTTGCCGGGCTGAGGTTTGTGGGGTGATTATGGGCGGGTTTGTAAGGCAGTTTTATACACAATTTACATTACATTTCTGTTATTATTAAGTTATAATTTAGCAATGGAAATTATGCAGCTTATCATAATGCAGAATCAGTGAGAGCCCTGAACTTGTTTTCCTGCAATCAGACAATCCCATCTGGAGAAGATGGAAGACAGTAACACGCGAAGTGTGTTGCTTATGTTCAGTCTACTCCGTAATCTCGTTTTGGTTCCTGTCACTGCAGAAAACGCTGCCTCACAAAGATAGGATGTTGGAAATGGAAGCAGCTTCAATAGCTTCTTTCGCGTTATTTTAATCTTCTCCTGTCTACACGTTATGCTGACGAGAATTTTTCTCAGCATTTCCTTGTGATGATACACTTTCAGGGTGCGAATGATACCCAAATCCAATGGCTGAAGCACTGCCGTGCAATTGGTTGGGAGGAATTCAACGCGAACATTACCTAAATGCGGATGCATGTTGTGGGTAGCACAGTTATCAATCAGAAGTCAAATCATCCTTTTCTTCTTCTTCATATTGTGAGGTTTCTGAACTCTTTTGGGATCCCCCCCACCCAACGGGAATGACATGCTGAAGTGCGTCCCGAAGCGCAATTGCTGTGTCTGTGTAATATTGTTTGTCCGTTACTGGGGCAAGGCAACAGCAGGCTCATAGTGTGTTGTCCCGTTGACAGAGGTCCCAAGAGAGTTTAAAAACCTCAAATTTTCTTGAAAGAGTGCCGCATTAATAGGAATGTTTCTTGAACGAGCATCACTGAACCACTTAAAAATGGCTTTTTCTGCTTCTTCAAATGCAGCAGTTCGCATATGTTGGCAACCCGAGATTTTTCTTCTTTTTTGCATATAACAAAGACATAAGCATTGCATTTGTCATTCCAACAGACTGCACATCACAGACATTAACACTGTTATCATTTTTTTGTGTCTGCCGTTTCTATAGGAGGGTGACATTGAGTTAAATTCCAGTGGATGTTTTTCAAATGTTGGCGAGCAATAAGCAAAAGGCAACAGTGAAAACCATAGAAAACAAAAACAGCAAAAAAAAAAAAACAGTACGAGGAAAGTTTCAAGATAGAAAAACAAATTTACAATGTTTCTGTTTGGGGATTGTTGTGCAAATGTGCACAACTGAGCTGCGACCACAGAACTAACTGCTCTGTGGATGATTCAGTCAAGTATTTCAAGGTCACTTCGTTGTAATTAAAGTATCTGCTGAATGTACTTTGTAGTAACGAGATTTCTATAGACCCGTGTCATATGGGGAAACTGTCAGAAACATAAAAATACTTTGTTGTAATATACTCTCACCTCGGCCTCTATCCTCTCTCTGCGCTGCTGCAAAGCCTCACCCGCCTAGCGTTCTGAAAAGTGTCCTCAGTGAAGGGGGCAGCCTTTTTGCTGTAGCCCTTCACTGAGCGAGTCTCTGTTGCCGGCAGTTCTCTTGCGGCCTGGCTCTCAGACGGCCACGGCCCGGTAGTGGGCCGCGGACCGAGGGTTGGGAACCCCTGATCTAGGGTGTATGAGTGGTTGGGTATTACAGAGTTAAAGTTACTATATTCAGTGGTATTGTTTTTATCAGTTTTAATACATAATCAAAAAAGATACCACATATATTCCCATAATATTGTAATAATCAAAATATTTAGTGTCCACTTCATTTTGGCAAATTCTCCCAAGTATTTTATATTTTTCCAATATGATCACAGTAGGGAATGAAGTATTGTCGCTGTATGTAGCAAAATCTCTTTTGCTACTGTTTAACAGATGTTTCTGTGTTAATCCTCACTCAATGACACACACTCTGCACCAAATAGACCATCAATCTGCCAGGATCAATTTGTCCACAGCATAACTGGACCTTTACAGGTTAGCACCGTACACTAAAGCTGCTGCCAAGAAAATAAATAAATAAATAACGTTGCTGCTGTGATTCACAGTCTAATTTCAGCCAAACAAAACTGAGAGCCTCTCATTGAGCCTGAAAATTATTTACATGAAATATGTGCAAACATTAGCTCAATGTATGTCTACATATTCTTTATGGTTTAATATTAAAAGAGCAAGAAGTGCTGCTGTAGGATGCTACCACTTTCCTGGAACAGATATTATGATAAATGTTTATAACACACAGCAGACAGAGCTTTATTCATAAATATTTAATATTGATCTGCTGTATAATAATGTCTAATGTTCTATTCATGGCTTTTTTAATGCTTGTGTGCACATGACTCTTTCTTGTACTGGTCAGTTTTGATAGACAGATTAGAGTGAATTTTACTCATTAAATATTTTATCTCTTTGAAAAATTGTGTAAACTTAAATGCTCTGTGAAACAACCTTCATAAGAAAATGTTATGAATACTGCCACTTTAAGTCTAAAGTATGATACATTCATCTTCCCCTACGATTAAAACAGTTCTTTATGCTCTGCACTACAGTGCATTTTATGTGTAGGATGGGAATGATATAAACTTAATATAAACCTCTTCCTGATTACATTGCTATCCCCTGTCATGTTTAATTCAAGAAATGTTCATTTTTATATGAAGTTCATAAATTGACTTAAGAAATTAAAATAGTACAAGAGTATTTCTTAACTAGTGTAAGTCTGTAAGAATATTGGAAAGGATATTGACCAGAATAAGCTTTTCAGCTTGGAGCGACTCATCATTTCTTATGCACTGTAACCATCCATTTACTTATCCATCCATTTTCCAACCCGATGAATCTGAACACAGGGGTCTGCTGGAGCCAATCCCAGCCAACACAGGGCGCAAGGCAGGAACCAATTCTGGGCAGGGCACCAACCCACCGCTGGGCGCACACACACACACACACTAGGGACAATTCAGAATCGTCAGTCCACCTAACCTGCATGTCTTTGGACTGTGGGAGGAAAACCAGAGTACTCAGAGGAAACCCACGCAGACATGGGGAGAACATGCAAACTCCATGCAGGGAGGACCCGGGAAGCGAACCCGGGTCTCCTAACTGCGAGGCAGCAGTGCTACCACTGCGCCACTATGCTGCCTGCACTGTAGAAATCTGAGGATGTCCAAAGTATTATTTCCAATCACACAGCTTCCAAGCCTTAAAAACTCTCTGAACGTTTTCAAACACTTTTGTGAAATATATTCTTAATCATTTCTCAGTGGTGTCTCTGTATTCTCCTTTAAAAAAGTACTAAAGCTGTCCATCACCTCAGTTACTTCACTTCTAGTTTTGAGCACTTCTGTCACTTATTGTCACAGTCTAAAAAGATTTGGTTTCAGTATCCTCATAACTTTTACTTTTTAGTGGTGAAATTCATCTCTTGTGAATTTGGGAAGTTTGGAAATTTTTTACCCTATAGAAAATGTTTTTCTACCGTCAAATAGAGTTTTCGGAAGTTGCTTAGTCCAGAATCCTGTATATTGTGGCAATGTTATTTTTCTACTATTCTGTTTCTAGAGCCTATGATGAATTTTATTAATGTAATGTTTGGTGTTCACTGTATTACCATTTTATTTTCTAACAAGTGTTGCCATTTCAGAGCTCTGATGCTTTGATGTAGTGCTGAGTTCCTGGGGTAAATGGTTACGGAAGTATGTTACTTGCTCAACACATTAACTGCCAATGAAACATATTTTATGGTCCCAAGGATTATGGACTGTTTATAAAAACATTTCCACTGTTTAAATACTATTAGTACACTCAGTATTTCAGATTCTTGCCCACAATTTTGACTACGATTCCTAGTTACGTTTTGGATATGACGTGTAGGCTATTTAGAGTTCGTAGTCTTTAGGTAAACACTCATCTTCTGGCCCTCCTACACACCCTTGTTGTTTGCCACAGTACATACCTACTTGGTCGAATAGTAGCTATTGTCTCAACTTTTTGTAGTGTGTTTTTCTAATAACGCAGTTTCACCAATGTCAGGTAAAGTTACAAAGGACTAAGTAGCCCTAATTTTTTTTTATTTCAGACAGTGATGAATCTACAGTGAGTCTCTTCTATTATTCAACATGTACAAATCTATAAAAATGCATAAAAATAAATTTGAATGAGCATATTACAGTCAGTCAGTCATTTTCCAACCTGCTATATCCTAACACAGGGTCACAGGGGTCTACTGGAGCCAATCTCAGCCAGCACAGGGCGCAAGGCAACAACAATCCCTGGGCAGGGCGCCAGCCCACCACAGGGCACACATACACACCAAGCACACACTAGGGACAATTTAGGATCGCCGATGCACCTAACCTGCATGTCTTTGGACTGTGGGAGGAAACCAGAGCACTCAGAGGAAACCCATGCAGACACGGGGAGAACATGCAAACTCTATGCAGGGAGGACCCGGGAAGCAAACCCAGGTCTCCTTATTGCGAGGCAGCAGCGCTACCACTGCGCCACCGTGCTGCCCGAGCATATTACATTTACATCAAAAATTTTACATGTATTAATATTAAACAATTTGCCAATTATCTATCCACTTATGACTTTTGTTCGGTACACTTGTTACAAATTAGTTGATAGGAGTCTTTAGTGAAAGGCACCCAGGCAAAGTGCTGTCCACTACTGACATGTGGTGTTCTGGCTAAAACAGGAAACAGGTGACCCTTGTGCTATTGAGTGAGCACAAAGTCTTAGCATCATACAGTGAACTGTGGAGGCTGACTGCAGTGGAGTTTTTCATGGATCCCATTCAACGGATAATTCAAGCAAGCAGAAGTCTTCGTAAGAGAAAAACAAATGTACACAAACCAATAGAATCAATGTAGTAAGGACTCATTAAAACCTAAAAAAAAATTTGGTAAGAAAAGTAAATATTTTATAATATATTATTTTACCTAAACCTTTTTGAAGCGGTAGCAATGCTGTCTTCACAATATTAGAATAGTAGATTCGAATCCTGGCTTGATCACATATCCTGAGTAAATTACATTTCGCCCTGTGACTACGTTAATCTTCCCCAGTCTACTGTAGTGTTCCTCCACATTTCAAATACATATATATTAGGATGAATCTAAAGAGGTTGGTGTAATATAGTGTAGGGATGTCTGTAAGTGTACCCTTTCTTTAACCTTGCTCCTGCTGGTGTAGGCTACAGTACCAGTGACCCTAAAACCTAATTAACAGCATCTGAAATGAATGAATGGATGGAGTTTTACATAAGTAATGAGATAAGCAGGTCCCACGTAACAGCAAGTTACAAGAAACATTGCAAAGCAATAACGGATACAACTTGTGAAAGTGCAGTTAGCTGCAAGAAGTATAATGATATCTTTGACTCATTTATCTTTTACAATAATCTAAATCATTTATAAATGGTTAATTAAAAAGTGTACATAACTGTAACCGATGGACTCCACATGTAATATGCTCCTATAAAAGGATCCTTGCCCCAGTCTGATTTCTGTGTTTATAACAGAATGGGTGGTTGCTTATTGTCTATATTTAAAACAAATTTGCTCTCATCAGGACTCTTTTTTGTCTGAATTTAATAATTAGTGACTCACAATGTTAACTCACCAAGGAGCTTCATAGCATCTACTGTAGTGCTGTCAAGAAATCATACGACTTTACAATAAATTTCAGCTTTTAAATGTGTGTACAGTGTCGTTTAGCTTTAACAATGCTGTTAACTGTTGTTATTTATTTCCTTTTAAAATCATTTTCATTATTTTGCAGATAGTTCAAATTACTGTACCTCCATCCATCCATCCATTATCCAACCAGCTATACCCTAACTACAGGATCACGGGGGTCTGCTGGAGCTAATCCCAGCCAACACAGGGCGCAAGGCAGGAAACAAACTCCGGGCAAGGTGCCAGCCCACCGCAGATCTACCATGTTTATTTCTAAAGTCAGCAAAATCATCTTTGTATATAAATATTATCAAGCATTTAAACTTCCACAATTTCTTGAAATTGCAACCACCTATGAAACATTTGAAAAAAAAATCAGTAAAAGCTTGTTTGTTACACAAAATCTGTCAACCCAGCATTGGATCTTTGATAATGATTGTGAAATCATAAAGAATCAGACTAGCCTATTGGTTCTCCAAGTCATTATGTAGAGAGTGACAAAGCATTCAGTAAAGCCTGAGCCTCAAATTGACCATGTTTCCTAATTTCTTGTTGTGTCTGCTAGTGAAGCTCCTTCTATTTCAACATGCAAAGACAAACTGATGACCCAGCTCCCTGTTATTGCTTTAAGAAATGGCAATTGCATTCTTTACTTGTACAATTCAATAGTCTGGCTCTCTTTTTCTTGCCTCAATGTTGTGTAACATATCTGCTCAAATGACCCAGTACCTTTAATTAACCGTGAGGTCTAGTACAGCATATTAAAAGTTAAATTGAGAGGCAAGATAAAATAATTCACAGTGGATAACTATATTAAACCACACAATTTAATGGCCCATTTAAAATATGATCAATGGAGGTTTCAAACACGACTCTAATCATGTATCACCCAAGGGGATAAATCATATAAATAACAATTCTACAGAAAAGAAAGCAGAAATTTCAAACACAGTTGCACTAAAGCGTAGAGTATGGCTGAAAAGATACAGCAAATAAGTAAGTCTGCAACTTTACTATTTTGCATAAACATATCCCTAAAGCTTAAAAAAGTAGTAGATAAATATACTCGCTTATTAAAGTTTCAAAAAAGTGAAAATGTTAAAAATACTATAAAATATGTTTCATGCAGCTCAGCTCTCATTTGGTCATGTCTAGGCCTTTATAGCAAGTTAGATGCTCCAATTTGCAGTAAAACACAATATATGTATTTTACCATTGACAGCCTTTGCACTTGTGCTTCAGTCAGCTATTTCAATGTGTTGTGGGAGTTGATTTTTACTGATAAATAGGATTTTCACAAATTGATTATATGTTGATTGTATTGAATGACTTCTATCCTCGTTAACTGTTAGTGTTTGCCTTTAGCACTCTTCGAAAGCATTTCATTTAAAGCCTCTTGATCTGTGACCCAGTCCTGCTGCTATTTCTCTGCAAGAAAACCAGTACAACAGAATTCTGACTGCAAGTGTTCCATTTATCAGTAACTATCAAGAACATGAGAAATGAAACCAATCATGCACTTCTGTAATTGACAAGTGTATTTAAGAAATGAAATGTTACCACCATCTGTAAATGAGTCATATCATTCCATGTACTGAGCGACATCACATATGTGTTGACAAAGGTATTCTTCTCATCCTGGACTGGTTTTGTGATTTAACTTTGACAGTGTCTACATTTGACACCATTAATAATCAGCCTCCAGTTTGTAAACAAACAAGCTTTTAAAATCAGCCAAGCCAGTTGCTAACTGCGTCAAGTCTTGCTGCCTCCCAGCTTTTTCACTCCTCTACCAATTGTTTACAACTCTCCCCTATCTCTTACTGTTAACCTAACCATCTCTTCATTTCTACGCTATCCAGCTTATTACAACATCACTTAGTAAACAAACCCTTCACTTATTATTTTATGCTTTAAGTGGACATCCCTACTTAGAGGCAGAGCAGCTTGTTCCCTCTCTTGTTCCATTCTTGTTCCCAACCTTTTACAAGATGGAGATATGAAAGCATTAAGAAGATGACTTTTTACAAAATGTTTAATCTCCAGGTATACACATTCTGACAATGTACTTGGTGACATGTCTTGTGCTTGTTCCCTGTTAGCAAGTACAAAGAGAATTGTATCATGAGTTATATTAAACTATAGTTTATGAGACACATTTCTAATGAGAACAGTTAGAAAATCTTTTCAATTTGTGATATCTATTTGTTCTTATAAAGGTGTAAATTAGTTTGACCACAGGTAGTTTGTAATGCTACGGTATACTGCTGTAGGTTGATATATAAATACCTATATTTACTTTAACATATAGCTACACAGTCAATAAGCAATCCAAAGAAATAATGTTGCAGAAGAGACCTGGGTGTGATGTATTTGGTTTATGTACTGTATAAAAGGGTCTCCAGCTCCGGTCTTGGAGCACTACTGTAGTTGCAGGTTTTCATCCTAATCCCTTTCTGAATTAGTTACCAGTTTTTGCTGCTAGTTTACTTCTTTTCTCTTCATTTTAATTGATTTGTTTTTTTTAAGATTCAGTCCTGTGAATTGCTTCATTTTTGCTTTAAATGGCAGCCAAACAGAAATGAGATGTGAATTGAGCCAACAGATGACCAGCTAAGTTGGGGCTTCAAACTCCAACCAATTTCACTCCAACCAGTTTCTTAATTAGAAGCCAATTCTTGGTGTTAATTAAACATGTTATTTAATTACATGGCTTGTTGCTGCCCTCTGTTCTTTCCAAATTTTCTAGGAGCACTGTCAAAATGTTTTTTGAACCTGAGCAGATGTTTTATGATGGACACTGCTTGTTTTGTATCCCATTATTGTTTGACTGCTAATTAAGGAAATAATAAACAATTAAGGGGTCAGTGTCTAAAATAGCAAGTCAATTAAAACTAATACAAAAAGGTTCATTAGCAGTAAAAACAGATCAGTAATTAAGGAAAGGGTTAGAATGAAAACTTGCATCTAAAGTAGCGCTCCAGGATCAGAGCTGAAGACCCCTTAAAATGTTGAAATTATTTTGATGAACCTTTTTCCTAATATTTTCACCTAATTGGATCCAGCAGTTTTTCTCAAGAGATTTCTTTTCCCACAAGGTGTCATGAAATGCGAGCATAAGTGGACATAAAAAACCACGATAAAAATGTTTATCATGCTAACTGAGAGTGGCAACGTGTTGCATACTGGTTGATTAAAATTTCACTGCACTCCATATAGGTGGCAATGCTATTACTATATTTTATCTTTGTATTTCTGAGGTGTCAATGATAGATTTGCAGTCTAGCTCTGTAAATAGCTTTAATTGTATTCTGTTTAGTGTATTGTATTTACCCCATCTTTGGTGTATGTTTTAGCTCATTTCCCACAGGATTGAGTAAATTCTGTAGGAATTTCAGCTCCTCTTGCAGAAAACAAATGTACTATTTTAAAAAGCTTTTTAAGACCTTGATACTGTTTAATATACCACCTATAATATAGGCAGGTAGCACATAGGCACTGGATTTTCACTCCCATGGCTATCAATTTAATTCCTGCCATTGACTCACTTTGTGACAGGGAAAAAAAGCACCAGGAACATGAGTACACATAGCATGAGGACTAACTTCAGGATAAGTTGAACCAGTGTCCTTAAACATCTCTGTAATGAGAGAAAAGTTGCCGGTGTTCAGGGTGTTGCATTGCAGCCTATTGAAGCTACTGCTCGGTAAGATGGTGTTTCTTGCTACAAACAGAGCATACAAATGAGAAATAATATAAAAAAATGATTACAATGTTAAGAAATGGTGTTAGCCATGTGGTGTATTTTTTTATTATTTTCTGTGTTATATTTTGAAAAGCTCTACATCTTACTCATTGCAAAAAATTCTCCGTCAGTAGACTCCTGGATTGACTGGCTTGTTGGGGAATATAGCCATTTTTACTTCATTTTAGTAATTAAGGATCCACTACAATCATCCACAGTCTTCCTTTGTTACACTACAAGCCACAGATGATGGGACTTAACAGTGCTGATTTACTAATCCATCATGTCTGCCAAACCCGACACAATAGGATCTTTTTTTGTGATAGTAATTCGTGTTTGCCTCACCCTGCTTTAATGCCTGTCATTGGTTATTGGCTGGAACACATATGAGTCTTTGACCTAAGGGATTCGGAATCCAGCCTCCCTATTACACCCTATGGCTGTACACACAAACACACCCACACAAAGAATTCTTCTGCACAGAGATGATGCTGTAATACTTTCAGATGTGTGCTTCAGAAAAAAAAGCAGTGAAAGCACTCAGAAAAGAAAATGCAGTCTGTCTGACACTGAGCCAAGAGTAATTGCAAAATAAGCCAGAGGCAGCTGTGCTCTGTTCAGCAGCGAGCTTGTGAGAATACCTAAAATGGGAAGCTTTTGTTTTGGGAATGAGCCAATTAAATATAATGTATTTGTAGTTTATCTTACAGGTGTTGAGTTTAGAATTAACATGCTTCTCAACATTACCGAGGCTGCACCTGCAATGTAAATTGTTTTGAGCTACATTTTTCTTATAAATCCATGCTGCTAATCTACTATTGGCAGCTGAACTGTATCTTGGAATCTGGTGCCATTTGTCAGCTTCAGACGGGTGTTTTCAGAAAATTGGCTAAGCCTGACTCCAAAAGAAGGTTGACAAGACACATTACTTTTATATTGAACCGTACCGCTTAAGAAATGTAGAACTTTAAGTACCAAATGTAACAATTCTGACTGTTCATTTTTTTTGTTTTCTCTCATTGCAGAGTTTTCAAACTGAGACAATTTTAATCATACAAAGTAACTTTACATTATATTGAACTATATTACATTTTATCGAACTGATGAATATTAGTGGACAAAAAGTAATTAGGTAGATAACATAAAAACCGCTAACCTTATTTCAAAATACATTTTAAATCTTATCTTTTGAAATGTAATACAGTAGTTAAGAATTCTATTAGACATGTTAAATATACAGAGTGAGTCAAAATTATGTTAACAGTAATGGATTAGTTTTCTTCTGCAGATAGACGTACACCATGGGTGACAGATTAACACTAAAGCAAAGAAGAGTGGTTGCAAGGTTGCACTTCATTGTATGGTGAAGGAGCGCGTGTATAGCAGGAAGGTTTGTAATATCAATGACCTGAAGCACAGAATACGGACTATGGTATCATCTGTTCCCCACAAAATGTGTGTCCGGGCTTTAAATGGTACTGTTGCTCATTGGTTTTTGAGTGTTGAAAATGATGGCGAACAGGTTGAGACATTCTTGTAAATCATCTTACACATATGAAGTATGTTTTGTGAATAAATTGTTTCCGCCAATCAAATGTTAACATAATTTTGACTCACCCTGTATTTGTAACGAGTAGGGGGGGTTAACGAAGTTCCAGTCCGGGTTTTCTAGATGTTACCAAACAGACAAAAGCTACAGGAACTCTTTGCTTGCTGGATGAGAGAAACAAGCAAATAAACAATCTGGCTGTCTGACCTTTAAATTCAGGTTGGAATTTAACACTTTAGCTGAACCTGAGAGGAGAAAACGATACTTTCATAGTCTACTTTACAGGACATCTGCTGCTTCTGAAAGGGACTCAAATTCAAATTCAACCTGGGATTGGATATGAATGACAACTGCGTCAATGAGTATGGTGCTTGGAGGTGATTTGCGGTGAAAGCTTACTGGGGGTGTGGCTATGGTTTAGGGTGGGGAGAATAACTGTTAAAAGTAATTGCTTTGGAGTGAGTTTTTATGTTGGGCCTGTGGGCATACCATACTTATTGTGTGGCTGTAATAGGTTTGTTTGGAAGCCTGGGTTTATAGTTTTGTTTATCTTCACTTTATATTTTCCCTTTTGTTTTATCAAATGGAAATGATTTTTTGCATATTTGTAACTCCTAAACCAAACCCTAACCCTTTGATAATTTTACATACATAAACGTAATTATGAAAAGACATGCAAGAAAGAAATTAATTTTACTATGCTTTCTATATCTACAAATGACAAAAAAACTTGTACTTGAACATAGGGTGGGATAAAAAGGGCATCAGAATGGTATACCACAGGGAAAGGGTATGTGTGAGGTTATCAGATTTAAGAAGAAGCAACATGTGCTGCTAATAGTTACCAAGCTTTTTAAATGCAAAAAAGTATGGTGTGCAGCTGAGTAAGAAAGGTGATGTGGCAAGTGTAAACTAGCTACTCAGCTGCACTTGGTAGATGACAGCAGGGGATCTCCCAGGCTATGGATGTATAAATGGGTGTGTAGGTGATACACTTAATGGAAACCAGATTAGCATGTGAATAAATATTAAGGGCAATTCTCATTTAAAATGATTCTGATGGATGTAATGATTCTGGAATTTTATGGGGCATTCTTGATCCTTGAAGACATCCTGGTAATGGCTAAAAAAGGATAGAAAAGGCTTTTTCCTGACAGAGTTAAATAAGGACAGATGAGAGGTTAACTAAAGCAAAGGCACAACTCAGCAGCAATAGTGTGGCTAGAGACTTGTCAAGAAAATGTGAGAAGTAAGGGGAAAGGGATTTTAGAGTCCTTTTGAAGTGGAAATTCAGGTGAATTTTCAAAACAGCTAGATAAAGCAACCTTCAATTTAGTCAGACACAGTTAAGTAACAGGATGTACTTTGTGCTTTGCTATTTTTTGTTCTATTTGGTCACTTATTTTAAATGAATAAAAACCTATTCTTTGTATTGTATTTTGATGTTCTTTGACTCATTTTTGTATCCATATTGGAGAAAGTCTAATATATACAGTTATACTAATGAAGTTGGGCAGTGTACATTATATTCCAAAATGATTTGATGGTGTTGGAAAAAAAAATACTAATTATGTATCATGTTCTAAACCCAAAGTATTTTCGACATCATTTGTGAGTGATTGGCTCATAATTTACTACTGCAACCAGGCAAAACAATTTACAGACAGGGCAAGAAAGGCAAGGCAAATGAGAAAAGTGTTCAGATTGGCTCAAATACAGGACTGCCATTGGGAAAGGTCATTGACATATATAAATATATATGTATTTATATATGTATACACACACATATAGTAAAAGGAGACACAAAAAAATGAAAGGGTTGGTGCACCACCGTTGTAACCCTGTATAATTGAAGGTTTGTAGAAAACAAATAAGCACGTAACAAGTTGTACAGATGTCTTTGTCAGACAGAACTAACTCAAATATGGCCCAACTGCTGGTCATAAGGCTTCCAGACAGGAAGGGCTGGGCTCATGTGGGTGGACAATCAGCGCCAATTCCAGGGTAAGTCTCCCAAGTGCATGCTTGTAACTGTATATATATACTGTAGATCTCTTTGATAGCTTGCCTTTGCGTCAGTTTATCACATGTTCTGATTTGGTATGTATGAGTATGAAGCAATGTTGTGTACCTCATTGAGGCCTGTCCTAGAACTGCACCAATGGTCAGATTATACCTTACAAAGTATATAAGAAATGAGGATCCGGTGGTTCACTACTTATTTTTTTTGTTTTCACCAAGACACTTGAACAATGTACATCCAACAGGATTTCTCCTGCTTTCTCAATATCCGTACGTATGGGGGCATTGGGTACATTATACACTGTGTATATTTACAAACAGTGTATATATTGATACAGTTGGAGAAATCCTGCTGGGTGTACATTGTTCAAGTCTCTTGGTGAATAGAGTAGAAATTAAGTAATGAACCACTGGATTCTCATGTCTTAGATACGTTGTAAGGTATACTCTGACAGGCCTCAATGAGGTACACAACATTGCTCCATGCTTGTACACACCAAATGAGATGTGATACACTGATGCAAAGGCAAGCTATTAAAGACATCTATATATATATATATATATATATATAGTTACACACATGCACTTGGGAGAGTTACTCTGGAGTTGGCACTGATTGTCCACCCACTTGAGCCCACACCTTCCTGTCTAGGAGCCTTATGACCAGCAGTTGGGCCATATTTGAGTTAGTTCTGTCTGGCAAGCTAACAAAGAGATCCAGTAGTGTAATGTAGGAAGTGTGAGGGAATCTTGTGTTTCCTTATGTTTATTTAGGCAAACAGAAAGTGAAGTAGGCAAAATAAAGTACTTTGGGGCTTTCTTTCTTTCTTTCTTTCTTTCTTTCTTTCTTTCTTTCTTTCTTTC
>JANRMT010062792.1:79630472-79766858 GCA_026402145.1 Polypterus bichir lapradei
ATCTATCTATCTATCTATCTATCTATCTATCTATCTATCTATCTATCATTTGGAGATTCAGGTTGAAACGCAGATAGTCCTTGCCATCTTGCTGTGATCTGTTCTGCCACATGAGCTTGGCATGACCTTACTGGTCCAGACTCAAAAGCTGAGCTCTGTATGGACTTCTTAAGTGTTTGTAATAGCTGTGGGAAGTGAAGACAGTGTAACATATTGTTGCCCATTCAAAAACACTGTACCTCCTTCAGATGGCTCAAAGGCCTGACTCAGCTCTTCAGTCAGGTTCCACTGTTCAGGCTTGAGATCAAGGTAGTTGTGTTTTCCTCTCAGAGTCACTGCTGGGCCAGACAGTGCAGCAGTCATTGGCCATCTTTGTTCCAGCAGCCTGGATAACATGTGATATGTGTTGTTCCAGTGTGTACTTACGTCTTCCACAAGCATCTGTTGCAGTGCATTTATTTGCTGCTGTGTATCCTTTAGTTGGGTGCATACCAGTTCACTTGTTTTAAAATGTTCAACAAGGCATTTTGCAGCAGTTAGACACTTGCTTGGTAGAGCACCAAATGCCCATCATGCTTTTCTGCCAACATTATCACTGTTGTCATGGACAACAGCTTCAATTTTCTCTGGTGGAATGTTGAATTTGGCAATAACATCCTCAAGCCATTCTGCAATATTTTTAAGTCATTCATCTCTCTTCAAAGGGCATTGTTGTCTCGCTGTGAGATCTTCATTCTCCACCCTGGACAGAGTGAGCATGTCTATGATAATCATGTTCAAAATGCTGTCTTGTTCAACTGAACATGGTTTAGCTATTTGTGCAAAACTCTCCATACAACGCTGCGATTTACACATCAAAGAGGAGAAATAAATATTGATACTTATTACTAGGCCTAAATATCGTACTATAAATACATATAACTGGCTAATATACATTTATTTATACTGAAGGGTTGCACTACATCTGCTGACTCTACTCACTGCAAACAAATGAAACTGAACATGCCTGCTGTATTGTATTGTTGCATTTTAGGCCCCAATTGCTATTTACACTACCTAATATTTTGCTTTCTGTAATATTTTATAAATCATTATGAGGTGGAGATGTGTGTCACTAAGATAATAGCGTGAAAGTAGTTCACGATTTGACTGTACAGTGATCCCTTGCTATATCTCGCTTCGACTTTCGCGGCTTCACTCCATCGCAGATTTTAAATGTAAGCATATCTAAAAATATATCACGGATTTCTGCGGACAATGGGTCTTTTAATTTATGGTACATGATTCCTCAGTTTGTTTGCCCAGTTGATTTCATACAAGGGACGCTATTGGCGGATGGCTGAGAAGCTACCCAATCAGAGCACGTATTACATATTAAATAAAACTCCTCAATGATATACGATATGCTTCCCGCATGGTGCTTCGCACACTTAAAAGCTCTAACGGCCCATATTGATTTTTCATTGTTTGCTTTTCTCTGCCTCTCTCTCTCTCTCTGACATTCTCTGCTCCTGACGGAGGGGGTGTGAGCAGGGGGGCTGTTTGCACAGTGGCTGTTTGCTTAGAAGATACGGACGCTCCTCTAAAAAATGCTGAAAGGCTACCTTCACATTGATCCCTTCATTACGACCGCTTTATCGTGGTGCTTGTATACTTAAAAGCGCATCAGCCCTATTGATTTTTGATTGTTTACTTTTCTCTCTGTCTCTCTGACATTTCTCTCTCTGCTCCTGACACGCACCTTGAAGAGGAAGATATGTTTGCATTCTTTTAATTGTGAGAAAGAACTGTCATCTCTGTCTTGTCATGGAGCACAGTTTAAACTTTTGACTAAAGGGTGTTATTTCATGTCTAGAGGGCTCTAATAATGTTAAAAAACGTATTTAGAAAGTCGTAAACATATTTTCAATGCTCTAACTGCGAAAATATTAGATTTATAAATAAAGAATCCTACTTCTTGGAAATTCATTTATCTGTCTGGAGCGGATTAACCGCGATAAACAAGGGTTACTGTATAACTGTGCGGAGAATATTTATAAACAGTGTGGGATAGTTTCTAAGGGCTTAAAATATATAAAAATAACCATACAAACATATGGTTTCTACTTCACGGATTTTCACCTATCACGGGGGGTTCTGGAACGCAACCCCCGCGATCGAGGAGGGATTACTGTATTTTACTTTCTGTTGTTATTTGTGTGAACAAAACTTAGGTAACTTAGAAACATTATAACTAGCCATCATATTGAATCTACGTTGTTAACTAGCCATTACACATAGCCATATTTAATGTACATTCTTTAATAGCCTTCATCTGAGCTAGTAATTATATTGCTTTACATTAAATACTAATGCTAACGTTACCTTGTGTCAGTCTGTTCTGTGGAATGGATACATAGACTGGATGCTTCCTGTTGAGACGCTGAAGCAGTGAATTTGTGCTGTTGTGGCAGACTAGTTCGGTTTTATAATGGACACACTGTACAGTTTTGTTTTTTTTTTTGAGCTTGAAATGATCCCAAACTTTTGACACTTTCAGTCATTTTCTCTGTTCTGTCTCTTCACTTTGCCCCTCACTATTTTCTTTCTCTTTCCCCATTTTGTAATCCGTCCTATCAATTCACATCTTTATGTCACATATCTACAGTGTAAGCAAAATTTGAAACTTTAAAAATGAAAATATTTCTCACAGTTTTGAAAGGTAGTATATAAATAAAGCAGTAGATGTGTATGTTCATACCTAACTTTTTTGTATTTCTATATCATAGTGAAGTGCTACCTTGAACAAAGTGCTACCTGAGTCTAGAGTACTAAATTGTTTGCAGTTGATACATTTACACATTGTATGTCAGTGCTACTCTAAAGATTACACAATATTTTACTAGGCAATTACGGTTACACACTTGGGGTGATGTGTAATGTTCCACTTTATGGATTTAAGCCTGAATAAAATTCGGGACAGTATTCTGCTGCCATCTAGTGAATGAAATAACATTTGCAAAAAATCATGAATATTTCTATGCTTTTTGCTACTTATCAATATTCATGAGTTGGGCGGTGTCTCCTGCTAAAAAACAGAATGGCAAACAAAAAGCAATAAAGGCAGTTTTACAATGAACTGAAGCAGAACCATTGCTAGGACTGAGAAATGATGATGTGAATTGGTTGATGTCATTAAACTGAAACTGATGCATAATACAGCACTGTATTACCAAACCACTGTTATATGGCCAGTGAATTCAGGAGCGTGGAGCTTCAGTTTGGTGTGACAGTAGATCTGTGACAAAAATGCAAAATAATTGAGATTGAGTGTAAGGACAAGCAAGATGTTAGCCCCATAAGCACTGTTCAAAATGCAGCAACTGTCAGTTTTTGTGTCAAGGGAAATGTGGATGTCACAAAGCCTTGCACTGCAGTAGCCTACAATAAGTACAAGGGTTATTGTCCAAGTCAGGTACTGACATTCCACACTTTCATGTGCAAGCAAAAGAAAAATATAAGAAAAGTGCACAAAGAAACGCACTTCTGTTGTCTCGATTGCAACATCGGGCTGTACGTTGATGACTGTCTCAATACATATCACACAAACAACGTGTGCTAAATCTGCATCAGTACAGCTGTGGACACTAAGCATACCTTTGTATATATGTTGATGTTTTAGTATTTACATGTCTCTGTTAAACGGTAATAACTTTTTCTTGTTGAATAAAATGCGTTTTTAGCTCATTTTCTGTGGGTAAATATAATGCAATGCAGGCTACAGGAATTAACAAGCTCAGATAATAAACAAATCATCTGTTAGCCATTGGACAAATTATTTTTATATTTATCCATATTTCAAATCATTTAACTTTTCTTTTAACCTTTTCACCAAAAACATTACATCACAGCTTCATTAACTGCTATTGTCAATATTTTACATCAGTAGACCAGAAGTCACAATACAGTATACAAAAGTCTTTTTCAAATAAATAATTCTTTTTTATTCTAAGAAAATTTCAAATGAATTGACTTATTATTTTGTTATGAGGCAAACAAAATTGAGACAAATATTAAATACCTTTATGACCAAGTCAAAGCCTTGAAAGTTTAAAGCAGCAAATGAAATAACAGGAAAGGTGAAATAAATTCTTGTCGAGCGGAATGATTTTGCGGTCCATAAAAGAGAAAACTAAATAATTAATTCCTGGTAGCTGTCAGAGATTGGAAGCCCATGTTTCCAGCAGCTTGATGAAATTGGAAGGTTTTGCTAGTTGTTAAAACTTCTGGCTTTAAAAGAAAAAAAAAGAAATAATTATCCAACATTTAGAAAAATTACATATCAGAAACTGGTATACAGCCTGCCTGAAGTAAGTTTCAGTGATATGGCTGTAGATGGTAATGTTTGCAGTGGGGAGATTCATAGACAGATAATGGTTGGTAATACATGGATGAGCCTATATAAGTGATGAGTTTAGTAAACTCAGGTGTCCCTCATCATCCACCTGTTTTTAGTATTGCTTCAAATTAACCAGCACTTATCTCAGAACAGGATGACAGAAAGCAGAACCCAACCGTAGATGGAGGACCCATTAACCTGCACAGTATCTTATTAGAAACCCTGCACCCTGGTTTAATTCATAGCTAATTTGCCTCATTGAGTATTTTGCATGTTCTTGTAATGTTTGCATTGATTTTTCTCTGCCTGTTTAAAAGCATGCTGTATGGTTGATAAGGAACTATAAATTAACACTTTGGAGTTCTTTTACATAACCAAAGCATAACCTTCTCAAATTCTGTCATTATTTGCTGAAATATGCACCTATTGTATTGTCTGTGACTGGCTGGCAGCCTGTCCATAGCTAATTTCTACATTGTACCCAGTGCTGCCAGGATGGCATTAGTGTTATTTAAAGAGAAACTTTTAACACCATTATGTCCCCCTGGGTTACCAGTGTTCATATTGTAAATTCAGAATGACAGCCATCACCACCATGTGAGTGTGGTTTCACAGTTTCCAGTACTGGGAGTTTTAAATTAGAAAGTGAGTGTTGGGTAAAAGTTTAAATGCAGGATGTTTGTGTGATCTAAAACACATACTACTTTTGTGTTCTGCAGTCCAGTATCTGACTATTTCAAAACTTTTTCACAATTTGTAATAAATAACAGAGCCATAAAAGTAAATAAACTACAAGTTTTGTGTTACAGGAATATACACAGTATGTTAGACCGGTGCTTCTCAACCTTTCTGGTGTTGCAACCCACTTTTTCCTATGTAAGTGTCTTTGCGACCTAGGCC
The DNA here is from genome assembly GCA_026402145.1 of Polypterus bichir lapradei. Classification (NCBI taxonomy): domain Eukaryota; kingdom Metazoa; phylum Chordata; class Cladistia; order Polypteriformes; family Polypteridae; genus Polypterus; species Polypterus bichir. The sequence continues at coordinate 79,635,751 of JANRMT010062792.1, forward strand.
CCGCTCAATGAATCGAGTGCGATCATCAGAGTTTTCCCCTTGGTGAATGGAGTACGAACATCAGAGCAGGGGAGTTCCCCCCTTTGGTGAATCGAATGTGATCATTATAGTGGAGGAGGTGAGACCATCAGAGCAATCTACTTCATGACCCACTGAAACCAGCCAGTTCTTGAGAAACACGGTGTTAGACTGAAATATAACCATTTCTGGTAATATTAGCACAACAAGATAATGTCGTCTTTGGACAACTGATGAAAAAGTGTGAATGACTGATAACAAGATATTTGACACTCAGGTCATGTGAGAAAGTAGACAAACTAGGCATATTCAAAATAGGGGTATGACTTAATAAGAGCCAATGTTTTAAAATGGAATGGTGGAAACTCTGCAAAATTGGAATGAGGTAAAAAAAAAAGCTTCTGTTATTTGCTTGGTTTAGATAAAGAGTCAATAACAAATCTCTATTAATGTATAGGGCAAATGTAAAAGCAGATTTCATACTGTACATCCTGATGAATGTACTCTGTTACAGAATTGAGATTCATGCCAGCAGCCAACACAATATAATTGTTATTTTGAGCATATAATGCATAGCTCAAACATTTGCCTACTAGAAGGATTCTTCCTATACACTCTGGGATGAAATCTCAAAGCTTTCAACAACAAACATTTATTTATATAGCACATTTTCATACAAATAATGTAGCTCAAAGTGCTTTACAAGATAGAATAAAAAGTAAGTTAATATATGGAACATAAAGAAACAAGATTAGGCAATAATATTATACAGTATGTAACAAAGAAAAAGGTAAGGTCAGATGGCTAGGCAGACAGAAAAAACAAACAAAAAAAAAAACTCCTGCTAGGCTGGAGAAAAAAACTAAATCTGCAGTGATTCCAAGGCCAAATAGCAGCCCAGCACCCTCTGGGCATTCTACCTAACCATAGATGATCTAAATCAATCCTCATATTTTTCATGCTTCACATGGAAGAATTTGATGATGATGGTCATGTGGACATATGGGACACCCACCACTCAATCCATAAACACAGGGGGCATCATGGTACTTGATCAGGTGGTGGTGGCACAGATCACCACCACAGAAGAACCGGAAAAGACAGCAGAGAATAGTATAGATTAGTAATGAATTGCAGAACTCAGAGGAATATGATAACTCAGTGCCCATATAAACTAACAGGGATACAGCTAAAATGTAGCTACAAAAAATCAATTTTAAAATGGGCTTTTAGCAATTTTTGTAAATTGTTCTACAGTATTTGCCTGGCAAATTTCTATTAATAAAGTATTCCAAATTTTAGGTGCATAGCAGCAAAAGGCTACCTCGCCACTTCTTTTCAGGTTGGCTCTTGGGATTATAAGCAGTCCTTCATTTGAAGATCTGAAGTTAAGACTGACTGTAAGGTGTGTAAGTGGACAGACATTCCAAAATATAGCATGTGGCAAGATTATTTAAGGCTTTGTAAACCATTAGTGGTATTTTAAAGTCAATTCTAAAGGACACAGGTAACTAATGTAATGATGCTAAAACTGGTGAAATGTGCTCAGTTTTTCTAATTAGGATTCTTGCTGCTGCATTCTGCACTAACTGCAACTAATTGATGTTTTTCTTAGTAAATTTTGTAAGGAGTACATTACAGTAAACTTGTAGACTGAAAACAAAATTGTGAACTCATTTTTCAGCGTCTTGTAAAGTTGTAGGAGGTTTAGCTTTAGCTATTTTCCTTAAGTGAAAAATGCTATCCTAGTAGTCTGATTAATATCCATCCATCCATCCATTTTCCAACCCGCTGAATCCGAACACAGGGTCACGGGGGTCTGCTGGAGCCAATCCCAGCCAACACAGGGCACAAGGCAGGAACCAATCCCGGGCAGGGTGCCAACCCACCGCAGTCTGATTAATATATGGTTTAAAATTTAGATCAGAGTCAATAGTTATCCTAAATTCTTTACCTCTGACTTGACTTTTAAGCCTAAGAGATCCAGTTTATTTCTATTTCCCTCACTATGTCCATTTTACCAATAACTAAGATTTCTGTTTTCTCCTTATTTAGTTTGAAAATGTTTCTGCTTATCCATTCAAAAATACAAATAAGACACAGGATCAGAGAGCCAAGAGCGTCAGGGTCATCAGATAAATAAAGCTGTGTGTCATCTGCATAGCTGTGATAGCTCACCTCTTGCTCTGAGATAATCTGACCTAATGGAAGCATATAATTCTAAAAGAACTGTGGACCCAGAATAGATCCTTGTGGTGCACCATATAAAATATCATGGGTCTCCAAGGTATAATCACCACAACTAATAAAGAATCTTCTACCTGTTACGTAAGACTGAAACCAGTTTATGACATTGCTGGAGAGGCCCACGCATCGACTAAGGTGATTTATAAGAATACTGTGATCAATCGTGTCAAATGTTGCACTCAAGTCTAAGAGAATAAGAACAGATATATGGTCTCTGTCTGTTATAATAAGTTTGTTATAATATTAAGAATTGTGTCACTGTATCTGTTTTAGATCTTTTTAATGTATTTTCATTCTTTTTCTGTGTAACATGCCATGAAGAGCTGAGCCAGATTTAGCACAGAGTGTCAGCATTCAGAATTGCTGGGCCAAGCAAAGCATAAAGACAGACAAGGATAGCTGTTGTCAGCCCTAAAAGGACTAAGTGTTATTTGACCTGCCTGTTTGATGCTCAGCACAAGTTTGTCTGCCTTGTTTGGTAATTGTACTGGGGATTTGGTCGTGTGGACACAATATAAAAGAAGCTGGAACCTTGCCAAGCTTTGAGGACCTGAGTGAGTGGAAGCTATAGACTCAAAACCCACCTCCGTTGTGACAGAAAAAAGCAATTTCTACACGACCGAATCCCCTCGGTTTAAAGATGAAAATCGCTGGTCTTCCCTGTCTGTACAGCAACGTAAGCCGCATTAAACAAGCTAAGTATATTCTGTCTTTTCTGTGACTTTGTCGCCGCCTATCGCTGAAAAGAGGGATATCGCCATTATAATTTATAATTATTTAAATAAAGGTTTATTAAAACGCCGTAATATAAAAGAACATATTTCCACGGAGCTCACACTCCATTCGGAAACACTGTCTGCATTAACCTGCAAGTCATTTAATACTTTAACCAATGAAATATGATTTGTTCCAAAATCTGACTGAAACTTGACAAGAATAAAATGTTTATTTAAGTAATAATTTAGCTGTGTAATGACTAACTTTTCTAGCCAGAATTTTACTTAAATTAGGTTTCATATTGGTCTAAAATTGTCAAAAACAGAGGAGTTAAGATTGTTTATATTGAGCAGGAATTTGACAACTACGGTCTTATAGTCAGGGAAGACCCCTGTATCTAATGATGACTTTAGTATGTCAAGTATACTATCAATTAGCACATCAGAGACTTCTTTGAAAAAACCTGTTGGAATTGGGTCACGGGTGCAGGTTGGGGGTTTCAGTCGAGAAATTATTGTATGTAGTTCAGGAAGATCTATTCTGATGAAATAATTGAACTCTCTTAAAATGAAATACTAGGATTCAGTCAGATTAACTTTTGGGGGATATACTATATAATTTCTAATTTTATTCATTGTGTGTTTAAAAAATATAGCAAAAGCCTCACAAGTTTCACTAGTAGTTTTCAGGAGGAATTCTATTGAGTGAACAGGGTTTAGAAAATGATCAATATTAGAGAGTAAAACTCTTGGATTACCAGCATTATCATTTATAATTTTAGAGAAATAGGACTGCCTCTCAAGGTGGACTATGTTGTTATATTTGGTTATTTTAGTATTTCATAATGGACTAACAATTTAGTTGTTCTTCATTTATGTTCAGCTCTCCAGCATGTTCTCTTTAACTCAGACAATCTTTGGGTTTTCTAGGGTATAACTGTGCTGGAGGATTTCTTAACTGTCTTTACAGGGGCAACTATGTCAGCTGCAGCTCTTAAATTGGCATAAAAAAGTTTCACCTTGCTATTAACATTGTTAGCGTTGTTGAGGTAATCACTACAAATAGACTGATTGTTTAGAATATTATTAGACTTTGAAGCTGCAGATGTATCAAAGTAACGTTTTTTACAATATGCTTCTCAGGTTTTCTACATTAAAAAATATGAAAAAGTGGTCTGATATACTGATATCCACGACTTTCCTCACACCAACTTTTAATCATTTTGCAATGACTAAATCCAGTGTGTTTCCTCCCTTATGTGTGGACTTGTTAATGTGCTGACTGTGATTAAACAAGTGCAGGCAGTTCATGAAATCTCTTGCTTTCGGGTCACATTGGTTATCAACATGAAAGTTAAAGTCACCAACAATTAGGAGCCTCTCAAAGTTACTTATTATAGATACTAAGTCTCAGAATTCCTCAGTGAAGGATGCATTATATTTAGGAAGTCTATATACTGTATGGACAATATGAGTGACTGAGACACACCTTGGGTAACAATGGCAAGATACTCAAAAGATGTGAACGTACTAAAGTCGTCATCTTTACACTTTAATCAGCTCAAGTAAATATTTGCTAAACCACCACCTCTTTTGCCTTGGCTAACCACATGAGTAAAGCTGTAATTCCGTGGTGCAGTTTCAATGGCACCATCAGAGCTAAACCATGTTTCACTTAATGTAAGAAAATCTATTTTCCTATTGCTAATAAGGTGTTAGTGTGAAAAGTCCTGCTGGTTAGTGCTTTAATACAGGGGGTCCTCGGGTTACGACACAGTTCCGTTCCTACAACAGTGATGTAACCTGAATTTTGGTGTAAGTCGAAACACACCGTAGCCTAAGTCACTTACCTATCCTAACACATTTGCAAAATCATAATCTAGAACATAAAAACACAACTAAGCCACAGAAAAAGAAAAAGGACATAAATATACTGTACTGTACATTGTACTGTAGTAACAGAAAAAATGACAAAAAAATGAGTGTAAAAAAATTCCTTACCTTTCCTCTTCTTCGAAGCACTAGCATCTGAAGACTCTGACTTTCATTTAAGAGCCATGATAAGGGCCAAAAAGTCGCCAAACAAAGCAACACAAATAGAACACTTCCTCCAACCAAACTAGTTCGTCAACTACCTTACTCACACGCAGCGTTCCTGCATAATTCTTCTGCTGCGTGCAGCCAAGCTAGTTTGCCCACATAGTCTGTAAGTACGATGCTAATGGCGTAAGCCGAAACACTCACGTCTCAATTTTTTAAAGTTTTTATGGGAGTGAGCGTTGTAAATTCGAAATGTCGTATGTCGAGACGATGTAACCCGAGGACCCCCTGTATTTAGTAAGGCATAGGTAAGGTCTCCACAGAGCAGAGCTGAATCAGAGTGTTACGACAGCTTGAAATTGTAATTAAGTTATTCTTGTTAATGCTGCTTTGTGCAGATTTTTTGTACTTGACCTATAATCTGTAGTTATAGATCTAATACAGTACACATCTAGAGGTGAAATGGTAATTAAATTCACTTTGTCTATTACTGTAGATTCCGAAATATAAGCCGAAAATTTCGTCCTAGATTTTTGGCTTGGAGTTTGGGGGTTGGCTTATGCAACAAGTATCGTTTCAGATTCAAGATTTCCAGTGCAATGCCAGTTTTGCCAATGAATATGGAAGTACTCAATGATGAAACCACAGCGCCATCTTTCAGATGAAGAAGTAACTTTGCATGCCGGTACTTTAAATGAAATAAAGAATTTATTCAAAAAAGTGTTTTAGTTGTTGATTTTATTAATAAAATTTATAATAAATTATCGGGAAGTTTAAAATAAAAATTTTTGTTTTGATTTACGACCAACATCTTGCGTTACAACCTGAATAAGGTCACGTGTATCGGCTTGTGCGATTGTAAACAAACAACCGAGAGCGTTAGTAAGCATCAGTCGGAGCCCAGATACATGTGTTTGTGGATGTAATTTCGGTCATTGCAGTGATTTACCTATATATATAATTCACTAAGATTATGCACGCAAGACACATAATTGTTAAGGAAGGAAGAGAAGGTAATGAAGGTAAAGAAAGCGATCACAATCGAAACGAAGATGGAAATTGTGTGGAAATATGAGAGTGCTGTTCGTGTGACCGATCTCGCTAATATGTTCAGCATGTCGAAATCCACCATCTCGACAATTTTACAAAGAAAAGATTTGCATAAGGAGGCTCCTTCTAAACAATAACCACCTTCCGTTTCATTCTCCTCCTCCTCCCTTCCTGCAGCCCAAAGATGTCAAATTAAATGGTGAGTACAATATGAAATTGTTGTTTCTAGAATAGAATAGAATGCCTTTTATTGTCACTATACACAATGAGATTAAAAGCAGCTCCTTCAGTGCAGACATATGTATAGAACACAACAAGTAAATAAACAAATAAACAAATGGTGCGAAAAGATGCAAAGAAGTTGCAAAAAAAAGTTCTGTATAGGGCTTGTATGGTTGTTTCTTTAGCCTTAGCATAACGTCGGATCTGCGGCCCCGCTTCTGCTTTCTTTCCCTCCTCCGTCTGCGTCGTCTCCTAGACCCGACAACAATCCACGGAGAGCCCGCTGGTCTCGCTATGTTGTCTGGGATGTTGTGCGTGTGATGAAAAACACTCGAAACAGATGTCTGGTTCTGGACACCAATGTCTATAAGGTTCTGACGGGTGTAGCAGATGTTCGCCGAACTGATCGTGCACAAACAAGCAAAAAAAAAAGTACAAAAACAACAAAAAAGTGCACTGAAAAGGAGAGCCCTGAGCCGCTGCGACCATGCGCGCCGCCATGCTCCTAGCTTAATCTAGCCTACTTCTGGTAGGCTAGGCACTTTTTATAACTTTTTGGTTAGTACATTAGAAAAATTATTGGTGTTTTGGTAAATTATGCACATTATACAACCCTTTTTTATTATCAAAAGGTTAAGTAAGTGTTGCAGTGGGAGGTTCGGAACGCATTATGGGTATTTTCATTATTTCTTATGGGAAAAAAGTTGGTTGTAAGTCAAGACTATGAGTTACAACCAGCCCTCGCGAACGAATTAAGTTCGTAAGTCAAGGGTCCACTGTATTGCGTATTTAAGTTAATCAAATTTATAACGAGTCTCCGGAAATCCACCCACCGATGTACCGTATTTGCATATATAGTTTCAACACAAAGGTTTCATTTTACCAAACTTCTCCGCAATCACTTCCTGGTTTCCATCAAAAATGCCGGCAGTCTCAAATTCTCGCCGATAAACATGATAAATATACCTGAAGAGACACTTTTAAGGAAATTTAGAAAATTTTGCTTGGAGAAGGGGGTCGACTTAAATACCGGTCATCGGCAAATACATGTAATTTAGTAGGTAGAAAAGGGGGTCAGCTTATATACTGAGTCGGCTTATATTCCGGGATCTACAGTACTACTGTATTACAATTTCACTTTTGTTTATTACTTTAACTGTGGTTTGCCATTATAGTGTTAATACAATGCACATGTAAAGATGTGCTCAATACAGAATTACCACATCCTAGCAAGGCATTATGGAAAGCATTCGGATTAGAATTTTTTAGTCAGGAAAGACAGATTACCTTCGAGATGTTTTCGGAAAGGACCCGGGCACTGAATCTGTTCAGATGCAAACCATCTCGCCTGAAGAAACAATGTCTCTCCCAGAAGAAATCCGAGTTATTTAAGAACCCGAAGTTTTGTCCTTTGCAGAAGTTTCTCAGCCAGTTGTTTAAAGCCAACAGACGACTGTAGTATTCACCAGACCTTCTAGCTAGAGGGAGAGGACCTGAAATGAAGATTCCCACCACCGGGGTACTCTATTTTGTGGCTTGAATGAGCTCTGTGAAATCCACTTTAAGAACCTCTGACTCTCAATATCGCGTGTCATTTACTCTGGCATATATTACAATTGTCCTAACAGCCCTATCCTTATGCTTCTCAATGATTGTCAGCACTATTCTCTTAATATCTGTGACACAAGCACCGGGAAAACAAGAAACAAGAACAATTGAATCCCCAATAACGAATATATCACCAGAGACTGCCAGCATGGTGGAGGAGCAGAGAGACTAAAAGCGACTCTGGATGGAAATTCTTGCCTGAGCCCTTGCTTGCATAGCTGAAACAGCCCATTTCCTTTGTTGTTGTCGCTTTGGATGGGCATGGGGGTAAAGCTCACTTTAGTGAGTGAGTGCACGACACAGCATTGGGTTGAAGTTGCTGAATGAAGGCCACTTGTGGAAATCTCAGCTGATGAGGAAGTCTCTTTTAGCAGGTGAGCCTTCAGTTCCCTTAGGTGAAATTGTCTGGCCAGAGGTTGCTGGTTCTCAAGAGCATGGAGTTCTTCAACAATGCGCTTTATCTTACAGTCGACCTTCTCCATTTCCGCTTCATGTCCTAGGAAAGAAAGAGAGAGAGAGGGTTAAGTTAGTAAGTATCTGTCTATGAATTTGTGCAATAAAGTACATTTAAATGAGTTATTTTCCATATATACTAGGATAACAAGGAAAGGCATGGTTTTGTTACTATTTTTAATATTAATGACAGGAATCATAATTGTTTGATTTCGTGGCCTGGAACCCCTGCAGATTTTATTTTTTTTTTTTTCTCCAGCGTCTGGAGTTTTTTTTTGGTTCTTTCTGTCCTCCCTGGCCATCGGACCTTACTTTTTTCTATGCTAATTAGTGTTCCCTAATTTTTTATTCTTATTTATTTTGTCTTTTTTCTCTTTCTTCATCATGTAAACCACTTTGAGCTACATTGTTTGTATGAAAATGTGCTATATAAATAAATGTTGTTGTTGTTGTTAAAAAATGACAGAACTAAAAAAGTGGGGGTATAGCACCATGTTAGATCATAAATATATCATCAATATGTCATAACTAGATCAAACAAACATATCTTTCAATATGCATATATTGTGATAGTTCTGGGGCTACTTATACTCCAGACTCAAGACACAAGTGATCCAAAAACCATTTATTTTTTAATGTTCACTACAGTACAGACAATATAAATACATTGAGACTTAACCTAGGTGGATATAGAGTATATATATACTAGTCATGATGACATTTTACAATTTCTCAAAATACATTGAAATTGCTTCTGCCAAAATGGTGCAGTACATCATTATCACTTATTTTAAGGCTTTTTTTCTGGTATTCAAAGCTAACTAAGCAAAACACTATAGGATCCTGCTTTGTACTCCAACTTCCACTGTGCTCCTGTTCAGCTTGACAAGACTTCAGACTATTTCCTGTACAGAGTTGTAGAATTGAGTCCTAATTGAAATGGGAGCCTGCGAGGAGTGAAGATATGGATGATGGGTACTAGTCCATTGCAGGACATTGCAGGACACACTGTGAACAGAGAAATGAAGCCAGACTCCTGGGAAGGAGAAGCAGCTTCAATAACCATATTAGCACATCTTTGCAACATTTCTTAACAGTTGTTATGCACACATATGGAAATGTATAAAATAGAATACTAAAGGAGAAAAGAATTTTAATTGATAAAGGAGTTAACTAATAACAATGTTGACTTATTCTCAAGAAACTGGTGAGACTGAAAACCAGCAATCACTATGATCCCTCTGGATGAACAGGGAATACACAAGAAAGAACTTTTGCAGGTATTGTGACACTGAACAAGTCACTTCTCATTCTGGTGTTCCTTTGGTTGAAAAATAAGATTGTAAATAGCTGTAACTGGATAAAACTATTAGCTAAAAAATAAGCTGAGGTCCTGTAAAGTGCACAAGTGCAGACCAATGTATTTCTCTTTGCATGCTGTGCACACATACAGTGAAGAGCAGATGTATCCTTCATGCAGAGAGCAAGGTCACTAAGCTAATATGTAGACCAGCACTTTGCATCCATTAAAAGCATCACTGTGCGACACCCCACAGGACTAAATAAAGTACTTTCTTTTATTATTGTGTACAGTAATAATTCCTCATCCAGAAAACTAAAAAAAAAAAAAAACATCTGCAGGTTTGATTCAGCTACAATTAAGTCTTTAATCAGGGGTCTTTATTTTTTTGCCGAATTCCTTGCTTAGCTAGAGAGGTCACTCCACTATGGGACACATGTCCATTTAAAAAAGGGCTTATTAAAATTCAGCAGCCAATGTGAAAAACAGAATCTGTGAAGAAAACCCTTCTAAATACAGGGATAATGTGAAGAACTCCTTATATAAGACATTACAGTTAGAAAACAAACTGGTATCAAAGTGAGATAACATAACCTTGAGAGCCACAGTCATCAGGTGACCAATCTTTATCTGACCAGTTTGGCTTTTAGAAATATACTGTTTTAAAATAGAATTTATTAAGTATGAGTACAAAAGGAAATTACATTTAATTTTAATAATCAATGTAAACTGTATTACTTTAAACTATTTTAATAAAGTATAACACTATATTACGCAAAAAAAAAAATTAAGCTAGTCTTAAAAAAACAAATGGATGATGGTTTGGGCTGTTGTTTTTCAGCTAAAAATAAGTAAGTTGTTCACAAGAAAGTTTCCTCAATGAAAAACCTATTTAGACAAACTGAAAGGAAAAAGGCAAATAACAAAATAATAAATTAAGCTTTTCCAACCTTTGAGAATCTTTCACAAAATTTTAATTAAAAAAGGCAAAGCTTTAACCTGGGGAGGAAGGGTTTCTGACAGACTCATCTATTAAAGAAAATTAAAAAACAAATCCAACAAAAGTACCAACCTGATCTGCAGTCTGGCTGCATGTCTCATGCACATGAGCTGGGGAAACTGAGCAAAGCACTCAGAATGGTCCAATAACATAATTCAGTCATCATCTGTAGAGATATCAAGTGATCAAACCAGAAAACGATTTTATTAGCGAAGATTTTAGAACAAAAAATAAAAATATTTGTTTCTTGGCCATATTCAACCACGATGATGTGGTCAGATGCCTACAATCCACTCAAGTAATGGCAAACTGAAATAGTCATAATGACAGATTGAATTAGTAAAGCAACTGAACCAAAATATCTGGGCTGATAAAATTCAGCGTGTAAGACATCAACAGTGTGTCTCCTGGAATATGTTGACATTTCTGTTTCTTAGAAATGCCTTTCTTAAATAAGCAAGTCAATATAAATACTCTTTGTCTTTTTGAGGCAAGCACAGCATTGTTCTGTCAAGCTGCATTTTGTTTCCATTCCCCTTTTCTTGTTTACTAAGAATTATTGGCTGACAGAATTATTGGGAGTTCTTTTATATTAAAAGTGGCATACAGTGAATGGGCAGCTTTGGAATATTTTTCCATACATTTTCAGCCAAGTGCACACTACCTGATGTGGGAGGAACATCAACACCTTTACCATGTGAAACCTGTGATGAATTTAGCTGCAACTAACCTGAATATGAACTTGAGAGGAGCAAATAATCAAGTCAGTGAAATTTGGAAAGTTAAGAAAAGAAATTAAATATCAAAATTGCTATTAATATAGCAAACTATATAGCACTATATAGTGCAAACTATATAGCAAACTATAGAACACAAACTGTTAATAACTCGATACAAATGATTTTCTGGTCAGATGGTGTTTTACACTTGGGAAGGGAACAAGTCAGTAGGTCAATCCTTACCTTACATTTAAAAGTAGATGTCAACAAATGATAGGCCAAAGAAAAGTGAATTTGAGAGCAAGGAGAACTGCAGGTCAAAGGACATCGGCAGTGAAAGGGAGAGGAAGGTGTTTATATAAATGTTTATTCTTTCAAAAGTGTACCCAAGGCTGAATACAGCTGGATTCTTAATGGACTGTCCAATAAATTTGGTGGTGTAATTAAAAGGTAATTACAACAGCAAATTTCATAACATTACAACGGGATGCATCATATCTGACATCATATTCTCAAACCTCCTTAAAGTCATGGTCATGGTAGGCTTTCCAGTTAGCTTTGGGCAGATCTTAATGGGCTACCAGTATATCACAGGGCACAATCATGCACACAACACTCACACAGGGTGAATTTGCAATTGGCCTTGATCTGAAACACAGATTATGAAGCTACACATCAAACTTGAGGACATTTTTTTAATTCTGTGTTATACCAGGGCTGGGATATGATTTTCCTAACAGCATTGGGCACAAGACAGAAGTCAAATCTTCAGTTACCACTTTATCAAAGGGTCAATTATGTGCACACCTACATAGGACTAATTTACATTTGCCTACGCCTGAAGAGAGCAAGAGTGTGCAGACTCCACATAAAAAGCAACAAGATACAGTTCTCTGACTCAGAATGATGTAAAGCATTAATAACAGCAATGCTGCAGTAAAAAAGAATAAATCTATTGGTTTGGTTTTGAAGATTTAATTCCAAAGTAGGATAGCACAGTGATTAGTGCTGTTCCTTCACTGCTACAGGGACTTTGGTTTCATTTCCAGCCATATTACTGTCTGTTTGAACACTGAACATCCATCTTGCATTAACATTGATATTTCTGGTTCCTTTCTTAATCTACAGTCATGAAGATTAGGTTAGTTGATAATTCCAAAAAATAGATGTATAAATGTTTAAAATGAAATAAATTTATGGAAACGCTTTGCGGGCATGTGGTAGTGCATGAAATTACATACTGCAAGTGTCATTTAGTGAAATGTTTGGATAGTGAGAAGTTCATCAGCAGTTTTCACATTTAACAGAAAGCAACTTTATTTTAAGTAAGTTAAAGGCTTTTCACATGATAATTCTCAATCAGAGTATTTCTGTAAACCACATCAAAAAAACAAATGTATTTCCGCACCAAAACATTGAAAAAATAAAAAAAATTGGAATCCATCCATCCATCCATCCATTATCCAACCCACTATATCCTAACTACAGGGTCACGGGGGTCTGAATTGGAATTTTAGTAGAAAGTGTGTCTAACTGGTATCAGCACATAAATGTTAGTGTTACAGCAATTTTCAAAAATCATTCTCTTCCACTCATTTTGGTCCAAAACTTCAGGAACAAAACTCAGTTTTCTTTAGTTTCATTTGGAATATCCCAAGAAACAGTTTTCTCTGATAGAGATTAATGTAAGTTTAAACCATAGCTGCATTGTTACCAGGAGTGATAATTTACAGTTGAAGTTTATTGACTGACTTACTGAGGATGACGGCCTGTTGCCAACTTAGATAATATTTTCTATGTTGAAGATAGATGGACTGAGTAGTGAAATTTAAGAACACTGGGAATCAGACAAAGTAGAAGAACTTTTAGCAGAAAGGGAAAAGAAAGGTCACACCCTTGAGTAGCAGGACCAAAGTCAGTCTGATGCAATTGTTAAATTGCCTCACGTGTAATGAACACTTGTATAGAAGAGAAGAAATTTTGGACATTAGCTGGGGTGTCCTATTTCTATACTTTTTTCCACAACTGCATTTCTTTTACCAACATTCACAAGTCATGGCACTCCTGGAGAAAATGCACACCAGTTTCCAGTCATCTGCTAATATAATTCACCAGACTATGTCTTCAGTGGTAGCGTGATGAAGGCATATGAGTAATGGAAACAGAAAGATATGCACTACACAGAGTAAAATTAAGAAAAAGAGAGGCACATACCCAGTAGTCTAACTAATATACACTACAGAGAGTAAAATAAAGAAAAAGAGAAGCACATACCCCATTGTCTAACCTATCTTCAAACTAGGTGCAGCTCACGAGCTATAGTTACAACCCATCAGAGCAAATGTCACATTCTTCTTCAAGTAGGAGAGTTCTCCCTTTCTACAAGATATTTTGTGCTTCATGTTTTAGAATTATATTTATTATTGACATGGAAAAGGATATCCTTGAAGTGACATCATTGTAATTTCCATAGGAATTTGCTGTCTTTCCATTCCATGTTATCCACTTTTCATGAATTAGTCAAGAGCTATAGACCAGCGTTATGTGAATTGGGAGAGGAAGCAGCCATAAACGTCCTTTCATCTTCATCTTTGTGTTTCACTCTGTTTATATAAATCTTTTTAACTTGTTTGATCAGATCCAGTGCAGGTTGGGGTTTGGCTTATTCATGGCCATGTGTCAAAGTTTGGAGCTCAGCCCAAAGCAAAAACAATTCATGTTACTGAGAGCAGATTTCAATTCTTCATACATTAAGAATGAGCACAACTTACAATTAGTGCCGATATATTCTCCTAAATTTGCTGTGACAATGCCTAACAATCTAGGTACTGAAAGTGGCTGTAAAATGAGTGGAGGAGAAAAGTTCTTTGAGGTATTTTATGAACCCTGGGCAAAATAAGTTTACTTAACCTCACTGCTAGACTTTGAACTGATTATTTTCTTTGTGACTTAACCAATGTTCAAACAGAGTATTCTGTTTTTCTAAAAAACGTGACAGAGTTTTCAATCCTGACAATGTGTATATTTTATGCTGTTTAATGTACATCAAAAAAGGAGAAAATAGACCTGGCCTAGGGATTTTTGTTTCTTCTAAAATAAGGTTGCCCTTAGAAGGTTCCGCTTTCCTGCATGTTCACCACAAAATACTTTATAAAATTCTACTCCTCACAAACACATTTGAAGTTTTCACTGCACTGTCTTTGTTTTGTAGTTAATTTATATATGCCTTTCTGTCTTATCTAATTCGATGAACAAGTCTTGATTTTGCCAAATTAAAATGTGTGTTGCCAACATTTGTCATCATTGCACCCCTATACATCATTTTTACACATGCAAACAGATGCTTCCTTCTTAGAACTTTTTAATGTTTTGAACACCTTTTGACAGAAGTAGAAGAAACAACACTAGACGAGGCATTTGTCTTTGTTAGAACATAATACAAATTCTTAAATGATCATATCAGGAATGCCGATGAGGACCACCAGTCTACTCAGCAATGAGCTTGAGATGTGCTACCTTTTAGCTACATGTGTAAGTGCTGTTCACAATTGTGAACATGTGTTTTGTGTTGATTGATATTATTATAATTAATTCATCTTTTTTCCACATTTCTGCAGCTTTTTAACTTTCAAAAATTAAATGTATAATGTTGAAGAACTTTACAATTAAGGAAATATAAAAGTTTTTCTCCCATATAGAAAATAATTGCCATGAGCTAATACTCCCAAAGCACACAAGTCCAAAATAAACACTTCCAAAATTGCCCACTAGAAGGGAAAGCTATCAAACCCAGCTAGCAACAAGGGCAACCATGTAACTTTATAAAATACAAGGAATTACTTGCAAAAAAAGATGCTGAAATAAAAGCAAGCTCTGTACAGCAAAAAAAAATTAAGTTGCCCAAAACAAAAGGCAATCCAAATGAACAAGGCCCCAATACAGAAACCCAATGCAAGTTCAGAAACAGAGCATTGGTTTGAAAAAAATCAGGATCTCCAAAAACACAAGAAAAAGGCACAAGTAAAATCACCACTCCATTGCACGTTCAAAACAAACCACCAGGCACTGTGGGAGACTCTCTGGATTTAAAAGACAGAGGGCAGTGATTGGCAGGTGGCCCCACTTCCTGGGGGGACCAACCAAAAAATTCATGGAACATAGCACATGCAGCTTACATTAATCAACAAAAACTAAGACTAATGTACATAAACAACATACATCAAATGACCAAAAATTAACAAAAGAGACATAAAATATGAATCTGGGGAGCCAGGGGAGCAGCCCCAGGTGAGACATAAAAGTCACATAGTTTATGTTAGCTGGCAAGTTTAAGTTGGCCTTGTATGACTGAGTGAGGCTATTTCCCTGTTCGTAGCTGGCTCCTCCTTATATTTGAAAATGCTGAGATGTTATATATTATTTGAAATTGGAAAAAATCAAATTCGCACTTTGAAAAATTTTTTCAAAACTTGGCATGATCTAATCAATAACATTTTAGAATAAGCATTTAACTTGAGAAAGCAGATTGTCTCCCCTCTTTTTTATTCTATTTATTTTTATTCATTTATTTATTTACATATTTGTACTATTATTAAAGTTTTACTCTGCTGGCCTAGCTCTCTTTCTCATGGGTGGGGCTTCATTTGTTTCGAACCTAGTTTTGTTAAACTTGACTTGCTTGTATGGAATGTTATTTGATATTAATAATATCAATAAAATGTTAAATAAAATGCTAAGATGAATTTCATGACCCTAAATTGATTAGGAGGGTGCTAAAAATGGACGAATGTCTGTAGCACCCTTGTTAAATTTGTCTTGGTATCCGTTTAGTGCACAGTTTGTGTTGTCAGTCAGCACAGCACTGAATCCTAAGACAAGGAAAAATCTCCATGTTGTGCTCAGCGAAGCAAAGCAATGAAAGATTGCTCCCTTCTGCAGTTTGAATACTGTCTAGATCTGGGCCTGGATGGATAGCCAAGCTATTTATCTCTCTTTCTCAGGCTAAATGGTCAGAGATATGGAGGCAATGATGATCTTAGGCCTTGTGAGGTTCACCCTGAAGTTCTAGATCTCTCACCCTGGGACCTGGTGTTCAGACTTTAACAGGTTTGGTTATCTGCTGTAGGCCATTGTCTCACAGACCTGTATGTAACATTTCTAATCCTGTTTAGCCCTTCAATGAAACCCAAATTTGAACCTCTGTGACTAGAAAAAAGAAAGAATCTTGACCACATTAATATTAAATGAGTTTAGCGTAATGCACAGAAATAAAACATAAGTACAGCATTGACTCAGATTCTGACCTTCCTCCTGTCTATAAGAAGATCTGTATCACTTTTTAAATTTCACTCTGTTTATATCAATGGACCTTTTCTCTCTTTTATTTTTAATAAGCACTGATTTATTTAAATGAGAAAAAAATGTTTAAATAGACTACTTAAGATAATAAAAAAGCCTCATTATAATTAAATTTCTCTATATAGTTAATATTTACTTATTTCTTATTATATATACCCTAAACTTCATGCTTAACTATTATCCAAAAAACACTGATATGATTTTAAAAATCTATGTCTTATTTAAAAGCATAATACTTGACTGAAAAAGGGGAACTATAGAAAACTTCACAATTCAAAAGTTGAGACTTCAAAGCAGATTTTGACAGAAATATTGCTATTCTCATTCTTGTGCTCAGTTCATTGTTTAATTTTCAAATTTTCCATGCTGACAGGCTCATCTTCACAAAAATGTCAATATTTTTGTCATTGTGTCTGTTCAGTCCATTTTTGCCCATTTCTGGCCCATCAGTATATAGGACATGCTTTTGCAGGTGGGACAGGGTGGTCTATTTTCTTGACAATTCACAATACAAGGTTACAAGGGATGTAAAAGGAATGTTCAATTTCTTAACATTTCCCACATTTCCTTGTTGACTAATAAGTTAATGTTACCCACCTCCATTAAAATGTAGATTTACTTATGGACCAGAGCAAATCCGAAAACCTGAAGTACCTGCTCCCTTCTTGATGAACCCTTGCTATGGTTTGGTGCCACATCTAATAAAGGGTAAATGATGGATTGATGAATACATTTGTATGCATATACTGCACATAATATTTGCATTTTATTGAGTGGTATTTTGTGTTTTTCCTTTTTATATCATTCTGTTACTGAACCTGTTTAATCCAAATCAGGGTCACAAGGAACTAAACTTATTCTAGCAGCAGTAGGTGGACCAGAGGATCCATTCCTGAGGTGTGTCCCACCTCCTCAACAAAGTGTTTCCTTGTGACTGAATTTGTAAGACTCGAACTGACTCCTGTCCTCATGCCTAATGTTGTGACCCACCAGGAAGAACTCACACACAATCAAGGCACAGATCAACTACATGGTGCACATCCATACTGTATTTAGAGTTCTCATTGTACTATGTGCATTTGTGATGTATGTGTGAGGAAAAGCAAAACAGTGTTTAAATCAATACTAAGCTTCAGTTTATTTTAAGAATGTATCAAAAAGACTTGTACATAACAAAAGAAAGGTAGGTTTGACTATGTCATTATAAAGCCATAGTCTTACATTCTACAAGATAGTGTGAACATTCTGGAGGGACAGCCCAGCATTTTGTCAGCCCTGTTTAAAGCCTCCCCAAAGTCTGGGCAAAAGACAAAAACTGATAATTAGCGTATTTGTTTTTGAAAAGGTAGTGCCAAATCATCCAAATATACACTATGCACTGTAGAAGTAAATGTACAATTATTGTAATTCATTGCCGCACATTTTTATACATTTACAAGTTACAACCACCACAACAGAACAAACTCCAAAACCCTGCAGTTGTGAAAATGAAAAATTAATTAACGCATCCATCTGAAATGTTCCTTTATGCTGTTACTGCTATAACATTAGAAGTCTCTGCTGGTTAATGAACTATAGCAACAAGCAATTATGCTTCATAAGCATTTTGCAGAAATTCAGTACTATGCATTTTTTTTTCAAATAAATTTATAACATCCAAAGACTGTATATTAAAAATGACTGCCTATAGTTCCTAAAAGTATATTACATGTTTGCTAGGCAAAATAATTCAGGTTTGTGCAAAATATCATAAAAACATATACTCTTCTTTACAATATTATGGGGAAAGGTTCACCAAAGAACAACTGCATGCATCTACACATATTCATTGGAGAAATGAATAACTCAGATTATGTAGAGAACATTCTTATTTCAAAGGAGTGACCCTGGAGCAAACACACTCTTGTGAGCTTATGCAATTCAAGGCAGTCAGATTAAATGAGCACCTCTCTACAGAAGTCAGCAGGGTTTTCTAAGATCTTCATTATTTCTTTATTTTTTTAATAAAGATAAGTAGTGTAAAATATTCCTGGAGAATAAGATGTACAGTTCTTTGTGCTGTAAGATGATGTGAAACTCAGGAGTATCTACTTTAACTGCTATCTGTCTAAATAATAATTTCATGACTTTTTTAAATATTGGTAATAGTTTTTAGATGGATATTAATCCTACTTTTTAGTTTTATTTCTTTGCACTAATTTGTAATTTTGCAAATACATAATTCTTTGCAAAAGACACACGCATAAATGTTTAAAGTTTGTATGACATTTATCAGTATGAGCATTAGCATTAACAAGTTTTAAAATCTGTTAAGATCTTTGACCTTTTATATGCACATCTGCAAGTGGCAGCTAAAGGAACTCGTCTGGTGGATAAAAAAGTGGGCTGTTGAAGAACAGAGTCCCTCATGGCAGTGTGTCTGGCACCCAAGCAGCATTTTTTTTTTGATACCTTATGTAGTTGTCAGTTTATCGACCCGATTTATTACAGTCATCTGTAGGTTTGGGTTTAGTCCAGTGTCCCTTCCCGTGCCACCTGTTTGCACCTGGCACCACCTTTTTTTTATAATTTCTAGAAGTAAATGAGAGGATCCCAGCTACTGCCCTTTGATTCAGCATTGTGCATTTTACACTTTGCAAAAGTCTTTCGTTGTCAGTATTGTGTTTACCTCATTAGTGATTTGGGTTTTTGAATGTTTTTGCTTGTCTTTTGAATATGCCTGGTGTAGTGGCTAGCACTCCTGCCTCATTCGTCCAGCAACCAGAGTTCAAGTTCCGTACATGTGTTTACATGTTCTTCTTGTGTTTGTTTAGTTCTTTATTTATTCTTATTTCCTTCCATATCCCAATGATGCTAACTGACCATTCCACATTGATTCTATGTTGGAGTGCACGGGTCCTTTAATGAACTGGGATACTGTCCATAGCTGTTCCCTGGCTTGCAGCTAATGCTTTGGGAATAATGTAATATACTGGGGTCCATGGCATTGAGTGATTTAAATTAAATAAATAAAGGAGTGTTCAGGCTTCGAACAGGTGCAGGTGTATGTGGATTGTAGCATGACGGAGTGCCTCCTGAGGTTGATGGGGCAATTGGCCATTTGTTCATTAAGTTGCACATGTGTGGTTTGGCTGATTGCCTCCTGAGCATTCCAGAGGCTGTAGTTAATGCCAGTGCAGTTGAATCCCTGATAGTATGAAAAGGAGACACAGCAGGAAGCAGTGGAGGACAGAGAAAGGAAAAGAATTGAGGGTGTAAGATTGATGTGGTAGGTAAAGAACCAGTTGAAAGCCATGGTGGTGAGAAGGCAGCAAAGCAGTCAGGGGAAGCCCTGTGAAGGAGCCTACTGAGATGAGTTCCAGGGGTGGGTCAGATCGGTCCGGCTGAACAGTATAGAGAAGGAGCGATCATTGACTCTAAGAGATATAGAAGATGCCGACAGTGGTAGCAGGTTATGGGGGTTGTGTTCTGGGCTTGCCAGCAGACGCTGAAGGTGGCAGTGGGGAGAGGAGTCATTTGTGGGCCACAGTCACTGGGACCACGCCTTGTTGGATAAGCGGAGGTAGAAGAGTAAGAGAGAGACGAGTGAGAAGGGAGGGTGAGAGACAGCAGCATTGGAGGAGAAGTAAAAGACTGATTCTGGCTTGTTTATGTGCTTGGTTTTATTGCTTATTTATTAGATTATTTATTCAGATTTTTACCTCTACCAGTGACACTGTTTTTATAGATTTTTTTTTAACTATTTATTTATTAAGAAGAATAATTGCACTGCTCTTGTATTGAGCAATTAATTTGTGGAATAAAATCGCGTTTGCACATTTTCACCATTTATACATGTCCTCATTCTTATAGGACAGATACAGTTTCAATAGCTGCTGAAGTATGTGGGGCCAAATTATGGAGGGAATTAGTACAGTGGATCGAGACTGTTATTTTAAAATGAGTTCATCAAGAACACAGGGACACAGTTGGAAACTTGTTAAGAGTAAATTTTGCACAAACATTAGGAAGTTTTCTTTACACAAAGAACGATAGACACTTGAAATAAGCTACCAAGTAGTGTGGAAGACAGTAAGACGTTAGGAACTCGACTTGATGTTTTCTTGGAAGAGATAAGTGGATAGGACTGGCGAGCTTTGTTGGGCTGAATGGCCTGTTCTTGTCTAGAGTGTTCTAATGTTCAAACCCAGACTGCCATACGTAGCCTCTGGCTACCTGTGAAGCCTTTTGTTTTTGACTAACTTTGCCTTTTTCTTGTACTCTTGACCTATCTGTTTTTAGATCGCCCATATGAAAGGAACATTTTAATAAAGCATTTCCCTTTGCCTTATTAGCTTGTTTGGACCACTGATTTAAAACTGCTGTGTGCCAGCTGCCATGCATGAAAAGACATGACAAAGGCAGCATTTCTGGGGGTCATGCTAGGTGAGGAGCCATCTCTCAAGGTGCAGTTGTGTAACCATGGCTCTTGTAACATGACATTGTCTATAATCCTCAGTCTTGGTTAGAACATATTAAAACGATGACAGCTGGGTAGCAAGCTGGCACAATTAAAGCCTGCACTTAACAATTCAACTGCAGCTGTAAAACAGACATTCTAGTTCTTCTATGTCTCTTTCTCATGCGGTTGATTCTTATCTTTCTAAAGCTTTTATCTTTGTGCTAATGTAATCTTTAAGATTCTAGTGTCTCCAGTGTATACTCATTGTGAAAAATGCAAGATGTATGGAGCTCTTCTATCACATTGCAGACCCATAAAAGTCCATTTGCATACTAGGGTGTCTGAATACTGTTTACATGATATTTTTTTTCAGCTCTTGACTTGTATGGAGATATTTCTGGCTCAGCTCCAATTTAATATATGTGCAAAAAGCATGAAACGCAAACCTAATGGAATTCCTACCATTTAACTAATAAAGTTATGAGTTTTCTGCACAGTACTTAAATATCACTCCATAACCTGGATGAGGTTTCTAAGGCAGAACATATGCACAGTAAGTTGTCAGCCATATATTTCTAAAGCAGTGCAGTCAGAAATAAATGGCAGACCGATTGTTTTAAATCAGTCAAGCGTTTGTAGTATTTCACTTAATCATAATAAAAAATGGATTGCCTTGTTAAACGCAAAGCTTGCAAACCACCCATCCATTCCGTATATGATAACCTTCACGATTGACCATGGGAATTTGCTTTCAATCAAGAGACCTGTCATTTGAATATCACTGAACAGTTTGCCTATGGGATAAACAAAATGCATAAAGACATTTAACGGCCAAGAACAAGGAAACTGTTCACTTCAGGATTATGATTGTTAAAAGGCTAATGCTAATATTTGAACTGTTGATTTCTTTTCTTATTTCAGTAATCTGAATACATAAAGCATGCTACAGTGCAGCCTGATGTGTTTGACATCTGCTTAATTTAGGTTAATCTTTGTTGGAAGCCACCAGTATTATGAACCATCTTATAACAAACAAAATGTATCAAAATGGTTGACCTATTTAGGGAATGTTATTGAAATCAAACAGAATTCAACAATTACTAACAAAATATGTATTTTCTGTTAGAAGGAATTGCAGCTTCTGTTTGTAATCCATATGCAGGCATACAGTTTACTGGGACCTAAATTAAAATAGAACTTGACCTGCAGGTGAGATGACTTGACATGACATGACCAAACCTAAGAAACCTTTGTAATTATTAGCATTTTTGTCGTCATATTCTGAAGCCAAAACACACTTTTTTGTCATCAATATTTACCAAATACAACAAATTAAGCAATTAACCAAAAAGCATGAAGCAACTGGCAGCACACTTATCTTTAACTTGCTGGATTAATTTATTTAAACAATTAGACTGTCAAAGGAACACAAACATTCAGAAACTGCAAAACAATGGAAACTTTTTGTCTACCATTTGAAATGACCATAAAAACATTGTCACAAAAAATAGTCCTTATCACTTTAATGACCCCTACAGATGAATGGGTTCAATAGATAATTTGAACATAAATACAATTGACAAGTAACAGATAAACTAAAAAGAGCATTACTCCAAAAGCAAAATTCAAATAATATTAATAATAATAATAATAAAGCTGCCAATCATTACAGATCCAAACTTTCTGCCAAACCTCACCCAAATTCTCCATGGTATTTACCCAGATAGTTTTGAATTTTTTATTTTGAATTCTTGACTAAAATAAATTTAAAAACTAATTAAATTTAAATTATTATAGATTCTGGACAAGTTTTTTTTGTTTTGGATTTACCTTTTTCAGGTTATCTCTCCAGTTGAATTTCACCAGATATATGTACAGACTGTGTAAATATTGCATAGCTACACCAAAGGACATCTGTCTCCAAGGGTACATCATAAATTTCCCAATATAGACACTGAGGCATTACATGTCAGATTCTCAATGAAACCTTTGTACTGTCTCCATCAGCTTGCACATACTTGTGCTGATTACAAATTATTATTCATTCTGCAAGCACTGGCCTCTCATATCTTGACATCTGATCACCCAAAGGAAACACCTTGGAATAAGTACTCTTGACCAAGCAAACACCTAATGCCTTTGGGTTATGTATAAGTGAGTAGTACAAGACAAGACCAAACACATGCCTTTTCTAAGAAGCCACATTGGTATAAAATAAAAAAGCATTGATCTTTTATGTGGCAGCATGGCACAATGGGTACTCCAGTTGTCCCTCACATATCATAGATATGTGTCTTAGGTTAATGACACCATGTGAATGTGGGGGTGTGCAACTGACTCTGTGTGAGTGTAAGGTTATGCATGAACAGGACCCTGCAATGGACTGGTGCTGCATCCAGAATGGGTTCCAGATTTTTACATGATTTCACTGAGATAGCCTCCAGTCCTTTGTGACCTAGAACTGGATTAAGTTGAATTGAGATGGTAATGCAATGATTTTTTTAATATGAAAAGTGATGCTCAAAATCTCCCCATCAATATACTGTAAAAATGTAAAGTAAACTGAAAATAGGTGCAGAATAATCCAGTGTTATAGAAATAAATTACAGTTTTTGAAGTATTATTAGCTGTTTATCAGTATACATGTCACCTACAGCGCCTTTCATTACAATTTGATATTATCAACATTCTCTTAATGTGCAGGACATACAATGACCCTACTGTGCTTTGCTCCTATGCAACTAAATGAGTCATTACACCAAACCTAATGAATTATGGTATGTTTACTGGGACACATTATCAAGTTAAAATATAAAAAGTGAAAAAAAATATAACCCATGGAGACAGCTTTGGGACTGACTACAAGGATAGTCATCCACTTACAATTCCAGAAAAACATCCTGTTCTTTTACTGACATAATGCTTAATGTGTCTTGTATTAAATGCCTTTTTTAATAATGTGTCTTTTATAATAGTGCAGTTCACAAGCCATATACTTTATGCCTTCCTACTCTGACCTTCCAACTTAAAATATTCTTTTCTTGAGCACAGCACAGTTCAATGGCGCAGAAAGACTGCGCTAGCTCGATGTAGCACAAAGAATGTGTAAATTTAAATAACATTAGTGTACACAATAACACATGCATCTCAGTGAATATCTCTCTCAAATGAAATACATTCCAATATTTGCTCAAATCTGCTGGGTAAATTAGCAGCTACCTAGCGCAAATACGCTTTGCTCTAACCATTTGAAAACCATGGCAGTCTTATTCAGCCACGCTGTTTTAATGCGTATACTTGCTGTGAAGCCAGAACATCAGGATCTATTTGTGTATGCGAGCTAAACAGTAGGGGTATGCAGAAGAGTCATTACTCATTCTTGCTCTAGCACTCATTAATTAATACTTGAACTGGCATTTGTATTCAAACACCGTTCCTGGTGAATGGGCATTCAAAAACGAGAGGTTCATTTTATTCCTGGCTGTTACTGTACATTTTAAATGTCTCTAGAGAGAGATTACCTTACAATTTACTGGTAACTTGCTCAATTTTTAAAATCTCAGTATGATACTTTAACTCTCTGTCAAGTAGTTCATCAGTAATAGCGACCTGAAGTTAGGAAAAAAAATGTACATCTACATTTACCTTTGAGGTTGTCTGATTATTTATTTGTGGCAAAATTTCAGCTAACCATCATTTGACAATTGTGTACTTTATTGAAATGAACCAATCAAAACCAATAGAATTAAAAGATAAAGCTTTTATTAGAAATTTACTATCATTGTGGACAAGCTTAAAATCATTCTTGAGCTTTTATTTTTAACTATACTGAAACTAAAAATGCAATCCTGTAAAGCAAACTAAACTAATTGACAAAAGGATTATCAATAATAAAAAATATTAATAACAAAAATATAAAATGAACAAAGAAAGACTATTCATCAGGATTCAACAAGCAGCACACACTCAGACTATCTATCTATATATAGTTTTGTATGGTTTCCAGTGTACAGTGGTCAGCTTTTTGAAAAACATCACAGCACTGATATCTGTCAAACAATCAGTTACAAAGTGTGTGATCATCTGAGGGAATAACAGGCTTGCAAAGAAAGAATTTTTGAGGTGCTAATCTGGCTGTCTCTGTTTAATTCTCGTTCAAAACAAAACAAACACACTCTTCTTTTTCTTCTTTAGGCTGCTCCCATTACAGGACGGTAGTGAGACCAGCTATGTTATATGGGTTGGAGATGGTGGCACTGACCAGAAAGCAGGAGACAGAGCTGGAGGTAGCATAGTTAAAGATGCTAAGATTTGCACTGGGTGTGAAGAGGATGGATAGGATTAGAAATGAGTACATTAGAGGGTCAGCTCAAGTTGGATGGTTGGGAGACAAAGTCAGAGAGGCGAGATTGCGTTGGTTTGGACATGTGCAGAGGCGAGATGCTGAGTATATTGGGAAAAGGATGCTAAGGATAGAGCTGCTAGGCAAGAGAAAAAGAGGAAGGCCTAAGAGAAGGTTTATGAATTTGGTGAGAGAGGACATGCAGGTGATGGGTGTAACAGAACAAGATGCAGAGGACAGAAAGATATGGAAGAAGACGATCCGCTGCACAATGGCATAAAAAGGAAACAAATGATTTGCCATGCAAATAAAGTAGCTGCTGTTAATCAGGCTGTTTCATCTGCCTTGGGAAATTCATGGAGCACCTTAAGTCTGGTCATTTCGTGAGGAAGTGACATCTTCTTCTTGGCAGTCGCATTTTTATAGCCCAGAATCCAGAATGGGTAGAATCAGTTGTAGTTACTGGGTGGTTTCTTGGTACTCTGGAGGAAGAAGAAGAATGCAAGACAGTTAGCAACAGCACCCCCTCTCGGCCCATGGTGGTATCACAAACTTAGGAAGAAATTAGAGGGTGATTCTCACATATGCATGTGTGACAATTGCCTATCCTGACCTAAAATCACAGAGCAATTCTAGATGGCTAAATGAATATACATGAAGCATGAACAAGTCATGGGAATAAACTAAAATGTTCACCCATAAGAAAACTTAAGTCACAGTGATATTTTGTCCAGCAATATTTTAAATGGGAAGACTAATGTGCAAATTATTACTATAAAATCTGTCATTTCAACCAATGTTATTCCCTCTTTCACATAAGCCTGTATGTATATATTATATATGATTATATAAAGCAGGAATGAAGCTGAGACTTTAGCATTTGAATAAAAGCTTATTTATACATTGGGATTGAAAAGAGTGAACTTCAAATAGGAAGTGCAAAATAAAATAACACTAAAAACAAACCCACCAGTGTTCAACTAACTGTTAAAGTGTATATAAAAACAATATTGAGAGAGAATGGGAATGTAACAGCACCTGTCACTTCCCTGAATGAAATGCTTCTACCAGTCTCTGCTTGTTGGTAGGCCACTGGACTTCAGCCTGTACCCTTCTTTTGAGAGCAGGCAACCCATCTCACATCCTACATGGTTTAGACATTCAGCTTAAGTTTTCCTTCCTGGCTACACTACATAAATGAAGGAAAGAATTAATAAGGGGGCTACTAACTGCCAATCCCCCATTATCACAGACGTAGCTGGATGGAGCGGAAGGGGTGGTCTGGGTGGTACTTTTTTTGGGGCAGAACTTTATATAAATTTTAGTACTATCTTTTTAGTCTTTTTTGACAATTGTGTTTGATAAGGCTTTGGCAAGCTAATGTGTGTTATCTATGCCAAAATGACACAATTTTTAATGTTTAAAATCTGTTACAAATACATATGTTGCAAAATTATATTTTACAAATGCGAACTTGACCAGTTTGCCAACTTACTCTGACCGAAAACTCTCTCCGTTGACTTATTCCGACTGAAAGGGATGAATCCTTCAATCTCATTATTAGTATTTTATTATTCTTTCAATCTCAACATGAAGAGAACAAAAAAGAGTACTGCGTTTAGAAAAAAGAAAAAGGAGAGGGAAGAAATGTTAAAAAAGAATTGAAATAACTCAATGGTATTAAAAAATGTAGTTACAATTTTCATTGTTTTAGATGCTGAGTATATTGGGAGAAGGATGTTAAGGACAGAGCTGCCAGGAAGAGAGGAAAAGAGGAAGGCCTAAGTGAAGGTTTATGGATGTGGTGAGAGAGGTGATGGGTGTAACAGAACAAGATGTGGCAACCCCTAACAGGAGCAGCTGAAAGAAGAAGAAGAAGTACGATATGATTATATTTTTTTTTTGTAAGTGGGGGCTGACAAAAGCTCTAGCTATGCCACTGCCCACTATTCACTGAACTTATGGAGGAGCAGGGGAATACAAGTAAAAGAAGGCCATGTCCTAGCTGATGATGATGACTACTAACTCCTCCATACCTACCAGTCTTGTATATGCCTGCAATCATCCATGGTTTCAGATGTTCCAACTTTCAGACTTCTAACTATTAAACTTCAGTACAGTAATTCTTTAACAGGAGATTTTTACTCTTTTCGAAAATATTGTAAAATGTGTAAATTAAAGATGCAAGATCTCAAAGAACAAGAAAAATAACCTCTATATGTACAGGGTGGGCCATTTATATGGATACACCTTAATAAAATGGGAATGGTTAGTAATATTAACTTCCTGTTTGTGGCACATTAGTATATGTGAGGGGGGAAACTTTTCAAGATGGGTGGTGACCATGGTGGCCATTTTGAAGTCGGCCATTTTAGATCCAACTTTTGTTTTTTCAATAGGAAGAGGGTCATGTGACACATCAAACTTATTGGGAATTTCACAAGAAAAACAATGGTGTGCTTGGTTTTAATGTAACTTTATTCTTTCATGAGTTATTTACAAGTTTCTGACCACTTAAAAAATGTGTTCAATGTGCTGCCCATTGTGTTGGATTGTCAATGCAACCCTCTTCTCCCACTCTTCACACACTGATAGCAACACCGCAGGAAAAAATGCTAGCACAGGCTTCCAGTATCTGTAGTTTCAGGTGCTGCACATCTCGTATCTTCACAGCATAGACAATTGCCTTCAGATGACCCCAAAGATAAAAGTCTAAGGGGGTCAGATCGGGAAACCTTGGGGGCCATTCAACTGGCCCACGACGACCAATCCACTTTCCAGGAAACTGTTCGTCTAGCAATGCTCGGACCTGACACCCATAATGTGGTGGTGCACCATCTTGCTGGAAAAACTCAGGGAACGTGCCAGCCTCAGTGCATAAAGAGGGAAACACATCATCATGTAGCAATTTTGCATATCCAGTGGCCTTGAGGTTTCCATTGATGAAGAATGGCCCCACTATCTTTGTACCCCATATACCACACCATACCATCAATTTTTTTGTTCCAACAGTCTTGGAGGGATCTATCCAATGTGGGTTAGTGTCAGACCAATAGCGGTGGTTTTGTTTGTTAACACAAACACAATGGGCAGCACATTGAACACATTTTATAAGTGGTCAGAAACTTGTAAATAACTCATGAAAGAATAAAGTTATGTTAAAACCAAGCACACCATTGATTTTCTTGTGAAATTCCCAATAAGTTTGATGTGTCACATGACCCTCTTCCTATTGAAAAAACAAAAGTTGGATCCAAAATGGCCGACTTCAAAATGGCCACCACCCATCTTGAAAAGTTTCCCCCCTCACATATACTAATGTGCCACAAACAGGAAGTTAATATCGCCAACCATTCCCATTTTATTAAGGTGTATCCATATAAATGGCCCACCCTGTATAATAAGTATAGTGATCATTATCTGAAACATAGAAAATTCTCACTCATTGATTTAAAACAACCATCTTGCATGACTTTATTTCTTACATTAATAACCTGCTAATGTTAACTTGGAGAAAAGGAACAATTTGTATTATATGTCCATATCATTAGTATCAGGTAATACCCCTAAATCTGGAGCTATGCAATAGCCTTTAGTATTAGTTGCCCAGTGATGTCCTGTAACACATCCAACCAAGTACAGCCTGTAGCAGCCGCTCCTCCAGGTACTCGGTTGTGCACGGAGGATAGGGTGTGAACTACAAAATGTCCCACAGAAAGCTCTACAAAACATGTCAAGGGACATGTGTCTTTGTCATCTAGACACTTCCAGGATATAAAAGTTATAGTTGTATGAGTATTTTCTTTTGGGAAATTGTCCTAGGCAGACCTTGTTCTGTGATTTAGTTTCCATATAATATTGTTATACGATAAAATCACCCATAGCAGGCTATACTGGTGATTGAGTGGCCCAGGCAATGGCACCCTACACCATTAACTGAATTTCATATTGAATCCATTCAAATTTAGTTGTTGTTAAAGCCTAAGTAGAAGACAAATCACTAAAGATGGCCCAAGTTCACCAGTTCAGTGTCTTCACTGCTCAACCCCAACACCAGTCCAGTTGCAGTCAGTGATGGAGAATATTATTATCCTTTCAGTTTACCTCTATGTCAAGATACTCATGTAACCTCTGTGTGTGTGCTAGACCATTAATTATGTTGTCTGTTAGGCTTACTCTTCTTTATTTATTTATCTGGTTTAGTACAATACTATATACTGTACACCATGTTGTTCTCTCTTAAACTCTGCGAAGTGCTTTGAGCATGGGAAAGGCACTATATAAATAAAATGTTTTATTATTATAATGACTGGCATGAATGGAGTTTCATCTAGAGAAATTGGGATCTCAACAGATTGTTAAAATGTTTAAGCAGGTGCAGGTGTGTCAGCTGGTTAATCACATTCCTGAACTGTTCTGAAGAAAAATAACATTTATAGCTCTTAAAGTTTTCTTTAGTCAGATGTCAGATGTTAATATTTGTTGCAACTTTTCCTTTGTTTCTTGCTGCAAGGTACCTTCTGTATTTGTTCTTTTATAAATTTGTTTTCTCATTATGGAAGTACATTTCTTGTGTTTGGTCATTTTTGTTTCAGCATTGAGGAGTCTTTATGAATATTACACCTTGATTTAAGCAAGCAAGCCGTTACTGTGATCACACAGATTTAAGAAAGTGAAGCAAGCCATTTCATAATAACTGTGCTGACATTAAACATCTCAGCTAAAGTTAGGGCCTATTAGTTTTTTTTGTTTTCAACTATTCATTTGTTCCATCCCCCTATTGTAATTTTTGTGAAGACAACCGATTGTTTTTTCAATTTCTGTAATTTTTACATGCCAGTTTCTCATGATGTTCTGCAGATGCTTCTTTGTTTCATTGAGTCTTTTCTTAGCAGTTGTGACAACATTCCTGCCTTGATAGTTGCCAGCATCTCTCATATATATAAAGGTTCAATCCAGTGTCAGGCACAGAAGGATGCATAGCACAGCATCCCAGTACTGGCTTTCCATTAGAGAAGAGCAGGGGACTGTCTAGAAGAGCTCAAATGACCATGTGCAGCCATAAAGAATGCACATCTTGGCAAGACCATGATGAAGCAGACATGTTACAGGTAAAAATTATTTGTTTCAATAAGTTCATAGAGTCATAGTCCAGCAATTGGCAAATTGTCTGCTAGGTAAAAACTTAAAATCCAGTAAACTGCCAGCAAATATTACGCTCAAACCAGGAGGCCATTCTCAAGAAAAGCTATAGCAAAGATCAAGCAAAAGCACTATCCAAACTCCCCCAATTAATGTCTCCTGCTACTCCATCATCTGAATGCTACACAGTAAGCATGCATATCAACAAAAATGGATAAGAGGAACCAGGAGAAATGGACATGCCTAATGAAGGACCAGGGCAGGAAACCCAGACCATTCCTGCCAGTGTCATGTCCATATATTCCATATATTTTCTGCAGTCTAGCTGCCAGATCTCACAAACCCCAATGATGTGGCCGAGATTAAACTTGCTCAAATGTCTGCCTGCCTGACAAATACATCACAGTTAATAAGCTGGAATGATCATATAAAAATCAGAAGGTTACAAAATCTGACCCTTTCTGCTAATGTCTTTTTAAATCCCAAATAATGGATATGCAAACCTAGTCATTTGCATGCTTGAACTTGCTGGATTTCATGTAAATCAGAACACCTATTTTTTCCTTTAACAAGCATGTTTTAGATGTCATGCACTGACACTTTTCTTTACAAAATTAGTTATATTTCTTCATCCATACACATATATTGTTTTACGGGTGGAAGTCTTTGTGTGGCTAAATTACTGAATTAACCTTTTTTGAACATTATCTTAATGTACATTTTTATTCTGTTAAGAAAAGTCGATTTTATTTCTGACAATAATTTTTAAGGTTTAAATGTAGCACTTACAGCTAAACACTTGCTATATTTAGAAACGATTTAAACGTTACAGTCATTATAAAAGAAAAAAACAGAAACTCCTCATTTTTGATTCAGTCACCCCCTTGTAATTCCATTACTTTTTTCTATACACATTTGCTGTAATCTTTTTAGTAATACAGATTTATGTTGCTAATGCATATTTCAAAAGAACACACCATCTGGTTAAAAATTTAGGCTACTTAATGTAATGCTAGTTGAAAGCCAGATAACATATTGTTATATTTAAGTTAATGAGGCAGGGTGAAAATAGTGCTATTCCCACTAGGTTAAAAATTAAAGTTAATTGCATTCTTCAGTTTTGAATGCAATTTAAATTATGTGCAAACCTTTTTTGTATAAGAGCTACATCTACTGTAGGTATTGTAAGTTATAAGAGATATTTGCATAATGTTGTGGCTGGTCCAGACAGACAATTATTAACTGTTGTATATTTTATAATTTATATTTCGGCCAAATAGGAGCATTTTAAAAGGCACCCCTGCCCCTGAGTAATGTCCTTTTGTATGCCCGTACTCACTAAAAAACACCTGTCTGCCAGATCTCCCATTTAGACACTGCAGGGCACCTTTCCCCTTGTCTGTGTGCTTGCTTACCCAGCTTGAAGCCTGAGACAAACATAAAGACAGAAACAGCGGAGTGTGTTTTGCTTATTTTTGCAATTAGGACATACCTAGTTATCCAAGTGCCCTTGAGTTCTGTCACTTGTATAGCAGTGAAAAAATGGTTTGCTCAGCATATTAATTACGGTTCATCTTTACTTGACCGTTCCATTAAACCCAGAATCTCAGAGCATCTGCTTCAGTGTGCTTAACTTACAGCAGTCCTTTTTATGTTAGCCCCTAAATGCAGCAAATTGGCTGCTAATAGTTTAAATGTGAAGGTGAGCTGACTGAACCAGTATAAGAGCCAGTGTAGGCAATGTTTGCTTACTGTGATTACTGAGGTATTTGTCAGAGCTGAAGTAATACTATTTTAATTCCAATATACACCTATTTTGTCAAGTTCCCCTTGTAAACATGTAGATGTTTTTTTTGTGAAGGTAACCATTGGTGGCAGTATGGGGATACCAGACTTCATACAAGATAACAAGGAAGAGTGAAGCTCACCTGGTGTCCAGCATTTGCCAAGTAGGGCCCATGAACTTTGATAAAGTATGAAATTACAGTAAGGTGCAAAAGATCACTCTGTCTCATTCGTATTGATATATACCCCTTATATGCTTATGAATTTCTATTTAATAACATTTCACAATATATTTTTATTATTGATTATTTCAATTAAAAATGTATAGTGTATTGAAAAATTGTAAAACTGATTAATGTGTTCTAAAATCTTCTAACTGCAAATTATTTTTCCTGTATCTCCATTCAGTCCTTGTTTTGTAAGTAGCCTTGCCCAAAACTGCCTGTGTTTCTTTCTATGTGACTTTCCATCCTCTCCTTTATCATAGAATACAATGCACTTATATGTTTCACCCTGAAAGTACTACTCTGTAGAGCAGGCAATTGACCCTTTAGGAACTTTAGAAACTGTTTCTTAAATGCCCCTAGTACATCTCTCCACATGTTTTCAAACTGTAACCCTGTCCCTTCCTCCTTCTACTAGTCCTTCATCTCTGACACTCTTTCCTCTATCATCTCTATAAATATATCACTCTTGCTCTCTGTCTTTATCCTCTTGGACTCAATATAGCAGAATCTTTTCTCCTTGGGCACTATTACAGGCAGGTTGGCCCAGTCCTCTCATTGAAAATCCATTAATACTCAATTCTTCTAATTTCAGGAATTTTTCTTTATATTTTCTGGTCTTTCACAAATTATTGGGTCATTTAGTTGCATTATCAATGAATGTCTATATGCTGTTTATATAGTTGGGAGCTGGGTGATCAATGGTCCATGACATGGGGATTTCTGTTCATCTTTCTAGCTTTTCCTCTCAGCTTTTTTAGCCTTCATCCTATTGACTTTTCAGACATCCAGTCAAGGGAATTGTTGTGTTTTTACACTTAAACCAACGGTAAACTAGTTTATTAATAAAGACAGCCACAAATACAGCAATTATCAAACTTTTGTCATTTTATGTGTGAAACAAGTTCCGGCAGTAACATGCGCATTAATACCAAGGTGCAGGCACATCACACGTTCAATGCAATTATTTGTAACATTAAATAGACCTTATATTTAGTCTTAAATTCTTACATATACATAAGAGGAATGTTCTGGCAGTTCCCTTACTTTCTATTAATTTTCCTCAATGTCTTCTTAAAAAGCTGGAGTAAGCATGAGGACACTCTAGGAAGGACAGGTTCTCTTTTATAATGTTAGTTTTTTATATCAGCTGTAATCAGGTAATTTCTTATATGTATTGATTAAAATGAAATTCAGTCACAGAAAGTAATGTAGCGATTGTATAGTTCATTACCATTATTTTGATATTTTGTGGCATTATGTCAAGGGATTGTCAAGGAGATGTTCAGTGATTTGGAAATTGAAAAGGGAAAAGTTCTGTGTAGATTAAACAGGCTAAAGGCCAGTTTTTTTTCTTAGCTATTAAGAACCTAGCATAAAAACAATTTAAAGGTATCTATGTCCAGTTAGTGTACTGAAGCCATTATGAAGGTTAATAGCATGTTAGGCTATATGGTATATAACCATGTGTGGAGCACAAGTCAAAGAAAGTCATGCTTAAGTTATATAACACAGGGCTTGCTGTACTGCATCTGCTAATCACATAAAACTGCTGTACTGTATGTAGAACAATGCAGACGAAGTTAAAGGATAAAAGCGAGTTGTAGAGTGCAAGTCAAGGAAGGTTATGCTTAAGTTATATAACACACTAGTGACGCCTCACCTGCAGTACTATCACAGTTTCGTCTACATATTACCAAAAACTGTTAGAGAAAGACACACATTATAATCAGAGTTTGAAGGAGATTTTCAATAACCCAGCCACAAGGGATGCACAAACCAGTGTGTTTCTTCGTGCCAGTCCCAAGCCCGGATAAATGGGGAGGGTTACGTCAGGAAGGGCATCCGGTGTAAAATTTTGCCAAATCAATAGGTGGACAACAGTACAAATTTCCATACCGGATCGGTCGAGCCCCGGGTTAACAACGACCGCAACCAGTATCTTTAGCCTACAGGGTGCTGGCGGAAATTGGGCAACTGTTGACCGAAGAAGGAGGAGGAGAAGAAGAGTGGGGAGGAAAGTAAAGAGAGTGGAACAAAGGGTAGGAACTTTGAATGTTGGAAGTATGACTGGTAAGGGGAGAGAGTTAGCAGATATGATGGAGAGAAGGAAGGTTGATATATTGTGCATGCAAGAGACTAAATGGAAGGGGAGTAAGGCCAGATGGATCGGAGGTGGATTCAAATTGTTCTATCATGGTGTGGATGGGAGGAAAAATGGCGTAGGGGTTATTCTGAAGGAACAGTATGTCAAGAGTGTTTTGGAAGTGAAAAGAGTGAAACACTCTTGACATACTGTTCCTTCAGAAAAGAGTGAAAAAGTGAGAAGAGTGTCAGACACAGTAATGATTATGAAGCTGGAAATTGGAGGCATGATGATGAATGTTGTTAGTGCATATGCACTGCAAGTTGGGTGTGCAATGGGTGAGAAAGAAGATTTTTGGAGTGAGTTGGATGAAGTGATGAACAGCACACCCAAGGGACAGAAAGTGGTGATTGGAGCAGATTTCAATGGGCATGTTGGTGAAGGGAACAGTGGAGAAGAGGAGGTGATGGGTAGGTATGGTGACAAGGAGAGGAATGAAGAAGATCAGAGGATAGTGGATTTTGCCAAAAGGATGGACATGGCTGTGGTGAATACGTATTTTAAGAAAAGGGAGAAACACAGGGTGATGTAGAAGAGTGGAGGAAGAGGCACACAGGTAGATTACATCCTATGCAGAAGAGTCAATCTGAAGGAGATTGAAGACTGCAAAGTGGTGGCATGGGAAAGTGCAGTTAAGCAGCATAGGATGGTGGTCTGTAGGATGACGTTGGAGATCAAGAAGAGGAAGAGAGTGAGGAAAGGATCAAATGATGGAAGTTGAAAAAGGGAGACTGCAAGGTTGAGTTTAGGGAGGAGGTGTGACAGGCACTGGGTGGCAGTGAAGAGTTACCAGACAGCTGGGAAACTACAGCAGATGTAGTAAGGGTGACAGCAAGAAGGGTGCTTGGCGTGACATCTGGAAAGAGGAAGGAGGAAAAGGAAACCTGGTAGTGGAATGAGGAAATACAGGATAGTATACAGAGGAAGAGGATGGCAAAGAAGGAGTGGGATAGTCAGAGAGATGCAGAAAGTAGATAAGAGTACAAGGAGATAAGGCGCAAGGTGAAGAGAGAGGTGGCGAAGGCTAAAGAAAAAGCGTATGATGAGTCGTATGAGAGGTTGGATACTAAGGAGGGAGAAAAGGACCTGTACCGATTGGCTAGACAGAGAGACCGAGATGGGAAAGATGTGCAGTAGGTTAGGGTGATAAAGGATAAAGATGGAAACACAAGCAAGGAGAGTGTGTTGAGCAGATGGAAAGAGTACTTTGAGAGGCTGATGAATGAAGAGAATGAGAGAGAGAAGAGGTTGGATGATGTGGAGATAGTGAATCAGGAAGTGCAATGGATTAGCAAGAAGGAAGTAAGGACAGCTATGAAGAGGATGAACAATGGAAAGGCCGTTGGTCCAGATGACATACTTGTTGAAGCATGGAGGTGTTTAGGAGAGATGGCAGTGGAGTTTTTACCCAGACTGTTTAATGGAATCTTGGAAAGTAAGAGGATGCCTGAGGAGTGGAGAAGAAGTGTACTAGTGCCAATATTTAAGAATAGGGGGGATATGCAGGACCTTAGTAACTACAGGAGAATAAAAATGATGAGCCACAGCATGAAGTTATGGGAAAGAGTAGTGGAAGCTCAGTTAAGAAGTGAGGTGATTATTAGTGAGCAGCAGTACAGTTTCATGCCAAGAAAGAGTACCACAGATGCAATGTTTGCTCTGAGGATGTTGATGGAAAAGTTTAGAGAAGGCCAGAAGGAATTGCATTACATCTTTGTGGACCTGGAGAAAGCATATGACAGGGTGCCTCGAGAAGAGCTGTGGTATTGAGGAAGTCGGGAGCGGCAGAGAAATACGCAAGAGTTGTACAGTATATGTACGAGTGAAGTGTGACAGTGGTGAGGTCTGCGGTAGCAGTGACGGACGCATTCAAGTTGGAGGTGGGATTACATCAGGGATCGGCTTTGAGCCCTTTCTTATTTGCAATGGTGATGAACAGGTTGACAAGTGAGATTAGACAGGAATCCCCGTGGACTATGATGTTTGCTGATGACATTGTGATCTGTAGCGATAGTAGGGAGCAGGCTGAGGAGACCCTGGAGAGGTGGAGATATGCTCTAGAGAGGGGAGGGATGAAGGTCAGTAGGAACAAGACAGAATACATGTGTGTAAATGAGAGGGAGGTCAGTGGAATGGTGAGGATGAAAGGAGTAGAGTTGGCGGAGGTGGATGAGTTTAAATACTTGGGATAAACAGTACAGAGTAATGGGGATTGTGGAAGAGAGGTAAAAAAGAGAGTGCAGGCAGGGTGGAATGGGTGGAGAAGAGAGTCATGAGTAATTTGTGACAGACGGATATCAGCAAGAGTGAAAGGGAAGGTCTACAGGACAGTAGTGAGACCAGCTATGTTATATGGGTTGGAGACAGTGGCACTGACAGGAAAGCAGGAGACAGAGCTGGAGGTGGCAGAGTTAAAGATGTTAAGATTTGCACTGTGTGTGACTAGGATGGATAGGATTAGAAATGAGTACATTAGAGGGTCAGCTCAAATTGGATGCTTGGGAGACAAAGTCAGAGAGGCGAGATTGTGTTGGTTTGGACATGTGCAGAGGAGAGATGCTGGGTATATTTGGAGAAGAATGCTAAGGATAGAGCTGCCAGGGAACAGGAAAAGAGGAAGGCCTAAGTGAAGGTTTATGGATGTGGTGAGAGAGGACATTCAGATGATGAGTGTAACAGAACAAGATGCAGAAGACAGAAAGATATGGAAGTAGATAATCTGCTGTGGCGAACCCTAACGGGAGCAGCCGAAAGAAGAAGAAGAAGGAGACATTCAATGTTCAAGGTTTGCACCAAGTCATGTATATACAACAAGATTAAATTAGAAGAGTTTATCTCAATATTGGAACTTTCCGGGCACCCCATTTTGATTACTTGCCATAAATTATTTCACTAGTGAGGCCACAATTGCTTTTGCTAGTGACCTTACACAGATGTTCTGTCAACTGCTCTTTCAAATGCTGAATTCTGTCATTTCCACTTCTCACCTCAACCTATCAATTAATAGAGTTTTCATCTGCCCAAACAGGGCAAAGACATGTATGTAGCTTACAACATATTTCATCTTCTCTATATCATCCATCTCTTCCGCAACCATCTGTACTACTTTCATTAGATACAGAGAAGACTTTTGATATAATATATTGGTGTCACCTTTGGTGGGTCCTGAGGGCTTCAGCGAAAGTATCAATTTAATAAAAACCCCCTATTCATCCCAGTCTGTTGTTTTGTTAACCAATTCTGAAATACTTCCCTTTCATAATTTCAAAGGAGCCAAAGGGTTCCCTCTTTACCCTATTTTTTCAATATATATGTAGATACAGTATACTGTATATATTGCGGAGCCCCTGAGGATTTTTTTTTCCTGGGGATTTTTCTGGTGTGCACCAGATAGTATCAAGTGAGCACCAAACAGTATCAAGTGAGCACCAGATACATTCAGCCGCACAGTAACTGAAACGGGGATCCATACCTATACATAATTTCTGATGCATTATTAATTCTGTTTTATAGTTGCACTTAGGTAAAATGGAAATTGGAGACTTTATAGAAGTATACTTACAGTTTGGTCTTAAACACAAAGACATAGCGCTTATTGTTGCAGTTCAACATGAATACATCATTACTGAAAGGCATTTAAAACATATATTGAAGTCTAAAGGTCTATTTTGTCGTAAGGTCTATAGCAACATAGAGGAAATTATTGTGTTTATGCAGCAACAATTGCAAAGCTGAGGTTAGCTTTATGGCTACCGATGGACGCACATAAAATGTCAAAAAAATGGCTTGCATGTGAAGAAGGAAGATGTTCGTCTGATATTGATACTATCTGGTGCTTACTTTAAAAACTATGTGGTGCTCACTTGATACTATCTGGTGCACACTTGAAACTATCTGGTGAGCACCAGAAAAAAAAAAATTACACAATGTCTCCTTGGGGGCTCCATAATATATACTGTACATACAGTACTCTCCAAAAATGTTTTTATACACAGATGACATATCCCTTGTACTTAAACTATCTGATACCCATGGCTACAAAATCAACTGAGATAAGTCCTCTGACCTTCTCCTCCCTCAAACTCTGTTGCCTGTCTTCTCTTCCTCCCACTGTATTTCGGGCAGGGGCTTTCAAATATCTTGGTATGGAAATACTGCCATATTTTGAAAGCCATTAAGGACTCTGTCTCCTTATGGTTCTTCCGTTCCCTATCCTTTCAGTTTAAACTTTCCTAAATTAAGGCAAAT
Source organism: Polypterus bichir lapradei (assembly GCA_026402145.1). NCBI lineage: Eukaryota > Metazoa > Chordata > Cladistia > Polypteriformes > Polypteridae > Polypterus > Polypterus bichir. Next base: position 79,674,810 of record JANRMT010062792.1, read on the forward strand.
ATACTGCTCTGTGTTTTACTGAACTCCAGAAAACCCACTGTAAAACATTCCACCTTGCACCACAACAGGTTGGAGAAGGGATTACATTTCTGGCTACAAATGGAGCAAAACTGTATCTCTTGTGACCCACTTTCTTCTCTTACTTGCAGACTAAAATCTTTGCCCCCCAAAACAGGCTACCTTATTTTTCTATGCCTTTCCAATGCCTTTCAGACATGTCATCATGTTGAAAAGTTATTGGAACCACTCCCAAGATGGCATCTTCATACCCCTATCTTTAACAACTTGTATTAAATATACAGTAGGTGGCAAGCCAACTGTTTTTCCTTATTTGTCAGAAAGAATATTTGCAGAATAGAAGACATGTTTAATGATTAAAGACTTGAATTGTTCAAATCCTTGCACTTTAGATTTGCCATTCCTGCTTCCTCTGTTTTTCTTTTATCACCAGCTGGAGTCTGTGCTTAGAACATATGGAATTTCTCTTACTTCCTCTCTCTGCTATTGAACACTTTACACTTTCGCAGTGTATCCCCAAAATACCAGTCTGTAGCCCCTCTCTACACCTTGCTGCACAAAGCTGCCTAAAAATCCCTACATGTGGTATCATACTCTTCCTTGCCATAAAAATGTATGCTGGAATTCTGTATTTAGAAATGTCAAATATTAAATGAAAAACTCCAATCACCAGAACACTCAAATCCAAATTACAGATTATGTGTAACCTCAAAAGCCATTTAATGGGCTTGGCTCCAGACCCGCTTTATCTCATTTCTTTAAATGCCACAGTCAGTTTCCTCTACATGTGACAAAATCTCTCTATTTAATTCTTTCTGTGCATGTTCCCTTGTCACTTCAGGCTTTCCTTTATGACACTAGGGGGCGCTGTCTCTCCTCTAACCCGAAAGACAGACATCCAGGACACCAGGTGAAAGTACAAAAAGGAACTTTAATTGCTTTCCTTTCTGTAATAGTGACTCTAAGCACCACAGTCACCATACACAGGCAAGTAATAATAATCAAAATAATAAGCACAATAACCACACGCAATTCTCTCCTCCACACCTCCCTGCAAGCTCTGTCTTCTACTTCCCAACTCTGGCTTGCTTCCTGGGTTTACAGCAGTCCTTTTTATAATCCTGGTCAGATGGAGAACTTACATTTTCTTCAACCCAGAAGTACTTCCGTCCCTGTGACTTTGGAGTACTTCCAGGCAGAAAGTAAAAACTCCCCGGTCTCCCTGCAGCGTCTCCTGGCAGCACCCACAGTACCCAGCAGGACTGTGAAGCCAAACACCAGATCCCGTGGTGCCCTGCGGGAATCTGGGGCACCGCTGTGCTGCAGGGAAGCCACCATCTAGCGTCTTGGGGGTAGTGTCCCAAAGTAGCTGCCTTCCCCCATCCTTCCATCCTTTGGGCTTCCCAGCCAGGTTGAGCTGCTGGCCGTCCATCACACCTTCTATTGGATTTCTCCAATTTCACTGTAGCTTCTATTGCTGGTGTCCCAGTAAAAACGATCCTTTTTAAGGCCTAGTCCTCTTGGAACCTTCTGCATTTATTGTACTTCAGTTTCCTGTACAGTGATCCCTCACTATATCGTGCTTCGACTTTCGCCGCTTCACTCCATCGCAGATTTTAAATGTAAGCATATCTAAATATATATCACGGATTTTTCGCTGGTTCGCGGATTTCTGCGGACAATGGGTCTTTTAATTTATGGTACATGCTTCCTTAGTTGGTTTCCCGAGTTGATTTCATACAAGGGACGCTATTGGCGGATGGCTGAGAAGCTACCCAATCAGAGCACGTATTACGTATTAAATAAAACTCCTCAATGATATACGATATGCTTCCCATGCGGTGCTTCGCATACTTGAAAGCCCAAACAGCACGTATTGATTTTTGATTGTTTGCTTTTCTCTGTCTCTCACTCTCTCTGACATTCTCTGCTCCTGACGGAGGGGGTGTGAGCAGAGGGGCTGTTCGCATACTGGCCTAGAGGATACGGACGCTCCTCTAAAAAATGCTGAAAGACTACCTTCACATTGCTCCCTTCTTTGCAGCTGCTTTGTCCGGCAGTGCTTCCATACTTAAAAGCCCAAACGGCCCTATTGATTTTTGATTGTTTGCTTTTCTCTCTCTCTGTCTCTCTGACATTCTCTGCTCCTGACGCGCACTCCTTTGAAAAGGAAGATATGTTTGCATTCTTTTAATTGTGAGAGGGAACTGTCATCTCTGTCTTGTCATGGAGCACAGTTTAAACTTTTGACTAAAGGGTATATTTCATGTCTAGAGGGCTCTAATAATGTTAAAAAATGTATTTAGAAGGTTGTAAACAGGTATTCTATGCTCTAACTGTGAAAATATTCGATTTATAAATAAAGAATCCTACTTCGTGGAAATTCATTTATCGAGGAACGGATTAACCGCGATAAACAAGGGTTTACTGTATTTGCTGGCCAATTGTTGGACTGCAGTTCTTTTCTGCTCTTTATTTCTTTAACTATCATTCACCACTTCTTATGGCCGTGAGGGGTGGTATTTCTATTTTTTGCCAAATGAGACTGACAAGCTTTGTGATCATCAAAATCAGTGTAATGTTCTAAAATATTGTAAGTGCCAATGGACATTGTTTCCCTTTCTTTGCTCTTTTAATTAGCTTGTTACTTGTAAAAGACTGTTTACCAAGCTACACTAGGATGGTGACAAGGGTGACTGCAAAAGATTTGCCTTTGTACAAGCTCATCCTGTGACTGCTGCTAAAGCTGCTTGAATGAATAACGGTCTGATAACTCAGACTGCACTTTCTTCTGGCCTTAGCACTGCTCTTTTTCATTTTTTCCCCACCTGCAGCAACTCCACACAGCTACAGTGAATATCACTAATGATTAGTAATGAAAATTTTAGTACTGTAAGGCAGCCTTAGAAATCTTCACACTACACACCATCAAATTGTTACCATATACCGCATGTTAAACAATTGACAGGAAACTGTTAGAATAAAGTTAATTTAATATATAATGTGTCACTATAGTTTTTTGTATTCAGTAAGTTTTGCACTCTTAACTTGCTTTTGAAATATCCATCTACAGTTTCTACTTATTGTTATGTTGAACTGCTTACTTTTTGTTTTTATTATGCATTATTGCTTTGTGGTGAGACGGTTAAGGGGGTGTAGTTTGTTTTAATTGTTTATATCTGTGGTAGCATGTGTTGGTGCAGGTTGTACACGTGTAGTGACTGAGAGCCAATAACAGCACCACAATCAGTAGGCACCGGCTGAGTGTGATTTTGAGAATAAAGGGAGCAGGGTAAGTGCAGGAGAAGAATGAGAAAAAGGAAACTGAAACAAAGGAGGCAATCGCTGAATGTGGAAAGGTAAATGAGAAGGAATTGGGCAGCCATTGATGATTAGTTTACAGAGAATAGGACAGAAGACTGGAACAGCTTCAAAATGTGGGCATGCTTTCAACAGCTGACAATCTGAAAGGCAGAGCTGGCCAGAGGGAGAGAAAGGCCATGGTAGCAGGTGGAAGCATGGGGATCCAATGCAGTGGTATCTGGGAGAGAGCATGGTGCCATTGCAGCTGTGGTGATTGAAGGAGGTGGCAGCTCCTGGTCTGTGGGTACCAGCTGAGGTTTGGAGGCATCGATTTGAGTCTGTGGGATGCTCAACATCCTGACAAGGAACAGGAAACAGTAAAAACGCAGAACGTTTGTAGTTTTACCTTCCCATTCAGATATAGTTAATGGATTCTGCATTTTAAACGCCCTAGACCACTTTATTGGTTTTATGGCACAATTTAATGTATCATTTAATGTACAATTAATTTATTTGCAGTGTTTGCAGTTTGTGAATACACTTTACATTCTCCTTGTTTGGAATAAACTATTATTTTTTGGACTAGTAAGTCTCACGCTTGTTTACTCCCACGCTTTGGTCCATCCTCGGCTGTGACTAATGATGCACTGGGAAACGGGTTGTGCCAAGGCTGTGGGCACACGGGATATCACATGCTTTTGTTTTCATTGTTACATTGTATCAGTCTGTGAAAATATATTTATTGGATTCTTAGGAAGAAAATTCTGAGAAAGCTCTTTGTTTCCACAGATTTCTAGTATGTGGTGGGGTGTTGAGGTCCAACTAAATAACTGATTGCTTTAGTGTACCAAAACACTAGACATGTTGGGGCACTACAGCTGCTGACTTGTTAAGCCCTGTGATTTTTGAATCATTAAACTTCCATCTTTTAGACTCTGCAGGCTTCAACAACATCTGGGAAAGACAACAGTCAGAGCACTGAGAGCACCTCAGGTAACTGCTGGGTCCATCTCTGATGACTGTCATTAGGGGTCTTTCAGTAGGGCCTGATTGTCTTTCTTGAAAGTTTTTTTTAATACAGATTAAGTTTGTAAATATTATTTGTGTCTTGATTTGTGTTGTTGTTGTGGTGATTTTATCACCATTTTAAAAGTAAACGTCTGAACTTCTGAACCTGATCCTTCTGTGTGGATAACACTGCCTAGTGAGCAAATACATTTACAGGTATGGAAAGCATGGTGGCAAGGTTATTTTTTGATTAGTGAACAGAACTGTAGGGGTCCATGGTAAAATTAAGTTTCATCCCTGGCAAGAAACTAATTTGGTTCCTCTTCTCTCTTGGATGCACTAGGTTTCAGTTCACAGTAGTTTTTTGAAAAATTCTTTGTATTTTGCTCGTTCATTAATATATTTAGGTTGTGGGCGCAGTGTTAACTGCTACTAAAAGAAGACAGCAGTATATGATGGCTTTAAACCATGTGGTGTAAGCATAAACCTTAGCTATACACAATTTATGTAACACACTAAGCGAGACCTTAAGGAAGTCACACATAGCATAATACTTTGTATTATGTCAAGGGTGAAGGAAAATAACCTCTCCATGTGCAGGCACTCAACTTTAATGCTGCAGCTATTTCCACCCACCTTTTTGTTTAATCCTTTTGGGAGGAATGATTCAGAATGAGCAGAGTAGATGTCAACCATTATCTACATCCAGAATGTGCTCAATTTAATTGCTTATTATGCCCATTATATTCTTAGGGAGGAGTCTAGTTTTAACTTTGGTCTGCTTTATGCATAAAATACTGTATTTTAAAATATACTTAAATCCTTCTGAAAAAAAAAAATCTATTTGCAGACTCGTAAGCTTGAGGAATAAAATGTAGCCAGAGTTGAAGAGCTGAAGTCAGAATGTTAAGTGGATGAATCACCATTACCTGGATAAAGTGTTCAGATCTGCATGATGAAGGCACTGTATGGTACTTGTTTGTGTTCTCTTTGTACTGTATTTGGGCCCTCCATTGCCTTCTCTACTTTAAGAAAGCATATCAAGAATTCAGCTCTTTGCTCTATATTATTAGACATCATGGCTACCAGGTGAAATAATCTGTCCATCCATTTTTTAATTCACTTACTCCAATAGAAGGGTACAAGGAGTCAGAGCCTATTCCACTAGCAGTAAGGTTGACTGCAAGTGTCAGTGAGTCAGAAGAGGAGAGTGAACTAGAAAAATGACGTTAGCAAAATTACATTTCCACTCCAAAATGTTGTGGTGGATCCCTGGAAGTACCGGGAGAGGGACAATATCTCTCCTGGACTACAAGAGAGCAGCCGCCCTAGTCTGCATCGGGGCCATGGGATCAGAGCTTAGAAACTCAACCCTGTTGGGTCCCATGGCAACCACCAGGGGCCGCCCGGACGATTATAGAGCTTTGTTTAGCAGCACTTCTGCCACACCAAAAGTGCTGCCGGAAAAGATTCCAGACACACCCAGAGTGCTTCCGGGTGCTCATGCAGCACTTCCGCCACACCAGGATGTGTCACCAGAAGAGCATCACGAAGGACCTGGGGCACATCCGGGACAGAATAAAAGAAGCCGCCTCACTCCCTTAATCGAGCCAGAGTCGGGTGGAAGAGGATGGAGCTTGCGTGTAGAGGAATGAGGGCGGCAGAAAGAAAGAAGGGACTGAGTAGTTGGCTGGTTAGAGCATTGTGTGGTGTTGTAGATCAAAGAGTAATAAACGTGTGCGTTTTTTCGACATCTGGTGTCTGTTTGTCTTTGTACGGGGGCCTAAGAACATAAAAAATAACAAATGAGAGATCATTCAATCCATCAAGCTCATTTTGATAGAAAACAACCAGGTTCATCTCTTATTAATTTAGAAATTTTTAAAAGTCTTAATGTGATTTGCTTTCTGGTTTCCAGCTTGAATTCACGTCTTATAAATGACTATTTGTATCCTTGTGCTTTTAGTCTTATTTTGATGAATCCTACTACGTCAAGAAGCAATTTTGGGATTTTGACGGAAACAAGAGAAACATGTGAAAACCCTCACATGCATGAGAAAAAATGTGCTAACTCCACCAGCACAGTGATTGGATTAAGAATTGAACACAGATCCATTGTACAATGATACAGAGGGACAAATAATTGTATCATTGTGTTCAAATAAGTAATATTATAAATATTACCCTTTGGTGAACACTATGCTGGAGTGTTTCATGTCAGTACACACATTTTGCTGGTTTTCTGTAAGTGCCAGTGAGTCAGTAGAGGAGAGGGAACTAGAAGCATTATGTTTGCAAATTTATATTTACACTCCAACATGTATAAAATTTAGGAGTACAGGAAGGAAGGCTCATTTTACTTATTTCTGTCTATTATTTGTTTCATAACTTACACGTTCTCCTTGTATATGATTGGGTTTCCTATTAGTCTCACCTGTTTTTCTCCCTCATTTGTACTTGTTAGTTATTGATTGCTCTAAATTGGCCGACTATAATGGACTGATGCTGATCGTGCAAGTCTGAAATTGTTTAAGCAGACTGGAAAACTGAGAGATGAATAGATGTCTTTTACAAAAAAAAATATAGCTTATGGTAGCACTGGGAAAATAAATCAGTTTCTAAAACTAATATTATAAGGTCGCATTGATAAGTACACTAACAGAAATCAGAGTCTGAACTGTTTGACTGGTGTTTCTAAATTGTCCCAACTCTTTCCTACTTTACGCATCAATTTGCTTCTGACTCCTGGAACTCCTGACGATTCTGAGTCAAAGGAAAGAGATTAAAAATGTGACTGACGGAAGGGGAAAAACAAAAACATTCCACAATTTTAGTACAGGAATACTGCCCTATAGGTTTTTTTCTGAGTGGCTCTGCAGCAGGAGATATACAATATATGCCTTTTCTTAAATTTATTATTTCTTATCTCTTCTTTTTTCTAGATCATTCTTATATATTTCCATGCTAATATTTTGGTCATTGACATGGGTGGCTTCTATCAAGGGATGTGCTGCTCTGTGATGTTACAGCCTATTAAGAAGATATTCGGGCAATTTTTTGGCAAGGGCTTTACTACTGTGTTCCATCTTTGCTGCACTGAGCATAACATATTCAATATGAATTATTCAATGGTCAGTTTTTGTTTAATTTTCTATCCCGTAGGGATTAGTGGGGCTTGTCTAAGGATTTAAAAGATTCATTTTCTTATTAAAATCAAAAACTCACATTTTTTAGCTCCCTTCAGTGCATCTTTTTCTTTATCTGAAAGACTTTTATATTCAACATATATTTTAAATGAGCATCTTGTTCAGGCATTAAATTTATATTTATAATTTTGCCTAGCACTCAGTTTATTTAATCAGTTTGGGAAGAAATATTTTTATTAGCATTTCTTTGTAACAGCATTGGAATACATATTTTAGTCCTATTAACAGCAAAAGAATAGAACTAGATGTTTGAAAAAGAGGAAAATTTTGCAAATGAATAGAGAAGGTCGTTCACTAAAAGTGATAATGTAGGACACCTAGAGTACATTATATTGTCACAAATGGAAAAAAATGTATTTATTTTTATATTATTATTATCTTGTCTACAGTGTAAGCAATAGACTGACACACTAAATAGAAGTAATGGTATGTGCAAGTGAAATGACTTAAATGGTATTATTATTATTATTAAAGAAATAATTAGTGAAAAAATGGAAACCTGCATCCCCATCTCGATTTATAGCTATAAATAATATTCAAAGAAAAATGTGCACATTTAATGTAACGTGTCAAGTGAAAAGACAGTTCTTAAGGTTATTGCTGAATTAAAGATAAGACTATATTCATATGCTAGTGACACACAGTGCCGTGCTCACATCACTATACAAAAGTTATTGATTTCTGAGAGAGAGTACAGGGAGGATCAACAAGGTTAACACTTGGGTTAAAAGGAGTAAATTATGAAGACTGCCTGGAAAAATTAAGCACATATACCCCTGAGAGAGAAAAAAGGTTAAGAGAGGGACTATTAGCAGTGTTTGAAGCAGGAAAGGCATAAATAAGGTTAACTACATTTTTTTCACAGGGTGTACGCAATCATTCAGGAGGCTGTGTAGGGGCAGATTCAGGATGGAGAGACGGCAGAACATTCTTTATGCAGAGGATGTTTAACTTCTGCAATGAGCTACCAAGACATTTTCAGCCAGAAGATTCATTACCCACATTTAAGAGAAGAGTGAGCATATTTTTAGGGCATGTAGTTAGCAATCTGGAGGAATGGTGATATGTAAGTGCTGGATTCACATAGATCTTTCCTAATTTATGCAGCAGGCTGTAGTTTTTTGTCCTTTTGATTAATTCACCTGAGCTATCGAATTATATGCAAAAAAAGAAACTCTTCTTTTGTCTTGCAATTCTTTTTGTTCCAAGCATTTACTGAGGCATTAAGACCCAGCACAGAGGTCATTTATCACTTGGATAATACAGTCCTTGGGTCCTAGATGCCATTCCAAGTTGAAATGCCTTCATTATAGATTTGCTTGAAGCTCCAGTTTTTCCATATATATATATATATATATATATATATATATTTAAAATGGTGATAAGTTGATTAGTCTTTTAAAGGCCCTGATGAAAGTGTCTGCGATTGTATTCACATGTGTCAAGCAATTAATTGATTCTGATTTTAGTGGGGTCAGGAAGATATTACTTTCTTATGCCCATTGCTGCCAGCATAGGCACAGGCTTCCCAGTAACTAGAAATCTTAAATTGTGCTTTGAGAACTGCTAAAGAAATAAATATTAATATTTCACATGAATTTGTATATACTGTACATCTAAGACACAGTTCATTGCCCTGGGCGCAGTGGCTACTAAGTTATTATTACTTGTATGCTTGATTTTTAAACATTGAAAACATCGTTCATCAATCCTCACTCAGTCCAACTACTGTATGTTTCATAAAAGGCTGAAGCTTTTTCCCCAGATGTCTGCTGGAGCAGGTGCCCTACTAGTAGTCTGGGACCCACAACAACCAAGAGCTAAAATACTTTTTTATTCTGCACAGTCACTTTTAAAAAAGAACTTACAGTTGAGGTTACAGTGAAAAATATTCAAAATAAAAGTGTACAACAAAAACAAAAATAGTCCACTGGTGAAACCAGAAAAAACACAAAAATTAAAAAAAAATCAAAAGATTTTACTCAAATATAAACTCACTCCATGAGTATCTAGCTGCCTTTAAGAAAATAACCAAAATCTGAGCTCTGAATCATCCTAAAATGAACAAAAATAATGCTTCTAAACACTTTAAATTCAGGCACCTACCCTGGCTAATGGGAGACTCAATTGTTCAGGCACCAAGCTCCCTCATGACCGGTGTGCTTTGCTTACTTGCTGTCTCACATCTCTATTATTTGACAGTCTGAAGTCTTGCTATAGCCAATACTGTCATTATAAAGAAAGTGCAACTCCGCAGCTTGGCTACTTTCGTTAGGGAGCTACCATTTTCTCTGTAGAAACAACAAAACCTTCAACACAAACAGAATAATAATGAAAAAGATAACCAATAATAAATTCCAAGAAACCAAAATAAATAACTTAAACCAGTGCTTCTCAAACTGTGCTACGGGCTCCCTCTATTGGTATACCAGGAGTCTCTGAAATGTTTTATAAAGCTTTTTAGATTTTTTTTTATAAAGATTATATGAACGACCCTAACCCTAACTGGTTTGGTGGACTCAGGATTGGGTCACTGCATTTAGCAGATGATGTTGTCCTGTTTGCTTCATCAGGCCATGATCTTCAGCTCTCTCTGAATCGGTTCGCAGCTGAGTGTGAAGCGGCTGGAATAGGAATCAGTACCTCCAAATCCGAGACCATGATCCTCAGCTGGAAAAGGGTGGAGTGCCCTCTCAGGGTTAGGGGCGAGATCCTGCCCCAAGTGGAGTATCTCGGGGTCTTGGAAGAATGGAGCGTGAGATCGACAGGCGGATTGGTGCGCCGTCTGCAGTGATGCGGGCTCTGCATTGGTCTGTCGTGGTGAAAAAGGAGCTGAGCCGTAAGGCAAAGCTCTCAATTTACCAGTCGATCTATGTTCCTACCCTCACCTATGGTCATGAGCTATGGGTAGTGACCGAAAGAACGAGATCGCAAAAAGAAGTGGCTGAAATGAGTTTCCTCCGCAGGGTGTCTGGGATTTCCCTTAAAGATAGGGTGAGAACTCAGTCATCTGCATCGATAGGAGTCAGATGAGGTGGCTTGGGCATCTGATCAGGATGCCTCCTGGACACCTCCCTGGTAAGGTGTTTCAGGCACATCTAACCGGGAGGAGGTCTCGGGGAAGACCCAGTACATGCTGGAGGGACTATGTCTCCCGGCTGGCCTGGGAACGCCTCATGATTCCTCCGGAAGAGCTAGAAGAAATGGCCTGGGAGAGGGAAGTCTGGGCATCTCTGCTCAAGCAGCTGCCCCCCCAACCCGATCTCGGATAAGCGGAAGAGGATGGATGGACCCTAACTATTTGCAGAATTAGCCTAAATGGTTGACAAGCTGTGATGTCAAGTGGAGGAAGCAAAAATGTTGGTTCAAAAACGTTGCAATCGTGGCTATAAACAGGAAGTATTAGAAGTAAAGTGAATACGTTGAGCAGCACAGCAGATAATGAAGTCGATGACAGTGTACCTAGCACAAGTGTTAGTGGCTACATTTGCAGTCGCAGCGAAGCTTCCTTTGCACCAGATAGCAAATGATGCAAATATGACTCCAGTTACTGTACATCAAGTTTGGATTCTTTTGGGGTGGGACAGAAGATGAGCTCAGGCCACATTGTGTTGTGTGCTTTGATGTTCTTAGTAATGAACGTCTGAAATCATCACATCTCAGAGGGTACCTTACAACCAAGCACACAGTGCTGAAAGACAAACAAGCTGATTTTTCTTCTGTGAAAACGTGAGGATCTAAAGCAGTCCAAGTCAACACTATGACAGGTCGCAACAGCAGAGTAGTAGCCCGTAGCATCCATCGCAAGGCCCTCGCAGTGAAGAAAATGCTCAAAGAACTTAGGTCTGTACTATACCCAGCTTTGAAAATTGTGAACTTCATAAAGGCCAGACCAATGCATTCCTGCCTGTTCCATGTGCTCAGTGATGTGATAGGCAGCAAATATGTTCAACTTCTGCTCCACACAGAAGTAAGATGGTGTTCAAGAGTGAAGGTGCTTTCAAGGCTTTTTGAATCACACAGAGAGGTCCAAATGTTCTTACAGGACAAAAGCTTCCCCTTATCAGATGTTTTTGACAACACTGTGTGGCTCAGTCAACTGGCAACATTATTGTGCACCAGGTCTCTCTCAGACAACAGTTCAGTGAATATTTCCCAATGATTACAGAAGTGAACAACTGGATGAGAAACCCATTTGGCACTGAAGCATCTGCCATGCCGGATGACTTCACAGTAAGTGAACACGAGATTTTAATAGAGCTATCTTGTGACCAGACACTGAAGTCAGCTTTCAGAAGTCAGACATTGTTAGATTTTTGGATACAGTGAATACCATGCACTTTCATTCAAGGCAGTTCACTTTCTCCTTCCATTTGCGACCACATAGCTTTTCACTCGCCATCATTAAGACTAACTACAGTAACAGGTTGGATGCGTAACCAAATCTGAGGCTGAAGCTGACCTCAAATGACCCAGACATCACAGGACTTTGTTTACGGTGCCATGCGCACCCTTCTCATTAGGCATGTAGGTAGATGTCAATAACCACTAAATTTCAACATTTCTACTTTGATTTTTGGTATAGACCTGTTATTGTTAATTTGTTTACTTGCTTTGTTTTTCAATGCGGTGTAGTTAATATACTCAATGTAGTACAATTAATTATCCTTACTTTCTTGCATGTGTGTTTGCAGTATTCTCATTGCAGTACAGATGATATCTTCCTTTGTTGTGAATGTTTTAATACAGTTAAGTTGTTAATAATCTCAAGGAGTGTTCCAACTCAGTGCAGTTCTTATTATTGTCACTTGATGGGTGTTTCAGTCAAATACTGTTGTGGCAGTGAATGACAGTTAATAATAAATAATATAAATACTAGAAATAAAAATGCATCCTGTATAAACTATATACTGTATCTAGTTAAATAAGCCTACACTACTGTATTTAAATGATGGTCATAATGGTGGTACTTGAAGAAACAAATATATCCTGTGGTTGTACACATTGATGGAAATTTTGAGAACCAATGACTTAAACCAAACCAAAATTGCTGGCAACAGCACATCATTTAAATTACTAGCTGCTACTGCATACTTGCACAACTAAAACTGTCGGTGAAAAATATAAACTCTTGAAGACAACTTAACCTGCTGTCACTTTCCTCACTGTAACAATAAACTGTTTAAGTTTGTCACATCTATTAGTATACTGCACACACTAGCACTCATGATGCATCTTATTTTCTCTGCCACTCTGTCTGTAAATTGCTCTAAGTAGATGAACCCATAGTGTCACAGATTATATGGCAGAAGCAGGTACAAAGAAGGACCTAACACTAGAAAACTGCAGGGCACACTTCCACATGCTTCCATACTTCATTTTTATTAAGCTAATGATATAAATAAAAGTTGCTGATGAATATGATCTGGAGTCACTTCCTTTGCATGCAAAAAATGGATGACACTATACAGTGCATGCTTATGTCTGATCATGTTTCGAGAGCTCATGCCAACTTCAAAGTAGCCCAAGCAGAAGTAGGTATACAATTAGAACATTGGATGGCCAGAAACACGCCTGCAGACAATCTTCTACAAACTTTAAAGTGTTTAAAGTGAGTGGACATATTCCCTTACTTTTTACCTTTTGTATGATCTTGGATGCGTTCTTTTGATTTTGATCAGGTTTAATTAAGGCATTATTAAGCCACAACAGTGTTTTTTTCTGTATATCATACTTAACACCTCATTACCCACTTATCAAAAATAAAACCTTCTCTAAAATGTTTGCATAACCCTATGTCTCCTGTATATCTCTCAAAGTCCACACAAAGCTCTCTAACTCCTGGACTGAAGAACTACATCTCTACTGTACATACTCCTTTGTGTACAGTTTTGTGACACTCACTATGGCATAAACCCCCACATGCATCATGATGGAACAATGACAAAGAAGAGTCCATATATCTCTTTAACACTTAAACACAATATTATGATGCATACTTTCGGGAAAGATTCAAAGAAACAACATAAAAGTTTGGGGATTACACCCTGTATACTTAGCAAACAAGCAAAAAGTTCAGGTTGTACGTCTTCACAGAACACAACAGAACTGAGAATCTTTACAAAATGGCTGGGGCATATATGAAACTGACAGGAAGAAGGGGGACTAAGGAAGTAATGAGGTTTGAAGAGTGGAATCCCAATGACTGGAACAGGATGTGATGTCATTGATAGGTGGGTTCTGGATGACCATAAGGGGAAGAGATGTTATTGGAAGGTGGGGTCTAAGTGCCTGGATGAGGAACTGTTGTCAAACTCCTGAGGGCTGGAAGAGTGGTTAGCACACTGGATCTTCTGCTGGTCTGCACGGGAAAGGGAGAAAGAGTTAGAAGGTGGCACAAACCCCTGGTCTGGTGGGGAAACACATTTAATCCAGCACATAAACTCTCTTCCATGCACATGTGTGTGACAACATGCTTATTCTAAATAGATTGGCTTATATAGTTCTTATATAATGCATTTGATTATTACTATTATTACACTGCACAAGTTTTTTTTTAAAGGTTATGCGTGATTATGAGAGATGACTTCAAACAAAACACAAATATAATTTCAGATTAACTATATCATGTTGAAAACTGGAGAAACATTTATTGAATTTAGTGCGTTTAATCACTTGATGATGCTGATACACTGCATTAGTTCAACTGAAGTAAAACGTTTTTTTGCTTGTATTCTGCATCTGATGCTTCTCATGTCAGTGTCCACCAATAGTTTTCCAGCATTGTTGGATTCTGCGTGCCATGATACCGCTGTTCCAATGTTGTTGCAGTGACTTGGTGAAACCTTTTGACTGCACCAAGATAAGGATGGAAGAAATCCAGTTTTTAATGCAGGAAATGAATCTTTAGTGACATGTTGCACTTCATAGTTTTGTATGCTTATATGCCTGAAGCTAGATGTAGTTTGGTGCCCTGTACTTGTCAAGAAAATTCTCATCAACATCCTTGAATAACTTTCATGCAAATTCCTCCAACCCCAGGCAGGTTTTCAAACCACCAACATCCTTGAACAATTTCCATGTGAATTTCTCCAACCCCCAAGCAGATTTTCAAACCACTTGTTATTGATGACGTGTCTGATTTGGGTACCAACAAAAAAGCCTTCCTTAATATTGGGAAAAGTTATGTTTGGAAAGATCTGTCTCAAATATTGGATTACTTCGCCACCCTAGTTTATCAATTTCATAAACTTTTTCATCAATTCAAGTTTTATATGAAGACAAGGCAAAAATGTCTTTGTTAGGTTGAAAAGTGGTTAATGTGCCAAACTTTCTGACCTGGAGTTAAATGCATACAGAACAGGCAGTTATTATATCCTCATGAAATTCTTGAGAACAGCTGTCCTCTTCAAACCAAATCAAATCAAATCAAATCATTTTTTGTCACATACAGTTATACACATAGTACAATATTTAGTGAAATGCTTAGTCGCTAAACTCCGAGAAAGTGCATTTGCAGTACCTGGCTTATCTGAGCTGCATTGCCACTACTTTTACATTGTCACAGGTGGTCCAATTGTTATTGTATTGTATATGTATACTTACAAGGAAATTCCAAAAATAATCAATTGCAGTAAAACTGTATGAGAGAGTAGAATTTAAAAGTGATTCTTGTGACTAGTAGGCCATAATTCTTAAGATACACCCAAAAGTGTTCAGGAAGCAAAATCTTCTTTGTTTAGTGTCATTGGCATTTAACAGCAAACCACCTTACTTCAGGACCACTCCGATAATAATTTTCCTTTGTCTTTAATACAAATCAGCTTGCTCTTCTAATACATTAGATAACATTGTCATTAGAAATTGTTTAATTCAATCAACAATATTTTTTCAATGTTTTTAACTTTTTGAGTAACTTACCAAAAGGATATGCAACAACCAAGGGAGGCTCAAACACCTAGGATGATCGATTGGAAGAGCCCTTTCAGTCTCGGGATCTTGGTTGGGTGTCATCTTGGAGGGCTGTAGGTAGGCTTTGTCTCCACAAAGGATGCCTGTGCATACTTCATTACATAGGCTTGTAAGTTCTGCATCATACTTGTTTATATTAATTATAATTCGTTAGAAATCTTGTTTGCATTCATACATTGATGGGCAGAGTCCATTACTTTTTCCTAAATTTACTGCCATAAATTGTTTCCCGTTCATTTGTCAGAGGTATTGTGGCTTGATATCTGTCCATTACTTGGGTCAGTAAAACTTTTTTCCCATTCATACCCCAAGGACAGTATAGCTGACTCCCTCTTTATTACATTCATCAGATAAGTGTGTCCTCAATTTACCTATTGGGGCATTCAGTCTTGCCTCCTGTGTCTTTTTATGCCATTTTAAGCTTTATATGAAGCAACAGTGCCAGACAGCTTTGCTTGTATCCACTGCAATACACCCTTGCATAATCATAATGTTGTGCCAACCTTTGGGCTAGAAGCCAGAAAACATCTTGATGTACTGCTTCCTTGACTAGAATTTAGCCATTTCAAATGTGTATGGCTGAATAATTTTGTAATTTTGGGAGGATGAAGGCATTACCTACTACATATAAAATAAAACGCACCCGAATGAACAACAACATTTAATTCAGTGCTTGGATTTCAAATTGGCTTCTTTCAAAATCAGACTGAGAGCATCAATTTAATTGTTATATGAATTCTTCAGATTAAAAAAAAAAATCCTACAAAAAAATACAACACAGTAAATGGAATGTTAGCTTGTGGAAATGTTCTCAAGAGGTTACATTTGGCTTCCAACACACTTCATTGACTAAGTGGTTTTAAAGATACAATCTTTTGGGCATACAGACTAATTTGATCTAGTGTTGGAGTGTAAAACTATTTTTGGAGGGCTGTGACTTCTAGATTTTGCTTCCACTGAAGTTGCAATTATAGGCAATTTCTGACCACCAATTAAAATTATTTATATATTTGTTGTATTAGTAGCTTTAAAATAGGGGTATCAAATTCATCTTCTCAGCCATTTATGTTAACAAGAGGCTGATTCACACTTTTTTTTTTTATTATATTTTTATTAATTTTATTGCAATCCATACAGATTCGCACTTTATACCAAGGCAAAATGAGTCATCTTTGGAGCTTGGGAAGTTCAGGGAGAACTTGTAATGAGATTAAAGTAATTTGTCTCAGCAGTTAAAATTAAAATAAAGTGACCAATTTCCAAAGAAGTCCCACTAAATATGACTAAGATTTGACCTAATTTCCTACTTTAACCTCTACTACTTCTAATTGTATAATCACGTGTGTTTAAAATGGGATTAGCTGCATCTTCCCTTCTATAAATTTCAAATATATGTTTTTGCAAGTTTTCCTATAACTTAAGAGGTTTTAAATGTGGTAACTGAACATTGTCAACATCTGCTTGATCAGTACTATACCTTTTCCTGGGTTAAAGTAGCCTATTTATTAGCATCAGTTATTTTAGTTTTAGAAAATGTTCCTGGTCCTGTGTTTCCTTTACAGTGCAGTAGTATTGCTGGTAGCAACACCTATGTTGTGAATCACATAATTCCTACAACATCACGGAATGGCCACAACATCCGCCACAAAATACCCATTGATATGAGTGTCAGAAAAGCGTCTGTGGAATACAGATATATCCGTTGCCAGGGTAACCGCAGGCTCCCAGCACTGCAGCGGCTCATTGCAAAAGCAAATCCGAGCTGATTGAGATTGTGCTATATGCTCCTGTCATCAATGGATGATACAAGGGGCATTTTAAATGCAGGGAACAGTATTACTTGGCCACTAACCTGGCCACGACCCTGCCTGATTGCTGTGTCTGTGTATAGGAGAATGGTAGATCCTGCTACAATAAATAACTGTGCTGTTCCTGTTTCAAGTGGGCAGCACTTGCTAAAGTACTGAGACTCAGCCTCATGTTTTGGGGTGCAAGACAGGGACTCATACGTCACAATAAGTTAACTGTTTCTTTTGCTGACAGAGGTTACTAGCACGTGACACACCGTTTGAGGGTGATATTTACCACTACTCATTTAGTTTTGGCAAATGGAGGCTTAATTTTTAGCTGTTTAATCACTGATTGCATGTGATTCCCTTGTTGAGGGTCTATAACTTCTTTCACTTAAACTTGAGTGTGTTTCAAAAAACTGAGTTTCAGTTGTCAATTGGTTAATTGTTTGATCAAGTTTTAGTGCTTTGGTAGCAGTTAGGAATACTTCGTATAGTCTGTTCCACCTTGGAGCTAGGCTATTCTTTTGCTTGAAGACCGCTACTACAGCCCAATCTTTGGGTCCAGACTCGTGTACTGTTACCTCCAGTGGGCTAAGAAGAGCAGACTTTGCGTGCAGGTACAGTGATCCCTCGCTATATCGCGCTTCGACTTTCGCGGCTTCACTCCATCGCGGATTTTAAATGTAAGCATATCTAAATATATATCACGGATTTTTCGCTGGTTCGCGGATTTCTGTGGACAATGGGTCTTTTAATTTATGCTACATGCTTCCTCAGTTGGTTTGCCCAGTTGATTTCATACAAGGGACGCTATTGGCAGATTGCGGAGAGGCTACCCAATCAGAGCACCTATTACATATTAAAGAAAACTCCTCAATGATATACGATTTGCTTCCCGCGCGGTGCTTGATTGTTTGCTTATCTCGGTCTCTCTCACTCTCTCTGACATTCTCTGCGCCTGACGGAGGGGGTGTGAGCAGAGGGGCTGTTTGCGCAGAGGCTGTTTGCTTAGAAGATATGGACGCTCCTCTAAAAAATGCTGCTCTATCGCGGGTGCTTCGCATACTTAAAAGCCCAAAAGCACGTATTGATTTTTTGATTGTTTGAAGCACGTATTGATTTTTTGATTGTTTGCTTTTCTCACGCGCACTCTCTCTCTCTGATATTATCTGCTCCTGACACGCATTCTTTGAAGAGGAGGATGTTTGCATTCTTTTAATTGTGAGAAAGAACTGTCATCTCTGTCTTGTCATGGAGCACAGTTTAAACTTTTGACTAAAGGGCGTTATTTCATGTCTAGAGGGCTCTAATAATGTTAACAGTGTCAGAGAGTTTATAAGGGGTTAAAATATATAAAAATAACCATACAAACATATGGTTTCTACTTTGCGGATTTTCATCTATCACGGGGGGTTCTGGAACGCAACCCCCGCGATCAAGGAGGGATTACTGTATAGAGACTTTTTATGGGAAACAGGCATTGCATTGATCTTCCCTTTAATTCCTCATGAGGTGTTAGACATTTAGTTTTGTTTTGTATTGACATTAACACTAGTGCTAAAACAGATTTTAATCCAATTTGTGTTTATTTGTTAGCTAATTTGTTTTTAATAGTCAATTTGAACTATGCCAGTGGGAAAGCATGATGTACAATTCTACTTTAATTCAGCCTTCTATTTATAATCTCAACAAAGATCCTTCAGTAAGAACCTAACCACTATAGTTGTATCTGGTTTGGCAATTGTGGCCTCCAATCCATTGAAAGTAAATCCATCATAACAAATAAATACTCAGGGAAGAGGCATCTAGTTGGTCTTACATGATGGTTATTAGTCAGACAGCCATGTTTTACGGGGGCTACGGAAAAAGTAAATAACATTCCATTATGTTATTCTAAAGTACAAATTTGTTTTATTTGATGCTTACTGCACCCTTTGAAGACCCCAAGAAAGCTAGGAATTAATGGAAGGCAATATAATACCAGTTTCCTCCAGGGAACAGCAATCAGTCAGCAACAGTAAATAGAAGTCAAAGAAGAAACTATAGCCACTAAACCAGTGAAATGTTAATTACTTTAGAAAAGTGATCAAATAAGTAAAGACAGTAAGGCTCCATGTTCCAAGATTCACTTTTCTAATTACAGAATATTGTGTAGGTGTGTGCACATTTGTCATTTTTATATTTGAGTCTCAGGTTAAAAATCATTTACAAGAGTGATAGATCCTGTATTTCACTGTCTAAGGTTAACAGGTATTTGATATAAAATGCTTTTTATCTTTTCCTAGGTAAAGCTTCATAAAGCTGTTTAGATCAGCAGAAATTAACTTAAAAATATATCCATTAAGCATATTTCCTAACATGTTACTTTAAAGTAAAAATAGTTTCTTTATATATGGTCCCTTTATATTTCATTATTCTATTTTCCCTACGGATTAAGTCACATTAACATATGGATTTCTACTTTATGCTTTAGAATTTTAACAAAGTGCTCAAAATGTTTATTTAGCACATCAATGTACAAGGAATAAAAAAAAATTTTCATCAGCTATGTAGTTATGCAAAATTAACATCCAATTTTAGTCTAGCTAAGGAAATACCAATATGATCTCAATAGTTACTACCTAGGATTGATTCAGACATACATAAAGGTTATTTGGTTTCACACTGAAAATGTACACATCTTATGACATAAGGGAAGGATGGGAAAATATATCAATATAACACATGCAACAAATGCCTTATAATTCTGTTTTCATTTAAAATACCTTCTGGGCAGTTAGTCTGTCACACTATTGCATATTGAAAATGGAGGTTGTGCTCCTTTGTATCAGTGAAACATTACTTTTATTCCAAATAAGATAAAACAGTCCAGTCAGTAAACATAAATTTATCTACACTTAAAAGATTGATTTATTAACCCATAACTTTCCGTAAACCGAACTCCTGCATGCTGTATCTTAATATCTGGTATTATTCTTGTATTTGCCAAGGTGTTTTTCTGTACAAAAAGCACAGTGTATATACAGTATATCTGTTAGATAAACTCTTGCATTGTATTATTATATACTAACCACAGCTAGTAACAAATGCATTTGAAAATATTTGATATTACTTACCCTATGTGCATCTTCAGTGCCTTTTTTCGTTATGCTTGTGTTATCCCTTTCTCAAGTGTGTTCCTGTAAAGCTCGCCTCTCAGAGGCAGTGCAGGATTTACGTATAAGCTACACAAGCTATAGCTTAGGGCCCCCGCCTAATTGGGGGCCCCCAAAACAAATTGTCCGAGTGAGCAATTGTCATATATACTTAAATATACTACAGCATATCTGGATTTATAAAGGGCCCCATGTCTCAAATAGCTTAGGGCCTTATCAAGTCTAAAGCCTGCCCTGCTCAGAGGTGACTTGCTCATCTCCTGTCCACTTTTATACTTCCTGTGTTTGAAGGTGACTCTCATTGCATCTCTCGTGCCTTTATTCCGCCTTGTATGTCTCACACTCATAATTCCTTGTGTTATCAAATCCAAACTGACCAAACACACCAAAGCCAAACTGGCGAATCAGACTGATTGGAGGAACCGGACAAACAAACGCAGATCTTAGTGTTTCATTGTATATCTATTTTGCTTCAAAACAAAACATCATAGTTTATAAATTATATAATGGGCTGCAAAACATGTACATTCCTAATTAATTTCCACCTTTAACAATCGGCTTGGACCATTGCCTAGCCGGCATGCCCAGAGACTGGAAGGACCGGGAGAGGAGCAGTATCTCCCATGGAACACGAAGGGCAGCCGTCCTGGTGAGTGGTGCCATGGGGCACCTTCACATTTGTTAAGCCCTGGACTGCAGCACTTCTGCCACACCAGGAAGTGCTTCAGGAAGACCATCAACGAACACTTGGAGCATATCCAGGTACAATATAAAAAGGGCCACCTCACTCCATCCGAAGAGCTGGAGTCGGGAGGCAGAGGACAGAGCTTGCGGGAGAGGAGTGGAGGCAATAAAAGAATAGAGAATAAGAAAAAGAGCAAAAGAAAAAAGGACTGTGAGCATTGTTGGTGATTGGTGAACTGTGTTTTGTGTACAAAAGAAGAAGAAAATTAAATGTGTTTTTGGGACGTTTGTCTCGCTGTCTGGCTGTGTCCGGGTTGAATCTTCACACAGGCTAACTATAGCCAGTCACACCCCAGACAGCTGGCCTACCCTTCTTAAAATATGGTTGTTGTACTGAACTCTAACAACCAATACTCCAACAGAAACAAGTGTAGATCCTAAGGAAAACAGTGGATTTCCTTAGACCGGTATTTTAGAAGAGTATGTCAAACTAACACTGATGCATTACTCACCCAGTAAACCGTATTCACTTTATATTTCCATTGAATTTTCCCATTTATTAGTGGTGTGACCCAGATTACCATTTGTTTGCCTTGTTTTACTTTACAATGAAAATCTGTAAGCTTCCTGTTATGATTTCACTTGCTCCATCTTATTCCCACGTTAGCACACGTTAGTCTGTAAATTCAATCTCTGTGGCAAGTTTAGACATACTAGTTACTTTATTCACACCAGAAACTACTTTGACCCCTGTCACTTTTGACAGCTAGTTCCACTGCTCACTTGAATGTGAGGTCTTTTCTGGAAGTTTTCCCTTAAAATGCCACACATTTATCTATCACGGAGACCATCATTCAGGCCATCTCCAAAAACTGACAGTGCTTGGAAGACCATTTAGGTTCAAGCCATGTATACGATAACAGATTAATCTTCATTTTGGCTACTGGAACTGGAGCCATTTTGCAATGTCCAGTAGTTCTTGTGACTGGTGATCTTTTATGTGTTTCTGAAGGTTCAGATGAACACTTTATTGGCTGTTGGCTGAACACAGTTAAATTCTGCAATGATTAGTAAGCCTAAGGCCCTACTGGACTTAAAATGGCTTATACTTTATGAGTTTTGTTTCATCGGTTTTAAGGCTAAACATTACAGCGTCCATTTTTCAGACCTGCTGTCAAATGTTGCACTGTACCCCTTTTACCCAGACCTCTATGCAGTATTCACCCAGGAAACTGTTGTCTGCAAGTCCCTTCTAACCACAAAAAGTGTTGTTTTTTTTCCAGAAACATAGCAGGCCTGGGCAAAATTCTTATATCAGCTACCGTTGTGTTCTGGAATGGGACCAGAACTTTAAGAAGCTAAATCATATGCAGGGATGCAGCAAATATGTTGCTTTTTATTCTATGCTGCACTTGGCAAAGCTGACAAGACAGCAGATTCAATGAAGACAAAAGGGCTAATATAGAACTCTGCTAAGCTGGTTTGTCATTCAGATTTACATCACTAATAATCATACTGTCATGTTTATTGTACTCATGCCTGAATGTCATAAATTAGCTACATTGAACACAAGAACAGTTTTAAACAGAAATAATGGAATACCCAACTGGCAAGAGTACTGAACAAACAGAATAAAATGTCATGTGCTGTAATGAAACCAGAAAAGGCGTCTTGCTTTAGCAAAACATTGCCGGCTATTTTTAAACCTGTGCACTGGGCTCATGAAAAAAGTGACAGGCTTAATAGGTTTTGGAGAGAAATTCGAACTTGGAACCAGGAATAAAAAAGTGTCATATTCCTCTAGGTAGTGAATCTCCACTACTTGAGTTTGAAATCACAGTGGCTAAAAACATAAATTCAGAAACTCTTACATTTCAGTTTTATTTCTAAACTCTTTTGCCCCTTTCACACAAATATTTTTCCGATACCAACCTAAATTGGTCCAAGTTTGATAATGACAATACATTCATCAGCGGGTCCAAACAAAGCTGCAGCGCTTTTTGAAGTGCCAGAGTTAGTGATGACTTTCTGAAATAGAGCAGTCGAATGTACACTGTTGAAGTTGTCAGTGTGCAGTCAAGAGAACAGAATACAAGCTACAATAACAGGAAAAATGTCTCCTCTGTGTGGACAGGCAATGACATTTCTCCATGAAAGCTGGTAAGACAGAAGGTCCAAAAAGCCTAGGGTTACATTAAAGCCAAACCTGTTTCCCCAAGTCCCTTGTGTTTTACACACAATATAGTAGTAAAGTATAAAACAGATACCCAAGACATACTGAAATTGAATAGCCTTTAAATCTTACCTGATTTGGAAACATTATCCATCCAAGGTTATAAGTGGTTTACTTAGCAATGTTATCATACTTACAAGAGGCTGAAATAAACAGGACAAGAAACTTGGCTTTTTACATTATGCCCATGTTGTGCCGAATGATGAGAAATCGGTTGAAGTACTGAACCTTTACTTTACTTAACCCTCTTAATTCAGATTAGCATCACTGGGGGATTCAATCTATCGTTCCTTGGCTTGGAGCATTGTCAAGGTTAGAATAGATCTCAACAGAGGCAAGTCATTGCAGATCACACTAATACATCCACTCTCAGACACTCAATCTGGCCAAAGAAAGAAGGGCTAAATTACTTAACATGGAACTCTGTGAAAGGAAAATCCAAACTACGAAAATGCACCCCACACATTGATTAGATTGACTTTCAAACCCAGTCTTCTGGAGCTGTAAGGCAACATCACTAATCACTACACAAAAAGAACAGATGATAAGCTGATAAGAACAACAAAAGAAGATCTTTCATCAAATGCATCTAAAAACAATGAAATAAAACTCGAAGTGGGTAGTGTTTGGGGGTTTAGGTGAGTGTTTTTACTGCTTGTATTGCTGCTTTTCTGTGTTAGGTTTATACTCTGGTTCTTGGAGTGTTGCATGCTGATTGCATTATTGGATGCATTGAGGCTGCTAAATCGATAGAGCTGTATTATTTAATAACTAGCAGTGCTATCCTTCTAAGATGGTTGTAATCAAATTAATCAACGTAGACCTCAGCATTAACATTTGCAGTGCACCATCTATTGGAATATATTTTGTAGTAAAATGCATTGTATTTGTCATTTCAACATACGGTGCATACATTGGTAGCAGTGAAAGTAGTTACATGCCATTTGGTATGAGATTCATAAAAGCAGTGTTAATATTTTTGATGCACCATCTATTGGAATGACAAATGCAATGCATTTTATTTTTTATAAATGTTTGTGACGCAGTGCAGTACAGTGTCTTCTCTTATTCTTTGTTTTTGAGTTAATTTGAAAAATGATCACAAAAACAAGAATTCAAAAAAAAAATTTGACTGAAAATATATATTTTCTAGAAAAAAAAAGTAAAATCAAAAATTCTCCAAGAAATCCCCATCGTTAGGTTGTAAAGGCACAAAATCAAAAAAGTCCTAAGAAACAGCAGGAAAACAACAAAAAATAAAAGCACAGCAGAGTATCATTTAAACCAGGGTTCCTTAAACTTATTCTTTGTTGCGATTCTTCTTTCCCTTTTTAGAAACAATCATCAGTGGTGTTAGGGGGTCCCCCTCGGAGAATCATGGTCAATTGTGAGAGTAGGTGGGGGGTGTAGTGTTATTGATTTCATTCAAAGACAACAGTAACTCATCATCCAACCGCTCCAACCCACAACCTGAAGTTAAAGAAACCTTGATTTAAAAAGTAACTTTCTGAAATTCTTATACAGTATGCATGCACTGGGTCCGCAAATCATTCAATGACAGATGTAACACAACAAAACAAAGGGGACCCTAAAATTTCCACACTTTTTAACTCTTTAAAAATACACTAGCTGTAGTACCGGGTTGAAATTTAATTAATCAGCGTAGAGCTCAGTGTTTGCAGTGCACCATGCAATACATATGTATGTGTTATATGTTGTTGGGTATGGGATTCATAAAAGCAGTATTAATATTTGTGATGTGCCATCTGTTGGAATGACAAATGCAATGCATTTTAACACCAAAAATGTTTTTCATGCCATCTTTTGGAATGACAGAGACATATCAACCAGATGGACACACAGACAGGCACAGAGACACTTATCCTTTTATTAAGGTGGGTGTCTTACCATATACCCCATGCCAGGGCCCTCTTATCAGCATCATAGGCCCTCGGACAAAACCGTGTACTTGGGCCCCTATTTTGAGAGCAAAACAGAAACATGCATAGGCATCAGAAGCATGGTGGACCCCTATGTTCCTGAGACCCTGGCCAGTGACAATTAAGCTGATACATTAAGGCAGCCCAGCCCAAAACTCACTGATAATTTTTCCTTTGAAGTCCACTTGCTCCTGTCAGACAAAACTGCTTCTCTATACTGAGCAAACAACTTAAACAATGCTTGCATGTATCATATTGCATGCACATTCTTAGCACCCTCAACAGAACATTACTAGATACAGTGGTGTGAAAAACTATTTGCCCCCTTCCTGATTTCTTATTCTTTTGCATGTTTGTCACACAAAATGTTTCTGATCATCAAACACATGTAACCATTAGTCAAATATAACACAAGTAAACACAAAATGCAGTTTTTAAATGATGGTTTTTATTATTTAGGGAGAAAAAAAATCCAAACCTACATGGCCCTATGTGAAAAAGTAATTGTCCCCTTGTTAAAAAATAACCTAACTGTGGTGTATCACACCTGAGTTCAATTTCCATAGCCACCCCCAGGCCTGATTACTGCCACACCTGTTTCAATCAAGAAATCACTTAAATAGGAGCTGCCTGACACAGAGAAGTAGACCAAAAGCACCTCAAAAGCTAGACATCATGCCAAGATCCAAAGAAATTCAGGAACAAATAAGAACAGAAGTAATTGAGATCTATCAGTCTAGTAAAGGTTATAAAGCCATTTCTAAAGCTTTGGGACTCCAGCGAACCACAGTGAGAGCCATTATCCACAAATGGCAAAAACATGGAACAGTGGTGAACCTTCCCAGGAGTGGCTGGCCGACCAAAATTACCCCAAGAGCGCAGAGACAACTGATCCGAGAGGTCACAAAAGACCCCAGGACAACGTCTAAAGAACTGCAGGCCTCACTTGCCTCAATTAAGGTCAGTGTTCACGACTCCACCATAAGAAAGAGACTGGGCAAAAAAGGCCTGCATGGCAGATTTCCAAGACGCAAACCACTGTTAAGCAAAAAGAACATTAGGGCTTGTCTCAATTTTGCTAAGAAACATCTCAATGATTGCCAAGACTTTTGGGAAAATACCTTGTGGAGTGATGAGACAAAAGTTGAACTTTTTGGAAGGCAAATGTCCCGTTACATCTGGCGTAAAAGGAACACAGCATTTCAGAAAAAGAACATCATACCAACAGTAAAATATGGTGGTGGTAGTGTGATGGTCTGGGGTTGTTTTGCTGCTTCAGGACCTGGAAGGCTTGCTGTGATGGATGGAACCATGAATTCTACTGTCTACCAAAAAATCCTGAAGGAGAATGTCCGGCCATCTGTTCGTCAAATCAAGCTGAAGCGATCTTGGGTGCTGCAACAGGACAATGACCCAAAACACACCAGCAAATCCACCTCTGAATGGCTGAAGAAAAACAAAATGAAGACTTTGGAGTGGCCTAGTCAAAGTCCTGACCTGAATCCAATTGAGATGCTATGGCATGACCTTAAAAAGGAGGTTCATGCTAGAAAACCCTCAAATAAAGCTGAATTACAACAATTCTGCAAAGATGAGTGGGCCGAAATTCCTCCAGAGCGCTGTAAAAGACTCATTGCAAGTTATCGCAAACTCTTGATTGCAGTTATTGCTGCTAAGGGTGGCCCAACCAGTTATTAGGTTCAGGGGGCAATTACTTTTTCACACAGGGCCATGTAGGTTTGGATTTTTTTTCTCCCTAAATAATAAAAACCATCATTTAAAAACTGCATTTTGTGTTTACTTGTGTTATATTTGACTAATGGTTGCATGTGTTTGATGATCAGAAACATTTTGTGTGACAAACATGCAAAAGAATAAGAAATCAGGAAGGGGGCAAATAGTTTTTCACACCACTGTAGATAGATAGATAGATAGATACTTTAATAATCCCAAGGGGAAATTCACATAATCCAGCAGCAGTATACTGATACAAAAAACAATATTAAATTAAAGAGTGATAAAGATGCATGTAAAAGCAGACAATAACTTTGAATAATGTTAGCATTTACTCCCCGGGGTGGAACTGAAGAGTCGCATAGTGTGGGGGAGGAACGATCTCCTCAGTCTGTCAGTGGAGCAAGACAGTGACAAAAGTCTGTCACTGAAGCTACTCCTCTGCCTGGAGATGACACTGTTCAGTGGATGCGGTGGATTCTTCATGATTGACTGGAGTTTGCTTAGTGCCCATCGCTCTGCTACAGATGTTAAACTGTCCAGCTTCATTCCTACAATAGAGCCTGCCTTCCTAACAAGTTTGTCCAGGCGTGAGACATCCTTCTTCTTCATGCTGCCTCCCCAGCACACCACCGCGTAGAAGAGGGCACTCGCCACAACCGTCTGGTAGAACATCTGCAGCATCTTATTGCAGATGTTGAAGGACAACAAACTTCTAAGGAAGTATAGTCGGCTCTGACCTTTCTTACACAGAGCATCAGTATTGGCAGACCAGTCCAATTTGTCATCCAGCTGCACTCCCAGGTATTTATAGGTCTGTACCATCTGTACACAGTCACCTCTGATGATCACGGGGTCCATGAGGGGCCTGGGCCTCCTAAAATCCACCACCAGTCCCTTGGTCTTGCTGGTATTCAGGTGTAAGTGGCTTGAGTCACACCATTTAACAAAGTCTTTGATTAGGTTCCTAATCAAATTACTAAGCACAATTGCTAATCCACTAAACTGTCACTTGTTAGTGTGTTTTTGAAAAAAAGAGATGAACCAAAATGTTAAATAATTACGGTGAAAATGGCAGTGAAAAACACTGACATAAAACATAAAACACTGGCCAAAACAAAGTCCAAAAAACAAATAAGGTGCAACAGAAAGTGACAGTCTTAACTTTGAAATGGCAAAGAGTTGACACTAAAAACTTGTGAGCTGATCTTTTAACATTCCACTCACTTAACTCACTTAACTGATTAAGAACAAATAATTAAGCTAAGGCACGTGTGAAGACTAAAAAGCCTCATTAAGTTGACCCTAAGCAGACCTCAGTTAGTTAGTCAGAAGTAAAACCATGAATGTTAGCAAATCTCAGCCAACAAACGGTACTCTTCTCCAAGATCCATCATCTTTGAATATCACTGACTAAACATCAAATCATCTTACATATTTTTACTATTATTCAAGTTTTACTCTGCTGATCTGCTCTCTTTCTCATGAGTGGGGGTCGATTTGTTTCGAACCTAGTTTTGTTAGAGTTGACTTGCCTGTATGGAATGTTATCAGATTTCAATAAAATTAATAAAATGTTAAAAATAAATAAACATTGAATCTTCTAAGGGTGGACATGGCACTAAACCCAGGTTCTATATGTTTTCTATCTAGTGAGACAACAACTGCATGTTGTATGTCCTGCGATATATGAGTCTTAGCTTTTCTTGCATATGCAAATTGTTGGGAAAAATACACTATTGGACTGTGTTAGGACCCCAAAAGCCATTAAACAAACCAAAAACTTGGCTATTACAGTTTTCTTTAGAAATATAGGCCACTTGTGATTATGTTTCACTCACCAAATGCCAATAGAAAAGTCATCAACACAAATTCAGCTATAGGTTCATGAAGTAACAATGAGATGGGTGTCCAAGAAGTCAAAATGTAGTTCCTCAACACCCAGATCACCAATCTGGACCCACAACCAGTACTCAGAAGTAAATCTCCTAAGGCTGACAAATCCATAGTGCAGATTAGGATTTAAAGTGATACAAAGGCAGCAAAGTCAAATGCCTATTAGATGCCAACGTATCCGACACTGAGGCCAAACCGGATGATAAAGTATAAACCACATTGCAGCCTGTCAGCTCTAATGGCATCTGTTTACAGCATTCTGAGATATCAAAGGTGAACTTCATATCTGCGTGATCCACAGCTAAAAGTAAAAGAAAATGCTGGAACCTAGTTTTAGCTGACCACCTACCAAGATTATATGGAGAGAATGCCATCTATAGCAGAATAAAATGAAGCCTACTACCTGTCCTTTAGACTCAATCCCAGCAAAACTAGTGAAAGGTTTGATCCCTGTCCTGGCAGCACCTATTGTTAGCATCATCAACTGACCAGCAACAGTTTCTAATGTTACTAAATGTGTCATTTGTCGGTCCATTATTAAAAGAAAGAGGTGGACCAAAATATGCTCAATAAAACTGAACCTGTTTCTTTTTATATTTCTGCCTAAAGTATTTCAAAGTGTTGTTTGTGTGCGGCTTCAGTTACAACTTACTTATTACAATCTATAAGCTGCATTAACCCATGTTGTCAATAACATTTTATTGTCTTGTAGGAAACACTACAATTACTATGTTGTTATGTTTAAGTGCAGCCCTTGACACCATCGACCTCTCTGTTCTGATACATGGGCTTGAAAATTACATTGGGCTCTCAGGGAATGTCCTAGCACAGTTTAGTTTATACTTATTAAATCAATTTCCTTACGTTATGAAGTTTGATATGGCAGACCTTTACTGTTTTTACTTTACTGCTGCCCAGGGAAATACAGTTAGAAAATATCACATCTGTCTTCACTTTTACGCAGATGACACTCAGTTATATATTTCCGTGAGGCTAAATGACATTTCTTGTATTTTGTCCTCAATTGTGTCAACAATTTAAAGATACTGATTAAGCGATGACTACTTGTCCTTGAATATAAAATACAGGAAAGATATTAATTGGTGACACTGACAGCTATGAGGTTCTCTCTCTTTTTAAAAAGAATCAACTACAGGAATGTGTTTTATTTGTAGTTTTCAGTAGTTGGATAATGCTCATCTAGTTGGAATTAAACTTCAGTATGCTAAAAATAAAAGTTTAATTTTATTTAAATGTTTTTTAACAAAACACAGTCTGAGATAGACAAGTATTGACATATGGGAAACTTGACTCTTGTAAATAAATCAAAATTGTCTCAAACAACATTGCAATAAATGTAGTGTCTGCATAGAAACAAAAACAGTATGCTATTTGTTACAGTTGATTGGTTACTATGGTGCTTTATAATTATTTAATTTTGTTACTAGTTTACAATGGCATGCATTAAGTCACTCCTTGAAAACTGAAAATTAATCTTATTCTCTCTTTCATTTTTTATTGAAAAATCTGATATTTATTTGATGAGGAAATTTTATATGACAATTTTAGCAAGGAACTGGTTAGTGACATTTGCTCCACCAAACAGCCTCTATCTCTGGTCACTGTTCAGGGAGTGGATGTACAGGTGGTGAACTGCAACACGTACTTGAGGATCCACATCAATGCCTTACTGATCAAGTAATATAGAGCAACTACAGTATAAGAGAAAGGGCAGAGCGGAGTTTTTAGCAGTCTGCATTTCTTTAATGCGAGTAGTGACATCCTTCACATTTTCTACAACTCTGTAATGGTCAGTGCAATTTTCTACTCTGTGATGTTCTGGGCTGGTAACATCAATTTTAGAAAAGCCCACCAATTCAACATGCTAATTAAAAGGGCAAGCTCAGTTATAGGATGCTGTGATGGTGTGGTTCGGCTTCACAACTCCAGGTCCTTCCAGGTGCCTCCTGAACTCGCCACCATCTGTAACATACCTGAGGGATGAGCCAGCAGATGAGGACACAACACACAAAGAAAGGGGTAGGTGTGAAAATGAAATCATTTTATTAAAAATCCAAAAACCAAAGTGTTCAAAACAGTGCAGTGAGTCTTAATAAATAAACAATCCATAATAACAGTGTCCAGTTGAGGTTAAAAAACCCAATAAATAAATCCAATAAAATGAGGTTAAAATCAATTAGGCAGAAAACTTTCCTTGTAAAAATCTCTGAACCCTGGTGCAACTCCTCTATCCTGGCGTCTTCTCTTCCTGCAGGGTCCGGTCAGAACAGGAACAGCTAGTCTTTAAATGGGCCTGGGTCCCTGATGTTCCATAACTCACCAGCATGGCTCCAAATCCGGACCCAGGCTTGGGTACTTACTGACCATGGGTCAGAGTTAGGCTCCCAATCTGAGCCTCTCCAAATCCCGCTGCCTTTCCGGACTTCCACAGAGAGTCACCTGCACCCCAGATCACTCCAGTTCCCTGAGACACTCAGCCTGACTGATCCACTTTAGGAGCCCTTAGCATTGGATGCACGCTTTCTCCAAGGCTCTCCTTCCCAGCTGTCTGCCTTCTCTCTCTCTCTTCTGTCTTACTGCTGGCTTCTCTTCTGTCCTTTAACCTCTGCTTCCTTTTCTTTACTTTCTGTTCTCTTTCAACCCTTTTCTTTGTTCCAGTTCTCCCTTAAATGCCTCATGGACACAGCATCTCAATTGCGTTACCCCAGAAGGCTGATGAAGCAATCAATATAGACCTCACCCTTACATGCAGGGAGTCTCTGTCTCAATCACCTCACCATCCTTACGCAGCTGCATGAGCACGAACATGCATGGAGACTGAGCTGGCCAATCAGTTATTAATTTACTTTAAATGGACTACTAAGATGTTAAGCCATGGACCCACCATACCACAGATGCACTCTGGACCTTATGGAGGTATTAGCAAATAAGAGAGCTTAAACAAAACTGACAC
The DNA here is from genome assembly GCA_026402145.1 of Polypterus bichir lapradei. NCBI lineage: Eukaryota > Metazoa > Chordata > Cladistia > Polypteriformes > Polypteridae > Polypterus > Polypterus bichir. The sequence goes on from JANRMT010062792.1 coordinate 79,706,725, forward strand.
ACTCATACCGAATACTTGTCAAGAAATACTACTGGAGCTCCTTCATAACAACAGCAATATGCCAGCATAATGCCTCTTTCAGACTGTGTCTGTCAAGTCAGAAGTTTACCTTTCTTCTTAATTTTCTTCCTTTTTAGTCATTCTGGTGTATGTGTGTGCAAATACTGTATATATTTATCTATTTATTTTTTATTTATCTATTTAAAGAGCTTCTGTAAAAAGACAAATTTTCCCCTGAGGACAAATAAAGTTTTTTTTTTAATTTTCTAACTGTATGTCTTTGCTTTAGAAATTGTAATGCAGTATTCTGCTTTAAAGCATCATCACAAAAGCCACAATCACTAAGACTGACTTACTTCATAATGTATCACTGGGTTGCTGCAGTATTTGTCCACACCAAGTGCCAATGGATTACTGCCCTTTAAAAATCACTCTTTTTGGTAGCTCTCTCACCATTGCCTTACTAGTTGGAATTCTTGCGCGACTTTGACGGGAATACTGTTTGTATCGGCTCTTCTACAGCTGGCACTGAGGCTCCTTGTTTGCTTGATGGAATGCCAGCTTATACTCTGGGCTACTCATTCCTTGGCAATGTGAAAAAGAGCAAAACTATTTTTTGTTCTTTCAGCATATGAATGCACATTTTTTTTGCTTGCACATAGCAAAATATTGGCTCGAGTCAGCTCTGGGCTTAGGATTTAATAAAAAATTATGGCCAGTGAATTGTGCGGTTTTTTTATACAAAAGTAGAAAAAGTTCTGCAAAAGTAATGCATTACATTTTATAATATGTAAGTATAAAATGTTTGGTTTCTTTTTTTTGTGTAACTAATAATGTAACAAAGTTAGTTTTAATTGCAACGTTCCCCAACACTGGTGTTAAGTTTGTAATATTTTGTATATTAATTGAAGTTAATTATTCACTGATGTTGCAATTACATAGGATTGTCAGTAGTAAATATATTGTGCAGTACATACCAGCTGCTGCGGCGTGCATTGGCCTGCTTCCAACGTTCTACCTCCTCTTAGAACTGGTGCAGACCAGGGGAATCCAACTGTTTAATTTAAACAAACCATCAAGAGGGCCGGAGAGTGGTGTTGACGCAATGTGATTTCTGCCCAGTACTCTGAATGTCAAAGTAAAGAAATTCAATGAAGTACAGGTAAACGGTGGGAGTAACTATGACTGACAGTCAGTTCTCAGTCAAGTACCTTTTCTGCCCTACCTACTATCTAGCAAAACCATAGCCGAGATCTGGGCTCGGCAGGGCAACACAGGTGGCTTCTGTGTATAAACGAGGAGAAACTTATGGAATTGATGGCATACATTATGAGCCAAGAGTTCAGCTCGAAGGCTCCTTCCTCTCTGTGGCGTTACCCTGGTTCTGAGTATGGGCTCTGAATTATCCTCTATTGATACACATGTATCTGATATTGAAGGAACTGTAATAAATGCTGCAAATGCACAAACAAAGCGATGACTCAATAAATATATATACTGATCCAAAGGAGGGACCTCTAGTTTACTCTACCCTAATTACTGAAATATTGTATAAGTCATTGCCATTCCTTGTATCATAGTTGGACTTTGGAACCAGAAAAGAGAAGTCTCCAATCAAGAGAGCCAATGAAGGATGCCTGAAGATACTGTTTCAGTATCAACCAACCCTAGGAGCAAATGACAGTTGCAGTACCCATGATGGGGAAGGAGTAAGTTAAGGTAGCCTAAGGTCATGAGCAAAACACCAAGCTGAATGAGGACAGGCAAGCACACCAAGATCACCCCATAAGGTGATCACAGTCCCACTTCGTAGCTCAGCGAAAGGGACAAAGGAAGGAACCTGCAGATACTGTCTCAGTGTCTACCCATCCATAGGAGCGAAAGACTTGGACCAGGGCGGTATCGCAGTACCCATTTATGGGGAAGGAGCAAAATGAAGTAGCCAGAGACCCCGAGTGAGACACTTGGCTACTAAAAGACTATATAAAACTCACCATATACCTGGTGATCATTGTCCCACATCATAGCTCAGCGTGTGGGGCAATCTCAACTTTCATGAGCAAGGCCTATGGTTTGTCCTGGCCTAGGGATACTGTGTTCGGCAGACCCACTCCTCGGGCTCGTCAACATCAGTCCCTATGCCCCTGTTTGTGGGTTGACTGCTGGTCAACTGTTATGATTAGCTCCATGGTCGACAACGTGGGAAGACATCCTCAGGCAGATCCGGACAAGCGACAGTAGAGCCAGCAGTGTACAAGGAGACACTCGGCAGGGACCACAGCCCCTGCCGGCCTCATCAAAGTCCTTCTAGGACTCATCTGGGACTCACCCCGAGGAGCAATGGCCAAGGGCCTAACGAACCATGGCTCCTGGGCAAACTTCGGCGGTGGCCAGATCACTAAAGATCCTTATGATAAACTACTTCTTAGAGGACTAAGTCCCCAGAGCATCCTACACATAATGCTGGTAGGATCTCAACCACACCTCTGAGCTCTTTGCCTGAGAGAGCTCAGTTGTAAGGATCATGCAAAAACAGGCGTGCAATAAAAACAAAGTGTCTGTCTCGTTATTCAATAAAGAACTAAGTGTCTCTTTACTCAATATAAACTCATAAAATACGTCGTAACACATAACACATCATGCTTACATACACCACAATCCCAATAAAAAATGTTGTTTATGCGTTTTTTTTTTGTTTTTTTTACTCACCCCCTCCCCTACACTGACTCTTTCAGTTTTTTGTATTCTCAGATCACAACACTCAAATAAAAATGGACATCTTACCAGAAAACTCCCTAATCGTAAACATCCCCATCAAGGATCTTCAATGTCAAATATGTGGAAACCTACATGAAACCTTCTTCAAACTAAGGAAACACTACAAATCAAACCACCATAACATTAAAATACTATACAAGTGCACCAGTTGCAACAAAACTCATAAAAATTAACATGTAATTGCATGTCACAGACCTAAATGCCTCCCGAACAAGAGAAGAAACAGAGAATGTAAATTCAGCTGTTTCAAATGCAAAAACTCCTTCAATAGCAGGCAAGGATTGAGCCAACACATTAGGCACAGACATCACACCATTGACTCTGCTCATTCAGAAGAGACTGACCATTCCAAACCTACTCAACAAACAATAAATACACTCACAAGCGAATACCTTACCACTGAACTAATCAACGCAGCCCAAGAAATTCTAGCTGAAAAAGTCAAAAAACCCAATTCAGACAATGAATACGAGCTTCCCTCAAAAGAGCCTGGGAATCAAATGAAACAGATGAAGGCAACAAGAGGCAGCGTGTGGAAAATCTTACCATTCAAATATTACAAGAATTCTCATCATCACCAAATCCCCCAAAACACACCCAAGAACAAAAACAAATCCCACCAAAATATCTTAAAAGATACGAATATAAAAGGGTACAAAGCCTTTACGAAAGAGACAAATCACACCTAGTAGAAGAAATCATAGACGGAGTCAAAAGAAAGAAATGTGACATTCCATAAAGCATGTCTTAGAACAAAAATACAATTTTGCCCCACAGAATCAATTGACAACTCAGTCTTTTTCACACCCATTTCGCCCAACGAAGTACTGGATAGCTTAAAAGAAATTGCTGCAGGCACTGCTCCTGGCCCAGACAAAATAAAGAAAAAGAATATCAATAAAGTACCGATGAAACAAAATAAACTTGCAAAATTTTACAACATCTAGCTCCTTTCAGGCATCGTTCCCAAATACCTGAAAACAGCAAGAACAGTCCTTATCCCAAAATTCACAGAAGAATCCCAACTCAAACTAATCACCAATTAGGGACCCATCACAATAGGGTCAATCATCCTCAGACTGTTCTCAAAAATCCTACATAAAAAGATGAAAGAAGGAGTATATATAAGCATCAGACAAAAAGGATTTAATGAAACTGAAGGATGCACAGAAAATCTGATCATCTTTCAGGAGATATTGAACTTTCACAAAAAAGAAAGAAAATCCCTAGGGGTCATCCTAGTAGACTTTGCCAAAGCCTTTGACACCATTTCACACCAATACATCTTAGAATTGCTTAAAATCATGAACATAGACACTCACATCACACATCTCATTGCCAACCTGTATGAAGATATGTCCACCTATATAGAAAATTCAAACGGTACTTCAGACAATATTGCCATCAAAGGAGGGGTAAAACAAGGGGATGCCCTATCCTCTTTACTTTTCAACATTGCAATCAACCCATTATTACAAAAATTAGAAACAAAAGGGGAGTGTCACTACTGTGCCCATGTACATCCTGGACATTATTAAATGAGAGCCTCCCTGGCTGCATTCCAATGAGAGCCTCCCTGGCTGTGTTCCAAGTGGAAATATCGGAATGATTACATCCCCCAAACCAAACCAGGCCAGCATGTGCTGTTCTTGGCCGTAAGGGGAGCATGCTATGCATTACTAAGATGACGTTATCGGACAAGGCAGATGGGCGAGAAGGTCAACCTGTGGGGCACGGTTGACAAGTAATGTTAAAATTTGGAATAGGCATGGTAACGGGCTCCATGTAATACTAAGTACTAAACTCAAAATGAAATTATGATAAAAAGGTTTTTGTAGTTTATTTTGAATATTACAGTAACATTTTTATAAATTGTAAATCATACCATGTGTGATATAGGAAAAAATAAATTGACCTGACATAAAACAATTTAATGCATTCTTTCTGTCATTAATATTATCTTAGTACCAAATACCAAAAAACACCAAATACACAATTGCATATAAAACAATAAATTGTCTCCGGCACTTGAGACTCCAACTCAATAACTTACTTCACATTAAATGTCCATTGAATATAATTAATACATAACATACAAATATTTTACCCAGTATTTTAATTGTAAATGACCTGTTCAGGGTTCTAAAATAATGTATTTACAGTGTCATTCTCTTACACAAATATTACATTTTGATGCACTAAAAAATTCTTTAAAAAAATGTTACACCTAATAATATTTATCTGCATTTTATTAAATCTTATTAAAGTCTTTAAATGTCTTTTCCTTATTATTATTTGGGGGCCCCCATTACCATTTTTTCCCATGGGCCCCATTGTTTTAGCTACACCATTGCTGATCATCAAGAGTAATTCAGCTGCTATGAAAATCAAATATTTTGGATTATGACCTTTAGTGCCTATCCCAGATAATTAACACTAGAATTACCAGAGCCTACGAAAAAACTCGTAAATCCGTCCCACCTTAAATCGCTTCTTAAAACCGTTCTCACCTCTCTGCCAGCATCTTTTGTTAATCTAAATGTGCTGATAAATCCCCCCACCGACTTACAACGTACACAAACTTCTCCCAGTTCATGCCTTGATTGATTTTCTGGGAGTGAAGTGGAGTTTTAGAGTGGAAATAATAGATCGTTGTTTGGAACACACGCATTTCATGTCTGTTCCGTTTCTACAGTAATCTGTGTAAACATATTGTTAAAACAGAAACGTTTTTTATATTCTAGTAGTAGATGACAAAATGTAGGCATAAACTATATAATGTATGAAACCTGAAGTCCAAATATCAAAGAAATATTTTCATAGAAGGTATAAATCTAACACAACAATTGCGCTTTTATTCAAAAATATAACTGCAGAAACTAAAAGCCGCCTTAACATGCGACATTGACACTTGTTTATTATGACTGCCTCTGTAGCGCAATAGAATCAGCTGCCGTCTGGGAATTACATTACACACGGACGCTGTTCGTTTTCAAATAATTTTGCATTTGTGCGATGATGTTTTCACATATATTGTCTCTTTCTTTCAGGTGTGTAATAGAAACCACAGCATAGAGAGAAATGCAATATTATTTGAAAACGAACAGCGTCCGATCAGCTGTAAAAGTATGGCATTTCTAAATGTTTGCTTTTTTTCAGTCTGATTCTTTCAGTCAGACTGTATATTTCTCTCTTATTCAGTGCGTGCAAGAACATGCAGGTGGCCAGATGCTGTGTACTACAACATGCTGACGGTGATCAACGCACATTTTAAAAAAAGAAAGAGACAAATATATGTGACATTTTGAAGAAATCATTTTATGACACGATTTACCTTTATTTATTTACTTACTTCCTAAAGCCTAAAGTCACAAGCAGTGTGCAGAGGGCATGCTCAAAAATGTGTGTAATGCCACGAAAAGTGCCTGCTGACACTTTGGTATGCAAGCAATGGTATATGCATTCTTGCTCCGATGTAGAAGGGAGCTGAGTTTACCTCTGTTACAGCGCATCTATGTGAAAACAGCAGTATCAGATGCAGGGGTGGGGTGTGTTTGGGTTTGTGAACACGGCCGAGATAATAAAACTGACTAATAAAAAATAAAAATAAAAAAGCTAACCTTTACAAGTATCATAAATTACACCGGCTGTTACGGACTGAAATCAAATGTATGTTTTTATTCTAAAATAGTAAGACTAAGCAGTTTACTTCTCAAAACGGAGTGGTGCAGGATCGAACTCGCGACCTTTTGTTTCCCAGTCGGCAGTTGATTCTATTGCACCACAGAGGCAGTCATAATAAACAAAATGTCGTATGTTAAGGTGGCTTTTAGTTTCTGCAGTTATATTTTTGAATAAAAGCGCAATTGTTGTGTTAGATTTGTACCTTCTGTGAAAATATTTCTTTGATATCTGGACTTCAGGCTTCATACATTATATAGTTTATGCCTACATTTTGTTATCTTTTGTTTTCTAACCTGCCCTTCTTAAGTAAAATTCTAGAGAAGGCAGTCATTTTGCAGTTAAATGACCCCCTCAATAAACATGCTATTCTTGATAAATTTCAGTCAGGTTTCAGAACAAATCACAGCACAGAAACTGCACTCGTTAAAGTAGTAAACGACTTGCGGGTAAATGCAGACAGAGGCCATTTATCTGTTCTCATCCTCTTAGATCTGAGTGCTGCATTTGACACCATTGATCACAATATTCTTAGAAATCGCCTTAGTCAATGGGTGGGCCTCTCTGGCAGTGTCTTAAATTGGTTTGAATCCCACCTGGCAGATAGAAAATTCTTTGTGAGTTGTGGTAATCACATCTCAAAGACACATGATATCCGATATGGTGTTCCACAAGGCTCTATCCTGGGTCCGCTGCTGTTCTCAATCTATATGCTTCCGTTAGGTCAGATTATCTCAGGTTACAACGTGAGCTACCACAGCTATGCTGATGACACACAGCTGTACTTATCAATAGCACCTGATGACTCCGACTCTCTCGATTCACTAACACAATGTCTTACTGGTATTTCTGAATGGATGAATAGTACCGTAGATCCCAGAATACAAGCCGACCCAGTATATTAGCCGATCCCCTTCTCTACCTACTAAATTACATGTATTTGCCGATGACCGGTATTTAAGCCGACCCCCTACTCCAAGCAAAATTTTCTAAATTTCCTTAAAAGTGTCTCTTCGGGTATATTTATAATGTTTATCGGCGAGAATTTGAGACTGCCGGCATTTTTGATGGAAACCAGGAACTGATTGCGGAGAAGTTTGGTAAAATGGAACCTTTGTGTTGAAACTATATACGCAAATACGGTACATCGGCGGGTGGATTTCCGGAGACTTGTTATAAATTTGATTAACTTAAATACACAATACAGTGGACCCTTGACTTACGAAATTAATTCGTTCGCAAAGGCTAACCCATAATGCGTTCCGAACCTCCCACTGCAACACTTACTTAACCTTTTCATAATAAAAAACACCAATAATTTTTCTAACGTACTAACCAAAAAGTTATAAAAAGTGCCTAGCCTACTTCGATTAGGCTAGGAGCATGGCGGCGCGCATCGTCGCAGCGGATCAAGGCTCTCCTTTTCAGTGCACTTTTTTGTGGTTTTTGTACTTTTTTTTTGTCCTTGTTTGTGCACGATCGGTTCGGCGAACATCCGCTACACCATTCAGAACCTTATAGACATCGGTGTCCAGAGCCAGACATCTGTTTTGAGTGTTTTTCATCACACGCACAACATCCCAGACAACATAGCGAGACCAGCAGGCTCTCCGTGGTTTGTTGTCGGGTCTAGGAGACGACACAGACAGAGGAGGGAAAGAAAGCAGAAGCGGGGCCGCAGATACGGCGTTATGCTAAGGCTAAAAAACAACCATACAAGACCTATACAGAACTTTTTTCTGCACTGAAGGAGCTGCTTTTAATCTCATTGTAGATGCGTATAGTGACAGTAAAAGGCATTCTATTCTAGAAACAATTTCATACTGTACTCACCATTTAATTTGACATCTTTGGGCTGCAGGAAGGGAGGAGGAGGAGATATTTCCACACAATGTCCATCTTCGTTTCGAAATTACATCCACAAACACATGTATCTGGGCTCCGACTGACACTACTAACGCTCTCAGTTGTTTGTTTACAATCGCGCAAACGGATACACGTGACCGCATCCGTTTCGTAACGCAAGATGTGGATCGTAAATCAAAATAAAAAAATTTATTTTAAACTTCCCGATAATTTATTATAAATTTTATTAATAAAATCAAGAACTAAAACACTTTTTTGAATAAATTCTTTATTTAAAGTACCGGCATGCAAAGTTACTTCTTCATCTGAAAGATGGCTCTGTGGTTTCGTCATTATTTACTTCCGTATTCATCGGCAAAACCGGCATTGCACTGGAAATCTTGAATCTGAAATGATACTCGTTGTATAAACCGACCCCCAAACTCCAAGCCAAAAATCTAGGACGAAATTCTCAGCTTGTATTCCGGGATCTACAGTAATTTTCTCAAACTAAATAAAGAGAAAACTGAAATTTTAGTAATTGGCAATAATGGATTCAATGAGGTTATCAGAAATAAACTTGATGCATTAGGATTAAAAGTTAAGATGGAAGTAAAAAACTTAGGGGTAACTGTTGACTGTAATCTGAATTTTAAATCGCATATTCATCAGACCACTAGGACAGCATTTTTTCACTTAAGAAACATAGCAAAAGTTAGACTTCTTATATCATTGAAAGATGCTGAGAAATTAATTCACGCTTTTGTTTTCAGTAGACTAGATTACTGTAACGCACTCCTCTCAGGACTACCCAAAAAAGACATAAATCACTTGCAACGAGTGCAGAATGCAGCTGCTAGAATCCTAACTAGGAAAAGAAAATCCGAACACATTTCTCCAGTTTTGATGTCACTACACTGTTTGCCTGTGTCATTCAGGATTGACTTTAAAATACTGCTTATGGTTTATAAAGCCTTAAATAATCTCACTCCATCTTATATATCGGAATGTCTGACACCCTATATTCCAAATCGTAACCTTAGATCCTCAAATGAGTGTCTCCTTAGAATTCCAAAAGCTAAACTTAAAAGAAGTGGTGAGGCGGCCTTCTGCTGTTATGCACCTAAAATCTGGAATAGCCTGCCAATACGAATTCGCCAGGCTAATACAGTAGAGCACTTTAAAACACTGCTGAAAACACATTACTTTAACATGGCTTTCTCCTAACAACAACAACAACAACATTTATTTATATAGCACATATTCATACAAACAGTAGCTCAAAGTGCTTTACATAATAAAGAATAGAAAAATAAACACAATATGAAAACAAAATAAATCAGCATTAATTAACATCGAATAAGAGTAAGGTCCAATGGCCAGGGGGGACAGAAAAAACAAAATAAAAACTCCAGACGGCTGGAGAAAAAAAAATAAAATCTGTAGGGATTCCAGACCATGAGACCGCCCAGTCCCCACTGGGCATTCTACCTAACATAAATGAAACAGTCCTCTTTGGATTTAGGGTTCTCACGGAAAGGCTTGATGATGATGGTCACGTAGAATTCTGCCTTTTAGTCCATCCATCATTGTTGGAGCATCATGAAGCTTTGAGTAGGTGGAGGTGGCGCAGGCCACCACCACAAAGAAACCGGAAAAAGAAACAGAAAAGAGAGTAGGGGTCAGTACGGATTGTAGAGCTACCCTGAATAGTTATTATGAGGAAATTGAACATATAGAGTATCAGGATTAAGTTAAATTAAGTTAAATTGAAGTTATAGAAAGGCCATGTTAAAGTAATGTGTTTTCAGCAGTGTTTTAAAGTGCTCCACTGTATTAGCCTGGCGAATTCCTATTGGCAGGCTATTCCAGATTTTAGGTGCATAGCAGCAGAAGGCCGCCTCACCACTTCTTTTAAGTTTTGTTCTTGGAATTCTAAGGAGACACTCATTTGAGGATCTGAGGTTACGATTTGGAATATAAGGTGTCAGACACTCCGATATATAAGAAGGGGCGAGATTATTTAAGGCTTTATAAACCATAAGCAGAATTTTAAAGTCAATCCTGAATGACACAGGTAACCAGTGTAGTGACATCAGAACTGGAGAAATGTGTTCGGATTTTCTTTTCCTAGTTAGGATTCTAGCAGCTGCATTCTGCACTAGTTGCAAACGATTTATGTCTTTCTTGGGTAGTCCTGAGAGGAGTGCGTTACAGTAATCTAGTCGACTGAAAACAAACGCGTGAACTAATTTCTCAGCATCTTTCAGTGATATAAGAGGTCTAACTTTACTTATGTTTCTTAAGTGAAAAAATGCTGTCCTAGTGATCTGATTAATATGCGATTTAAAATTCAGATTACAGTCAACAATTACCCCTAAGCTTTTTACCTCCGTCTTGACTTTTAATCCTAATGTATCCAGTTTATTTCTAATAGCCTCATTGTATCCATTATTGCCAATCACTAAGATTTCAGTTTTCTCTTTATTTAACTTGAGAAAGTTACTATTCATCCATTCTGAGATACAAGTCAGACATTGTGTTAGTGAGTCAATAGAATCGGGGTCATCAGGTGCTACTGATAAATACAGCTGTGTGTCATCAGCATAGCTGTGGTAGCTCACGTTGTGCCCTGAGATAATCTGACCTAACGGAAGCATGTAGATTGAGAATAACAGCGGACCCAGGATAGAGCCTTGTGGAACACCAAATCGGATATCATGTGTCTTTGAGTTGTAATTACCACAACTAACAAAAAATTTTCTCCCTGTCAGGTAGGATTCAAACCAATTTAAGACACTGCCAGAGAGGCCCACCCATTGACTAAGGCGATTTCTAAGAATATTATGATCAATAGTGTCAAATGCAGCACTCAGATCTAAGAGGATGAGAACAGATATATGGCCTCTGTCTGCGTTCACTCGCAAATCATTTACTACTTTAACGAGTGCAGTTTCTGTGCTGTGATTTATTCTAAAACCCGACTGAAATTTATCAAGAATAGCATGTTTATTTAGGTGGTCATTTAACTGCATAATGACTGCTTTCTCCAGAACTTTGCTTAAGAAAGGCAGGTTAGAGATGGGTCTAAAATTTTCAAGGGCCGAGGGGTCAAGATTATGTTTCTTAAGAAGGGGTTTAACTACAGCAGTCTTAAGACAGTCTGGGAAGACCCCCGTATCTAATGACGAATTTACTATGTCCAGAACATTATCAATTAGCACGCCTGATACTTCTTTGAAAAGCCTTGTTGGTACTGGGTCAAGGACGCAGGTGGAGGATTTTAATTGAGATATTATTTTTTGTAAATCAGGTAAATCTATCCTAGTGAAAGAGTTTAATTGGATTATAACAGGATGCTGGGGTTTAGGAGGATCCTTAGTGTTTGAGGGATATACTATGTTATTTCTAATATCATTAATTTTTTGATTGAAAAATACAGCGATAGCCTCACAGGTGTTATTGCAAGTACTTAGGAGGCATTCCTGTGAGTTACCTGGGTTTAGTAGGTGATCAATTGTAGAAAATAAGACTCTGGGATTACTAGCATTGTCATTTATAATCTTGGAGAAATAACAGCGTCTCTCAAGACGGACAGTGTTATTGTATTCTGTTATTTTGACTTTTAATATTTCATAGTGGATAGTTAGTTTAGTCTTCCTCCATTTACGTTCAGCTCTGCGGCATGTTCTCTTTAAGTCCGACACTCTTTGGGTCTTCCATGGTATAACAATACTAGAGGATTTTTTTACTGTCTTTTCAGGTGCAACTATGTCAACAGCAGCTCTCACTTTAGTATTAAATTTTTCGCCTTACTATTTACATTATCCTCGCTATTATAGTTGGAACTATAAACGGACTGATTGCTTAGAATGTTTGTAAGTTTTAAAGCTGCTGCTGAGTCAAAGAAGCGTTTTTTAACAATATGCTTCTCATGAGTGTTTTTTATCATTATTTCTATATTAAAAAGTAGAAGAAAATGGTCCGATAGACCAATATCAATGATCTGCTTTACCTCAACTTTCAGTCCTTTAGTAATTACTAAGTCTAACGTATGACCTGCTTTATGTGTAGGCTGATTTACGAGCTGCCTCAAATCAAATGAATCCAGGAGGTTCATAAATTCTTTTACTTTTAGATCACACTGATTATCTATATGAAAATTAAAGTCGCCAACTATTAGGAGTGTGTCATAGTTAGTAACTAACTAACTAACTACTAACTTCACTTTAACTTTATCCTGATACTCTGTATGTTCAATTCATCATAATAACTATTCATAGTGGCTCCAAAATCCGTACTGACCCCAACTCTCTCTTCTGTTTCTTTTTCCGGTTTCTTTGTGGTGGCGGCCTGCGCCACCACCACCTACTCAAAGCATCATGATGCTCCAACATTGATGGACTGAAAGCCAGAAGTCTACGTGACCATCATCATCGAGTCCTTCCATGAGAACCCTAAATACAAAGAGGACTGTTTGATTTATGTTAGGTAGATTGCCCAGAGGGGACTGGGCGGTCTCTTGGTCTGGAATCCCTACAGATTTTATTTTTTTTCTCCAGCCTCTGGAGTTTTATTTTTTGTTTGTTTTTTCTGTCCACCCTGGCCATCGGACCTTACTTATTCTATGTTAATTAATGTTGACTTATTTTTATTTTTTATTGTGTCTTCTATTTTTCTATTCTTCATTTTGTAAAGCACTTTGAGCTACATTTTTTTGTATGAAAATGTGCTATATAAATAAACATTGTTGTTGTTGTTGTTATCTACTATTAGAATATAAAAAACATTTCTGTTTTAACAATATGTTTACACAGATTACTGTAGAAACTGAACAGACATGAAATGCGTGTGTTCCAAACAACAATCTATTATTTCCACTCTAAAACTCCACTTCACTCCCAGAAAATCAATCAAGGCATGAGCTGGGAGAAGTTTGTGCACGTTCTAAGTCGGTGGGGGGATGGAATAGCCGGCTACTTGCAGCTTTTCTTTTATCAGCACATTTAGATTAACAAAAGATGCTGGCGGAGAGGTGAGAACGGTTTTAAGAAGCGATTTAAGATGGGACGGATTTACGAGTTTTTTCGTAGGCTCTGGTAATTCTAGTGTTAATAAAAGTTCCATAGATAGATCAAATTTTATTTGTCCCCAGGGGGAAATTTGGCTCTTAAGAGAAGCTCTTTAAATAAATAAATGCACACATAAATGGTTATATGAGTAAATACATAAATATACACACACACACACACGTTGGTCTGAACAAAGAAGAAAATTCAAAAGAAAGAAAATTTCTGACTTGGCAGTCCCAGTAAGGCACTATGCAGGTGTATTTTTGTTGGTACAAAGACGCCCCAGTAGCATTTCTTGACACACTTGTGCTGAATGATTCTTTGGCTGAAAGTCCTCAATATTATTGTAACAGAGAGATGATTTGCAGTATTGTTCATAACAGCATTCAGTTTTGTTTTAATTCTTTTCTTTGCTACAACCTCCTAGGGGTCCAGAGTGCGTCCTATAATTGAGCTGCCCTTTTAACACTAGAATTACCAGAGCCTACGAGAAAACTTGTAAATCCGTCCCACCTTAAATCTGTTCGTACCTCTACATCAGCATCTTTTGTCCTGTAAATGTGCCGATTAAGACACGCAGCAAGCAGCCTGCTATTTCATCCCCCCACCGTCGCAGAACGTTCATAAAGTTCTCCTAGCTCATGCCTTGTTTGATTGTCTGGGAGTGAAGTGCTGGAGTTTTAGAGTGGAAATAATAGATCGTTATTTGGATCACATGCATTTCATGTGTGTTCTGTTTCTACAGTAATCTGTGTAAACACATTGTTAAAACAGAAACTTTTTCATATTTTAGTAATAAATGTTACAAAATGTACGTATAAACTATAGAATGTGTGAAGCCTGAAGTCCAAAGATCAAATAAACACTTTCAAAAAGGTTCAAGGACACTACAACAGCTTCCGTGGCGTACTGGTATGATTTGCTGACTTGTAATTAAGAGTCCCCGGTTCGATCCCCACTGCCTCCTATATTTGCCGTTTTCAGAAGTGAGCTGCTCTTATTGTTAATATTATACAGTACACACATACATTTGTTTTGCGTCTGTAACAGACCGTGTACATTTATAGTACTGTACTTGTAAAAGTTACCTTTTTTTCACTTTTATTCTCTCAGTCACAATCACAATACATACAGTGGTGTGAAAAACTATTTGCCCCCGTCAAGTACATGCCCACTATCCAGTCATTTGCTCACATTTGAATCACATGCATTTTTGCTAATACAATGTTAAACAGATGTTTCCAGAAAAATCAGCACTCATTATAAATAGGAAGTCACATTGGACTGAATTCTTGAACTGAAGAGAGAACTCTTGACCAATGAATGAGCAAGAGAGGCAGATTGTTTGTCATTGTACTTTATTGGTCACCATTAACTTCTATTATATCATGACATCTTTATTCTTCATGAGAACAAGGATTACAAATTAAAAAATCTTAGTATTCACTGCATCTTTACAAAACACTTAAGAGTAAGTTACATCCTCATGCAGTATAAATAAATCATTTAACACTTAATTAAATGGGCATAAAGTATTTAGAAAATAAACAATATATGTTCTTAAAATTCAGTTTGATGTATAACATAACACTCCCAAACCTTTGCACATACAGTTAACTGACAGGCTTGCAGTATCTCACTCTGTCTTCTCAGTCATACAGTTTAAACCTATTTCCTCATGGATTATCGGGAATGCAGAGAAATCAGTCAGGTTTATTCTGAAAAAATGGACCAGCAAGAGGTGACATTCTCATTATTAAAATTCTTTTTCTGGGCTAAAAATCTGTCCATCATGAAGTGAACAGATAACCAGACTTCTTAGTTTCTTGAGTTGAGACTTCATCTCATAATACAATACAATGCACTACAAACTATTTTTGTATAGAAGTCTTCACTGAATTCTTAGGTAAAATTCAATTAATAATTACTAAATACTGAATTACTACAAATAAAGATACAGATTTTGTAAAACAAACAGAAAACAAAGAAGAACCTTATTAACATAAATGGAAACCAACAGTATCTGTCCATTAGTTAATTGATGAACTATAGTCAGTTGACAACTGAGGAGATTAAAATTGTAAAAGAGAAATACAAAAACAGACACACTCACAGTCCTGGGGACCTGCTCAACCTCTTCTATGCATCTCTTAATGTGTTCCTATTAGTTTGTTCTCAAAAAAGGCAGCACCATAATCACACTCCTGAGAATATGTGTTTTACAACAGAAATGAAAATATTATATTTTGCATTCATACTGTAATTTCATCCTTTACTGCCTTCATGTTCATAATTAATAAACAGGATGTTCAACCCTTGTTAAATAACTTGGTTTTATGCTCAGCAATTACATTTTAAAGTTCATCAACATAATAAACAAAAACTGTTGCATCTAAGGCAAAGTGAAGAATTACCATTTAATTGCAGAATATTTTGGAAGACAGACATACGTGAATACCTTTAACATCTCTGGGGCATACAGCTGCATGCAATTAAAAGGAATATTTATCATTATTAGTCAATTGCAGAGTTCTTGCAAGTCACCAATATTCCCTACAGTTTACAGATTTAGACAGCATGGAGCTCAACAGGAGTTACCTGAGTGATTATGCATCCTGACAGCTGTAAAGTATCTGTTTACATTTTTTTTCCCTGAGATGACTGCCATAGCATATCTTGGAAGTCACATCTGTCTGTTGTATAAATATATTAATATATACAAGGTCAAAAAATGTAAATGGAGATTGCGTTTTGGGTTATTTTTCCAATGTCCCTATTTTCCTTTTTTTTTGGTTGCCAAAGTAAATTTTAACTGTATATATAATGGTAATGGGGTGCAATAGTTAATAAAGTAATTATTCAGAATACTGCACTGTCAAATTGTAGACATTAGAAATATTCAATCAGTTATGCTGTATGTTTGGGATTTGTGAGCTGCAGTAATTAAAATGTCAGATACAGTAAATAAATGCATGGATTTAAATCAAAGAGAGAAAAACATAACTTAGTTAAGTGAAATAAATATAACAGAATTTAAAATAGACTGCAGGCAAAAAGCCATGAAGTGTAAGAATTTTAAAAATGCAATGTCTTGAACATGTCCTTCGTCATTAACTAGGAATTGTTCAATTCTTTTTTAGTATATGTTGTGGCGAGTGGCTGGGGGTTGTACCCAGCCAGGACGCCTAGAAGGACCAGAGGAGGGATTACGCCTCCTCCAGACCACGAGGGGGTGACCACCCTGGTGGCTTTGGGGACCACGGGAACAGAGCTTAGAAGCTCAACCCTATAGGGGCCCATGGTCACCGCCAGGGGGCGCCCGGATGCCTGAGGAGCCATGGCCCTCAGTACTTCCGCCACACCCAGAAGTGCTAGAGGGAAGAAGACCAGGGACACACGGAGTGCTTCCGGGTGCACAGCTGGCACTTCCGCCACACCTGGGAGGGCAGACGGAAGGTTATCGGGAGGCATCTGGAGCTTGTCCCGATGTGTATAAAAGGGACTGCCTCTCTCCATTCGATCAATGGATTTGGGAGTGGAGAAAGGCAGAGCTCGGTGGAGAGGAGTGGAGGCGGACCCGAGAAAGGCATTGTGTTGAAGGCCTGGGGCCTCATGCATAACGCCGTGCGTAGAATTTGCACTATAACATGACGTAAGCACAAAAGCCTAAATGTGCTTACGCACAGAAAAATCTAGATGCAGGTATCTATGCGTACTCCAACTTCCACGGTCTTCCGCTCCATAAATCCCGGTCAGTGTGAAAAGTAACGCTCGTGCACGTGCCTTCTGTCCCGCCCCCCAACTCCTCCCAGAATTACGCCTCTATGAATATGCAAATCAATATAAATCACCCTTAAGCTCAGCCTTCTGTGAAAAGACAATGGAATAAGCAAGAGGGTAAATGGAAGAATTTCAGCGAATACCAAGTGGAGGCAAGGAAAAAAATACTATTTGTTGGTTTAAACAGTGGTATAAACAACAAAAGGAAGCTGATCGCCTGACATAGTCGCACAGTGCCCAAAATAAAAAAGAAGTTGTCACATATCAAATTCGCCGTGAAAAGGCAAGTTGCAGCCCACCGTCTGAGTGTCATATGAAAGCTTATTTGGGTACAGAGAAAAAAAAAGGCACACAGTAGGAAAAAAGGACGAAATGTCAACTTCAATCTCGAAATTTCCACTTTAATTACGTAGTTTATTTTGTCATTAAAGTAAAACATCATAAACTTCATCTTAAAGTTGTTTAATTAACCAGTTTCTCAAATCACATCGTAATTAAAGTAGCACATTAAATGCTTTGTTTTGTATTTGATCTTTTGCTCTATGTGTGTGAATCACTACGTGCTTCCGCTTTCTCTTTCTCCGACAGGACACAGAATCCATTACATTCGTAATATTACAGCTCTCTGAATAATTAAAATACTGAGATGTATACGTGACACCTTTTTCATGATGATAGGAGTTAAAGCATGTTATTAAACAGGGGAATACGGTGCGTGATTGTGCGTGACCTTCGATGAAATTATTGTAGCAGTACTGTCTCTTTCAAACGTACTAATCTCCAATTCCTGTCCTTACTTTTCTTTCTCCACATACCCAATCACCACACAATCAGCTCTCTAATAGACGTTAAGCCATCTGTAAGCTTACAACGACGATTCTTGAAAACTTTTAAGGAACACTGAAATATCTTTGTAGTACAAGTTTAATTATTCTATCCATCTATCCTTCCAGTGTCGCGTCAGCCCCAGAAAGAATACAGCACAAGGTAGGATCAATCCGTGAACTAGCTAGCGCTGCAGAACCGTTTCCTCACATGTTTAATTATTAACAACATAGATTATTTAAATGAAGTTAAAGTTTTATCTATATAATATAATCAACATATTTTGCTGCATTTTATCTTAAAAATGATATAATCATCATATGTAAATTCATGCTTTATAAAGTGGCACAGGTTGTGCAATATTGTAACTGTAGTGCAAGTTTACAGTGAGGTGATTGTACTTATAAGTACTAACAGTTCTACAAGGAGCCCTTGAAGGACTGATGGACTGATTGACTGTTTCTGAACCACGAGGTCCGTACAGGAAAGACTTTGAAACGTTTTTCCGTGGCTGAGGCAGCGTGTGCTTGATGCTGTATACCAATAATTCTCTTTCCAATCAGCTGCTGCTGTGATTCCCCACTCAGATACAGTGATATAGATACTGAGTGTTGCAATGAGAGTAATATGGAAAAAGATGATCCGCTGTGGCAAACCTTAACAGAAGCAGCTGAAAGAAGAAAAAAAGTTGCTTTGAAAGTAACAACGCTAAAGCAGTTATGGTATTTGGAATACTATGGCTATTCCCTGAACAGTATATTGTTACAAGTTAATTACAATCAGATGCATTACACTAATAAACAATATGCGGTTAGTTTCAGTGTATTTATAAAGCTGCGGCAGGAATGTGGCTCTAAGAAATAAAGATAAACCACACAGTAACAGTAGCACTGCTTTGACGCTGTCTGTAAAACCAAGCGGAGAACTTGCGTACGACATGGTATGAAGTACCGTGGAAAAGTGCTTGGCTTTACGCCAAGTGTAGGTTTTATACATCGTGATTTGAACGTCGAAAAGTTCTTATGCAACATTTCTGTGCGTACGTATTGTTTATGTGTGAGGCCCCTGGACTTTGGGGAAGTACTGGGGTTGTGTGTATCGCTTCTGTAAATATGGACATTGTATATAACCGTGTGTTGGGTGAACTATCAGTGTCCACCTTTCTGTGTCCGGGCCAGTCTCCACAATGTATAAGTTCAATACTTTACTGCCACCTTCCACACAAGATAAGGGCAGGTTAATACAATAAAAATGTGTTTATTTTGCTTTGTTGTTGTCTTAAAAGGATAAACTGAAAATGATGGCATGTCTTTTAAATATTAAAGGCTGCATATGTATAACAATAATGATAGATACAAGGTGAACAAGGTTAGAATTCAAACTATGATGTACACAGTGTGTCAGAACACTCCATCTTTCTCCCCTAAAACCATCCCAGATTAAAATCATATTTTGTGAAAAATTTGGCAAATACCACACATGTCACGAGTGAATAATTATTTTTCATTTCATCTAGTTGAAATTCTCTGTTAGGCGAAGTTTAGTTTATTGTGGTGGCTTGGCCATGTTCAAATCTATTGCCTGTGTCTGTGACCATTAACCTGTCATTTTTTCAATTCAATTCAGTTTTTTTTGTATAGCACTCTTCACTGAGTGCAGGCACAGAGACATGTGACAAGATACACTAGCATGCAGAATTTACCACATGAATGTTTACAATGCATTTTTCAGGAACTAATTTACATTGAATGTTTCCATCCATCCATCCATTTTTCAACCCGTTGAATCCGAAC
This sequence comes from Polypterus bichir lapradei, assembly GCA_026402145.1. Taxonomy (NCBI): domain Eukaryota; kingdom Metazoa; phylum Chordata; class Cladistia; order Polypteriformes; family Polypteridae; genus Polypterus; species Polypterus bichir. Next base: position 79,726,499 of record JANRMT010062792.1, read on the forward strand.
ACAGGGACACGGGGGTCTGCTGGAGCCAATCCCAGCCAACACAGGGCGCAAGGCAGGAACCAATCCCGGGCAGGGCGCCAACCCACCTCAGGACACACACATCCACAGGCACACACCAAGCACACACTAGGGACAATTTAGAATCGCCAATCCACCTAACCTGCATGTCTTTGGACTGTGGGAGGAAACCGGAGTACCCGGGGAAAACCCACGCAGACACGGGGAGAACATGCAAACTCCACGCAGGGAGGACCCAGGAAACGAACCCGGGTCTCCTAACTGCAGGGCACATTGAATGTTTCCCAATATTTAAACTGATTGCAATTAGGAATTCGGGTGCCTACTGTCTGAAATTCCCATTGCATAAATGTTACCCCTTCCCTTATGTTGATCACCCTAGAGGCATAGGACAGTCTGCCAGACAGGGAGGCGTGAGGAACTGTTTCTGGATCAGGACTGGCATACAGAAAGGTTACTGAAGTGTAATCATCAAGACTTGCCCAGTCAGGGTGCCTCCTGGAACCTGAAGAGTCTTGACACTGCTAAGAAAGCAAGGAACTGAAGTGTATAGTCCAGGATATTACAAGTAAAAGGAAACTGAGAGTGTCAAGAACGCTAGCACTCTCTCACAGCCTGAAGGTGTTTTAGACAGGAGAAATTTTCAGAAAATTTAAATTTCTCTATGTGGTTTAGTGCCAAGTTGCTACTCATTTCAAAAAGAATATTTTCTGAAAGTAAAAATAATAATCCATGTAGCAGCTACTCTGCAGTTTTAGCATTTGTTACATTGCTACTAACACACTGTAAAGTTTGTCCTTGAAAAAGCTGTGATGTTTAGGGGTTCCATGGAGTTAGAGGTACTCTATCTAGTATGTAGAGAGAAAAGTCTACAATTTGTTTAACATTACTGTTAACATCTGTGAAATTAACTTCTAGTGCTGTCTATATATAGCGAATACAGTGATAGAAAAGTGTGTTAAAAAACAAAGACATTTTAAGTAAGGTTCTAAATCACAACATTTTAAAGTAAAAGATAAGGTGTTGGACCAATGTTGCACACATACATTTCTTTTAGAAAGGTGTTAATTTAAAATGGGTACACTAAAAGGTGCAATCAGAATTTTCTTTTGAAGTTCTGGTCTTTCTAACGTATGCTTTAACTGTCTTCATCAAGTTTTCATGGCCAGCAGGAATAAACAGCTAAGAAAATGAATATTAACCTCCAATGTTCTAAGCCATAGTGTTTTTCAGTGATGTTGAAAAAGTGATATATATCACTTTTTACAGAAAATGCTGTACTTTTCCAAAATGACCATGTTCACATTATAATTTAGTTAAAACATAGTATAAATAGCCAGAAAGTGGACAAGCCTTTGGATATACTATATCAATAACACCACACATCTGATTAATCACTTCATGTACTGTAAATGAATCGTGATCTGTTAACTCTAGTAATTCATGCCAATGCCCTGGGGCCTCATGCATAAAGCAGAAATGTACTTACGCACAAAAAATCCAGATGCATAAATCTGTGCGTTCGCCAATTTCCACGTTCTTCCACTACATAAATCCCAGTCAGCATGAAAAGTAACACATGCTGCTGCCCCACCCCAACTCCTCCCAGAATTACACCTCTTTGAATATGCAAATCAATATAAATAGCACTTCATCTTAAAAATGATATAGTCATCATATGTAAGTACTCGCTTTATAAAGTGGCACAGGTTGTGTAATACTATAACTGTATTGCAAGTTTACAGTGAGGTAACTGTACTTATAAGTACAAACAGTTCTACAAGGAGCCCTTGATGTACTGATTGAGTGCGTTTATAGTCCTTGGGATGAAACTGTTTCTGAAACGCGAGGAAAGGCCCTGAAGCGTTTGCCGTATGACAACAGTTCAATAGACAGCATGGCTGAGGCAGCGTGTGCTTGATGCTGTATACAACAACAACAACAACATTTATTTATATAGCACATTTTCATACAAAAAATGTAGCTCAAAGTGCTTTACAAAATGAAGAATAGAAAAATAGAAGACACAATAAAAAATACAAATAAGTCAACATTAATTAACATAGAATAAGTAAGGTCCGATGGCCAGGGTGGACAGAAAAACCAAGAAAAAACTCTGGAGAAAAAAAATAAAATCTGCAGGGATTCCAGACCAAGAGACCCCTCTGGGCACCAATACCAATAATTCTCTTTCTGATCAGCTGTTGTACAGCTGTGATTCACACTTAGATACAGTGATATAAAAACTCCGAGTGGTGCAGTGAGAGTAATATGGAAAAAGATGATCCAATGTGGCAACCCCTAACGGGAGCAGCTGAAAGAAGAAGAAAAAGGTGCAGTGAGTGTAACAACGCTAAAGCAGCTATGGTATTTGGAATAGTTTGACCATTCTGTGGACCATTACAGTGGAACCTCGGTTCACGACCATAATTCATTCCAAAACTCTGGTCGTAAACCGATTTGGTCGTGAACCGAAGCAATTGCCCCCATAGGATTGTATGTAAATACAATTAATCCGTTCCAGACCGTACAAACTGTATGTAAATATTTTTTTTTTAAACATTTTTAAGCACAAATATAGTTAATTACACCATAGAATGCACATCATAATAGTAAACTAAATGTAAAAACATTGAATAAGACTGAGAAAACCTTGAACAACAGAGAAAACTAGCATTGCAAGAGTTTGCGCTATAGCCTTACGACCCGATCGCTATAAACACTTTTTTTAATGAGTTTTAAGCACAGGGGAAAAAAAGGAATATTTGAACAAATCCAAACTTTATTTAAAAACCAACCATAAGCAACCAAGAAATTAACTTTGCAGGAGTTCATACTAATAGCCTTACAACCCGATCGCTGTAAACACTTTTTTTTAAAATGAGTTTTAAGCACAGGGGGAAAAAAAAGGAACATTAGAACAAATCCAGAACAAATCCGAACTTTAAAAACCAACCACAAGCAACCAAGAAAGTAACATTGCAGGAGTTCACACTAATAGCCTTACAACCCGATCACTGTAAACACTTTTTTTTAAAATGAGGTTTAAGCACAGGGAAAAAAATTAACATTTGAAAAATCCGTAACTTAATAAACAACCAAGAAAGGTAACATTGCAACAATTCAGGCTACGAACCGAAAAATGAACATTTCAAAAATCGGTAATACAAAAACTAACCACAAACCACCAAGAAAACTAACCTTGCATGAGTCAAGTTCTGGCATGAAGTGAGGAGGAACTGGGTGGAGAGGAGGTTACAGTGCTTAGGTTAACTGCAAAAGCACACGAAATACCGTAGAGCACAAGATTTCACAGGTAAAAGCACGCACGTCTGACTGAGAACAATGAATAGGGAGAGGCTGAACACATGCTTAAATACAGTAATTGGCGCGTACGAACCAGAAGGGAAATGAAATAGAGCACAAAGAGTTCACAGCGAAAGCACGCATGCACATGCAAGCACGCACGTCTGACTGAGAACAATGTAACACGTTCGTGAACCGAGGTTCCACTGTATATTGTCACAGGTTAATTACAATCAGATGCATTAAACTAATAAACAATATCTGCTTGATTTCAGTGTATTTATAAAGCCACGTCAGGGATATGGATATAAAAAAGAAAGGAAAACCACACAGGAACAGTAGCACTGCTTTGATGCTGGGTGCCGCCAGTCTGCAAAACCGTGAGCAGAACTTGCGTACGACAGGGTATGAGCTACCGTGGAAATGTGCGTGGCTTTATGCCAAGTTTAGGTTTTATACATCCCAATTTGAATGTGGAAATGTTTGTACGCAACATTTTTGTGCGTACGCACCGTTTATACATGAGGCCCTGATCTCTAAAACATGCAAATTAGACAGAGAATGAGGCAGGGCTGAACCCATGCTAATTTAACCTGATGACTGTTCGTTTTGGAACACCTCTTATTTACACTTCTTTATCTTAGCATTTAATTGGTCTAGGAAGTCAATTCAGTACTTGATTGGTTGTCTAAAATGTCATTCTTACAAAGCTTTTTACATAGAGTCCATAAATTACTATTCTCAACCTCCTTCTTTGATGACTATATATACAATGTACAATTCAAACTTTTATTTCTACACTTGTTTTTCTGATTTTGAGGAGATGTCAAAGATACTCTGATTGCTGTATGGACATCCAGAGCTGCAGTTGTGTGCTTTTAAACACATTTTATCATTTTTTTCTAAGTAAAACAATTTGTTTAAAATATGATTTTAAATATAGGGTGACTTCAAGATCATATCTCTAGCCTGTCAGTGGACCTGCTGACTTCAGACTGTTAATATGCAGAAAATGTGCAACTGAGTCTCAGAGAATTTTAGCTGTCATAATTCCTGCCACCCAAAACTCAAATTGCAGGCCTCAGATTGTACAAAAAGTCAGACCTCACTTCTTTACACCTCTAGACAGACTCCACCTGCCACCTTGCTCAAAACTCAGATGTCTTTTAAATACCAAAAAGTTCAAAAGTGTCCACAACAAAACCAAAATGCTACATTTTTAAAGATATTTATTAAAAATTTCAAAAATCAAAGAGGTCCAAAAAGGCAAAGCAAGAAAAAAGTAAAAAAAAAAAATGTTAACATTTTTTAACATGTTAACATTGATTATGTTAACAGAACATAATCAAAATTAATAACTATGTATACATAAATAAAGCACTGTTATGTTAAAACCCTCAAAGTTTTCATTTATATCATGTAAAAGAGCTAAATTCAAACGTGTTTTGTATTAATCTGTAAGTAAGTTGTTTTTCTCATTTGTCCTTAATGAGATAAACACGAGTACCTGCCTAACATTTACTAGTTCCTAAAGAAAACAATGAAGAGCTGAAAAAAGTTATTGGCAAAACAGTAAACCATTCTCAAACCTCGCAATCACAACTATATAAACTTTTCATACAAAAATATAAAAATTTAAAAGTAAATATTTGACTTTTTTGTTATCTGGCCGGCCTCCTGTATGTGGAGCCTAAGGAGGCGGGGACAACTAATTAGGCAGCTGGGGTATGAACACAAGCAGTACTTAAGACATAACTGAAGAGAAATCATGAGCTTTGTCATTGCTTGTGGTTAGTTTTCAGTTCTACCTTTATTTTATGATATTTATATTTTATGGCTTTTAATCCCTGCATTTTTAAAGGTACTGTTTTTGGATTACCGTAGATCCCGGAATACAAGCCGAGAATTTCGTCCTAGATTTTTGGCTTGGAGTTTGGGGTTCGGTTTATACAACGAGTATCATTTCAGATTCCAGATTTCCAGCGCAATGCCGGTTTTGCCGATGAATACGGAAGTAAATAATGACGAAACCACAGAGCCATCTTTCAGATGAAGAAGTAACTTTGCATGTCGGTACTTTAAATTAAATAAAGAATTTATTCAAAAAAGTGTTTTAGTTGTTGATTTTATTAATAAAATTTATAATAAATTATCGGGAAGTTTAAAATAAAATTTATTTTGATTCACGATCCACATCTTGCGTTACGAAACGGATGCGGTCACGTGTATCCGCTTGCGCGATTGTAAACAAACAACCGAGAGCGTTAGTAGCGTCAGTTGGAGCCCAGATACATGTGTTTGTGGATGTAATTTCAAAACGAAGATGGACATTGTGTGGAAATATCTCCTCCTCCTCCTCCTCCATTCCTGCAGCCCAAAGATGTCAAATTAAATGGTGAGTACAGTATGAAATTGTTTCTAGAATAGAATGCCTTTTACTGTCACTATACGCATCTACAATGAGATTAAAAGCAGCTCCTTCAGTGCAGAAAAAAGTTCTGTATAGGGCTTGTATGGTTGTTTTTTAGCCTTAGCATAACGCTGTATCTGCGGCCCCGCTTCTGCTTTCTTTCCCTCCTCCGTCTGAGTCGTCTCCTAGACCCGACAACAAACCACGGAGAGCCCGCTGGTCTCGCTATGTTGTCTGGGATGTTGTGCGTGTGATGAAAAACACTCAAAACAGATGTCTGGCTCTGGACACCGATGTCTATAAGGTTCTGAATGGTGTAGCGGATGTTCGCCGAACCGATCGTGCACAAACAAGGACAAAAAAAAAGTACAAAAACAACAAAAAAGTGCACTGAAAAGGAGAGCCCTGAGCCGCTGCGTGCCGCCATGCTCCTAGCCTAATCGAAGTAGGCTAGGCACTTTTTATAACTTTTTGGTTAGTACATTAGAAAAAATATTGGTGTTTTTTATTATGAAAAGGTTAAGTAAGTGTTGTAGTGGGAGGTTTGGAACGCATTATGGGTTAGCCTTTGCGAACGAATTAAGTTCGTAAGTCAAGGGTCCACTGTATTGCGTATTTAAGTTAATCAAATTTATAACAAGTCTCCGGAAATCCATCCGCCGATGTACCATATTTGCGTATATAGTTTCAACACAAAGGTTCCAATTTACCAAACTTCTCCGCAATCACTTCCTAGTTTCCATCAAAAATGCCGGCAGTCTCAAATTCTCGCCGATAAACATTATAAATATACCCGAAGAGACATTTTTAAGGAAATTTAGAAAATTTTGCTTGGAGAAGGGGGTCGGCTTAAATACCGGTCATCGGCAAATACATGTAATTTAGTCGGTAGAGAAGGGGATTGGCTAATATACCGGGTCGGCTTGTATTCCGGGATCTACAGTATGTTTCTTCATTTTATAAACCTATTTTTTGTTCTGTTCTCCTGCCTTGCCTTTTGTGCTCTTTTTTTGGTAAAATAAATTATTTTATAATGAAAATAATTTCTTTAAGTCATGACTATGTTTCTTATTTAACCTTTTCAGTCTTTGTTTTATCTCTTAACCAAATAATCTTTTTCTCATTTGTAGTTTTAAACAGTTCAGAATTAATTTATGTACTTTTATATGAGATTAATATATCTGTCTTACTTTTCAAGAGAGCCCTTATTTTCCAGGACTTTTGTATACTGTTGCTAGGGTGGTTGTCACAATGAGATGACTGGGGTCATGACCTGTGATGTCATTAGGTCAACAAGATTCAGATCACAGCTGTACAAGTTTGGATAAAGGTACTTCTTTGTCGGTTTGTGGTTTTGTGTTGTTTAATACAATTTAATTTTAATTTTTTTTTTTTTTAATATAGGACATACTTTTGGTTACTGAATTTAGGCTTGGGTGACTTTTTAAATTTTTAATTTTCTAGTTGCTATTTTCCTCTGTGTCTGTTTCGCCCCAGACATAACAGTTTTGCTTTGTATAGAATGTGAGATTGCATAGTTTATATCTTCTGCTTTTACTAAACGTCTAGTTATTTTTGAACTGTAACATCTTTAGCCCCATTTTTGGACCTGTGCAACCAGGAAGTCTGCCACTTGAATAGGTGTTAGGCTGCCTGGGGTGAAGCCTAGATCTGAATTAAGGGCAGGGCTGGACTTTTGTGTGGGTTTTGCAAAGCCCTTTCTGTGCTTAGGTGCGGCAAGAAAGGACAAAAAGCACTACAATAAAGTCCAGAATTTGGTTGATTTTTCTTTTTTGTTTTTGATCAAGATTGGTTTTGTTGATAAGTAAATCTTCCAAGCATTGAACCCTGTTAGTTATCTGTCTCCCCAAAATACAGGTTAAATCTCTGCTGCTTAATTAATCTTCCTGTTGATCCAGAGTTGCCTTTTTCCAGTAAGAATTTAACAGTATTTGTTTTTTTTCTGTGAAATGTACCAGTCCAAATGTATCTCAATATAAATGTATCTGAAAACAAAACCAATTGAATAGTTATATATTCTGAAACACTGTTGCACAAATAAGATTGGTACCATTTCATATAATAGTAATGGAAGAAATATTAAGTAAATTACATAAGAACAACACAGATTCTATGTCTTGAACAATATTCGTAACAAAGTCTACAAATGAACAGATAGTAGACTATAATAACACTGATTATTTTAATGGGTTCAACGTAATCATTTAATTCAGCATGTATTTTCCCTGTCCATCTTTACACGTGCTAAAATAATAGGCATCAACAACAAGTATGCCTTAATAGAAATAAAGAAAAACAGTTTTATGTTTAATAACCAAAAATGTTTATGTGCTTGTTTGAAAGTATGATAAAAATATTATGTGATATGGCATACAGGTTCGCTGAAACATTTGTAAAATCTGTATTTTAAAAGACTTGTTGCATTTTATTTTGCCGTTATCATATATGGGGGGAAGTGATTACATTAGTTGATCTGTTTATATTAAAAGTGATACAACTTATACTTGACATATTAAGAGTAATAAGCAGAATGTAGTAAAATTTAAGGATGTTAGTTTTATTTTTAACTATATAATTTAAATTCAAATCAAAGAAACAGATTCAAGTATTCTCAATGGTAATGATGTATTCATTAGCTCTGCAGTTATTAGAATATTTCTTCAAGTACTGTACTGTACAAATCTCCTTGGGCACAACAATACGTCACTTGTCCTTTATGAGCAGTAATGGCAATTAAACAAGTGAATGAGTTTGAAATCTGATCCAGCACTCTAGGTTATTCTCTCACTACTGCCATTAACCCTTTTTCAGATATAATCATGAATCAATTGACTTTGAAAAAATGACCTTACCAGTGTTTTAAAAATGAAAATCCTTGAAAGGATATAGACGTGTATCTCAGTTATACAGTATTTCTGAAGCAATATATTCAAGTGGGAATATTGATGCTCCCCATATCTTTTCATATCATTATAATTATTATTTTGTGAACGATTTGCAAATATATTTTTAACTTTCAGTGTTTGGCTTGTTAGAGGTCTTTTGGGGCATGCACAGTGAATTAAAGGGAAATTTTCACAGGAAATCACCTAAAGAGAGACGGACACTCATTGGCCGCCGAGTACACCACTGCATGTCAGAATAAAAAATGGGAAAATGGGCATTACCAGGGGACAGGAGACCCTGTTCAATGTACTGGAGCCCAGACTGTGAAATGTTGCTCTATACCAGAAAGAGTCAAAGCCCATGAATAATTTACCTACACAGTGGCAGGTGCATATAGCCATTGTCTAATGTGTCTATCAGTTCATGGTTTGTATTTTCTGTTTATGCTTCTTTTTAATATCTCTTCAGATTTATTTAAAGTGATTTTTATTTGTTTATTATAGTTATTTATGTTCATAATATTTCAGTTTTGTGTAATTATTTTTCTATGTGGAAGAATGTGTTCTCTTACATTGCTTGTGTTTTATGCGTGGTTCCCAAGATGGGATGCATCCTGTCATTCTTCATCTAGGAACTGCCCACAGCCCTAAAAAGCCTGTGGAGACATATAGTTCAATAGGAAACATTGTTAAAATTTGGTGTTGGTGAGAGCTCTCTGTGTTTTGCTATTACTTATTTGAATTACTGGATTACAACATTCTTTGTTGTGTTGTTAACCTAACCATTCTTTCAGATTGTGTTTTGGGAGATTGTTTGCTACTCAATTGCCCATTTAAGCCAAGTCCATTTGTGACTGGTGCTTTTTGAGTTTTTGTTTGTAAAGAGTATTTTGGAAAATCTTTTTCTTTATAAAGTTTTTTTGTTTGCCCTTTAATAACAATCCAAATGTTCACGGCCACCCTTCCACTTATCACTTTTGTGATATTTGTTTGACTTTACTAGTTGTTTTGCTAGCTTCTCATTATTGGGCCCTACTTCATCGGAAGCCAGCAGGTTGCCTTGTGGCCTGGCTGAAGTTAAGGCTGCTTCCAGTGGGCAGTCATGGTAGGTTTGTGGTCTGCATCCCACCATCTTTTTGGAAACCTAACCATATTATAACTGGAGGAATCTTTCCAAATCAGGACATGCTGTCTATTTAACTGAAAGCCCAGGGAAACTGGTATGAGGACATTACTTTAACCTTTCCCTGGGTTTAACAAGACATTTTCCAGGCCTCTTTCAGATAATCTCCCCAGCTGCACATTGTGGAGCTCAGTCCTTTAAAGGGGGTACAGAGGGCTTAGAGACATAGAAAGTTCTAGTATGTTGACCATGACACCAAAGACTTACATCCTAACCCTGAAACTGAAATCTGGGATTGACCAAAAGTGACAACGCAAGGGTGTTTAAAGCCATATTAGCCAAATATACAATATGGTATAGTCTGTAGTTAGGAGAACAGACTGGGGTTAAGGTTCACTGGTAGGAGGAAGAATGAAAAACAAAACATTGAGAAAGAACACCAAGTTTTGGTTGATTTTTGATGTAAACAGAACATATATGCAAAACTTTTACCTATTAGAAGAAAGATTTCTCTCAGCTATTAGATGAGCCCCCCTGTCTGAGTCTGTGGTGTTGTGCCTCATTTCAGAACCAAAGGAAAAAGTTCACTTTACCTGACTAACAATCTGCTTGCCACAAAAACATAGCCTCCTCAGTACAGTAAGCAACATAAGCCAAGAGCAGCCTCTTACCCACCTAAAATTTTTCATACTAAGCGATGGTCAAATCAGCAGATACGAGAAAGTGCAGCTGCATTGCCAGGTGGGACGATGCATATGCAACACAACAACTTCAAAAATCTTTGTGGACTGCCAATGCTGAGTGTTTTGTAATCAGTCAACATACCACATGCTGTTTATTTACCTATACCATGAAATATGTAAGTATGGCTTTAAAGTTTAAACTATTTATTCAAAAAAGTGTTCATTTTTACTTCACATGTTATTGTATGATCCAGGAAGGAAAACAGATGCTTTGCTTTTCCCAATTAAATACTCAGTGATTTTATATCAAATAGCATAAAGACATATGCTATCATTTTAAATGAAAATCTGTGCAAACAAGATTCCATGTGCCAATAAATTATTTAGTTTTATGTGAAGTCAATCTCTTATTATTCCATGTTAGGCTATTTTATTTAGAGGTAGGTAGTAGTAGGTATGTCCTATCAGGAATCTGAGACGATGCGCCGTAAATTAGAATAAATGCATACAGACACCATTTGGTGTAACACAATTATCCCTGCAAAATGTTTGAAAAACTGATTTCAACCACTGGTTATGTATTTGGCTAAAGGCTTTTTATAGCAGGAAGCACCTCATGGAGCTGATGAACCGTATCATTAAGGCCGGGTTTAAACTTCACATGATGTGACGCGTGCTCCAGGGGATGCTCCTGCTACGCAAGCGTTTTACTGTTTATACTTGCGCGTGTACTGTACATAAATCTGGAGGACTCTACCAGGTGGCAGTGCGAGATATCACGGTGAGAACAGGTTCAGCTTTGCTGTGTTGTGAATTTCCTGGAACACCCATTAATTTCAATGACACCTTACCACAATATCTCTGAAAAGGATGGTTAATGATTAAATCCATCAATCCAGGGATTTGTCCATTTCAGCTAGGATTGGGCACAAGGCAGAAACAATCCCTGGACGAGGCATCAGCTCATCGCAAGGTGAATACAAGCACTCACATACACTAGTGTCATTTTAGTGTCACCAAATCTGCATATCTTTGGAATGAAACCAGAGCACACTGCAGAAACCAAGCAGGAAAACATGTAAACTCCAGGCAGAGAATACCAGCAATGTGACTCCCTACAAGACAGCAACGCTACCGCTTCACCACCATGTCACCCCCATGTGTGTAATTATTAAGCAGTGTTCATTATTTAAATGAAATAAATGATTTAATGCCTTTCATCATGAAAGTGATATCAAGTATAAATCTAAGGATTCTAAATGTGTAGAGAGTTGGAATATCATACATTTAATGTGTTCTGTGTGGTGATCTATTGCTGTTTGCTGCTGCTGTCAGGTCAGGAGGAAGCCCCAGAAAAAAAAGACAGCACAAAAGATGGTATGTGAGACTTGTAAAATGTATCATGTCATTATGATCAGGAATATGTGATGCTTGAATATAAAAGCACCACGAATGCATCTGTATGTCGGCATTTTGCTTCACCACATCGAACCATTCATCAAACATTGAAGTGTGCACATTGAACCTACTAGGATCCGCATAGCGGCTTTCTGTCACATGTAGATAGTAAACAGAGACTCTGCTCTCACTTTTATCACACTGCGCCCCCTGACTTTTTGCTGGTACTGCAACTCGCACATGCGTTGCATTAATTTCTGAGGACCTGCTCAAAGGGCACATCAAATGAATGCCAGGAACGCGTGGCAGCCATGATGCATGCGCATACGCATTCTGAGCATGAAGTATAAACGAGCCCTAAGTCAGTCGGCCTGAGGACAGGTGCCAGACAGGGTTCTGTTGTACTATCTTTCCTGTAGTCTTTATACACAAATAACTGAGTTTCTCCACTTGAAGATTTTTAATTATACTACAACAGTGTGTATAGAAATAAGATAATAGCACTACTTTAGTCTAAGTAATCTGGAATTAAACAATAAGAAAATAAAAATAGTAAAATTTTTTAAGGCAACAGATCACTCAATTTTACACCCCATTGACAAGACTGTAGAGGTAGGGGAGAATTTTGGGTTACTTGGAGATCCACATGTATGTTATGGTGAAGAAAGCTCACTATATTCGGTTTATTTTTAATCACAGTTTAATACTGCACCTCATTTCCATGGACAGGTGTGCTCCATAGTTGACAGTGTTGAAAATAAAGGTATCATAGTGGTTCTTGAGAGCAATACCTTAGGGAAACCATTTTAGGTTCCTAAAAGACCCATCCTATACGATGGTCCCAGAAAGAACCTTTATTTATTTAGATCTGTAACAGACTCCATACAGTAAAAAGCCTGGGCTCCTAGAAACTATTGAAATCGTCAGAAAAAAAATTGAAATGCAGAGTCCAGCAATTTAGTTTTGCGGATGTGCTCGCTCCCATTGTTTATCAGCAGCTAAGCGAGTTCCTCTCTTCTCTGAGGTTTTGTTTTGTCGACGTGCTTGCCTCGCTTGTGTATTAGCAGCTAAGCGAGATTGTCTTTTGTCAGCCCTTTCACTTTGGCGATGGAGTCGCGAGGCTACAGCATGAAGCATGAAAGAAAGCTTTTCTTTCTTCTTCCATCTCGTTAACTTGGCTCAACTTAGCTCTTTGAGCTTCATGCTGTAGCCTCGCACTTCCGGGCCGGACAGGTAGTTTTACCAGGTAAATCTTTGTTTGTTATAAGTAAGGAATATTCCAACATCACTGAACCTATACCTTTGTGTTCTTTACCCTGTTATGATGTTGTTGTATAATGTATCTGTAGTTTCAAGAAAGGAGTGGGGTGCCGGTCTTTCTAGGGATAGTGTTAAAAAATAGTTGTCCATGGCATTTTGGCTATAATGTAGACTGTTTTTTTGTTTTTCTAAATGTCAGCCCACTCTGTTTTATTTGCAAGGCAAAGCTAGAGAGGATGTGAATTTTTGAGTTACTTATTTCATTTTCCTTTAATTAATTGAATAGTTTAAAACCTCTTAAATTTAGAATTTGAAAGGTACACTGATTTAGCCCACTCCGCAAGCAGGCATTGACTTCCACACCTTTCTAGTTTACTTTCTAGATAAAACTGATGACTTTATCCAATACATGACGGTTATAACAATGGTATTGTTCTTCTAGAGAATTAAAATGTTGTACACATTTGTCCAGCCCATTTGATACTCTGAGACAGTCCAGGGCAGACCACCAAATGAGCCTCGACCCAGTGACCTGTCAAGTTTAAATAACTGCTACAGTGCCAAATCCACTGTGCCAGAGGGCTGATCTCTTCTCTGCAGGAGTGAAGCTTATATTCTTGTATCTGTAAGAGATGATGTCAGCCTTTAATATAAAAGATCTCATGTTAATTTATGGCTGCTAGGTAATCAGGAAAAATGACAAGGCCATTTAAACAGTCAAGGGAAGGTACAATATGTATAACTAAGGCAATAATTAATGTAAGCAGGCAACTGTACCAATCTAACACTAAAGGAGACTCTGAATTCAGTGAGCTGATATGACACACAAGCCTATATCTTCATGACTGTAATAGTCTGGTAACACATGTTAAGATCCTTTCCAAAACTCACTGCCTGTAAACCCATCCCCAGAAGGTACAAGCTTTGTCATCAGGCCAATCAGGCCAGTCAAGCCTCTCTCCGATTAGATCTGGCATGCATACTTTGATAACCTTGTTAAATGAGACTCATTAAATATCAAAGCCAGCATCTAAATTCTCCAAATAAAAAGGAACACATTAGTGTACCAGAGCAGGGCTGTGAGAAATAAACAACATGGTACACTTAATGGATACATTTTTTTTACTTTTGAAAGCTAAGAAAACAGCATGTAAAAAAAGTCCAACTGACAAACCCCTCAAAATCACAGAGTGCTATTATAAATGGTATTTGATTTATTTTAAAATATAGAGTACTTCATGAAAATACTTAAGAAGCCAATTTTCTTAATCGGTATGCAATAATGGGAAAAAAATACATTAAGCTATTTTTAAGAATCTGCCTCAAAACTGAGAATTGGAGGATATATTTACAGTCCAGAATGGTTGTGTTAAAATATAAATGTAAAAAATAGAGTTTAGATTTTACTTTGCTGTTAAGAGTAGGATTCTTTCATATGCATCCCACATCATTTGAGAATGTGTACACAGGGATTTAATAGAGAAGAATATTAATTTTTTTTTTAGACTTTTATTTCATGCCTGAAAAAAGACAAGGAGGTGAGGGCCACCCTTCCATGACACTCTACTGGAAGAAGTGGATTCAGAAAAAATTTTAATAACATAATCCCAAATGAACTTCACATTAAATTGTCTATTTATACATTTTTAACAGCCACAATTCTAGCTCATCAGTTTCCTTTTTAATTTTAAAGAGTTATAGACTGAAAAGCAAAGGCTATAATAAAAGAAACAGGGTTAGGGGTGTAGGTTATATGAGGCCAAGCATAATTATATACAAAAATCAATGTCCAGCATAGGGTGGTTGTTCTCAGACTCTGTGGGAGCTTTTTCAATTTCCCATTCACCCAACTAAGAAAATGTTGACAGCAGTATTCTTCCGAGCCTCTACAGGTAAGGACCCAGTCAATTGCCGTACTTACTGCTATCCACTATGGCACAGCTGTGTGGATTAATAATGTATTACAAACCCTGCATTATCTGGCGAAGCATTCCTGATTAGATTGTTGCTCACGGGTGTCAGAACCACCTCCTGGTGTGCTGCCTGCTTGCTCCATTGTATTACATTATGTTCCCCAGTAGTAAATGCATAGCTGCACACTAGGAATGAACATAAATGAACCTGAGATTACCATATTTTTTCCCACAATTACTTTCTTTAATTGCCTGTTTTTTCTCCAAATAGATCATTGCCATTAAGATGAGTCTTTTAAAGTAGTGAAGCTTATTAATTAACTTTTATTTTATAAAGTTCCTTTCCTATAAAGTACTCTCACAAATAACCTTTCAAAATGAATAAGTATTTGTACAGATCATGGAGTTGTAACTGAGGTCGGGTGAACTGAGCACCTATTGTCTAAATTGCTTATTACATACCACAGGCAGGATAGGATCAACACCTTGTAGGGAGAGCATGATATGGAGACAGCTGCCCTTAAGTTTATAGGGGACAAATAAGAAAAAAAACGTGTCTCATCTTCTAAGAATTTTTCTTAATCCTAACAAATGTGTAATATATATCAAGAGTCAACTTTTTTGTTGTTGTTCTGAATTAATGAATGTACTGATATGTTATAATCATGAAAACCCTGGAAACAATGGTGTTTAATCAACTCAGAACTTTGGTGAGAAAAGCCCTTTGCCTGTTAAGCTCATCATCTATTTGCTACACACATCAACAACAATATATTTCTTGTATCGCCCAAAATCACACAAAATTCCTCATTGGGCTTTAACATGCCCACCCACCAGCCCTGACTGCCTAAGAAGACAAGATTCCCCCCAGAAAAAACTATTGAGAGAAAAATGGTAGAAATGTCGGGAAAGGCAATTCAGAGAGAGACCCCCTCTTTCAGGTAAGTTGGGCATGCAATGGGTATCAAACAATGAGGTAAATATGACACACAAAACAGAATACAAGTAATCTTCTTCACAGCATAGGTTGGCCAATCTGTCATTGCCACCTGAGAACTCCAGTACAATAGTACAAACTACCAAGTGCAGGCACAGAGCACCATAAACACCTCTCAAGGCAAAATACAAGAATAGATTACACCACTCACTAAATACAGAACTATCACATATGAGGATAAAGATTTGTTCAAATACTTCAAAAACAAAGTAGAACCTAATTAACATAAATGAAAAACAACAATACCTGTTCATCAGTTAATTGTAGAACCATGGCCAGTTTGTAGGAAAGGAATGAGATAAGCCAGACATAGGCAGAGTCCTGGAGGTCTTGGCCAACTAGCCACCTCCCCTCTATTGGCCATTCTACAGCTGAGTCAGTGCTGGGCTGTCCAATCTGATGAAAGGACCTTTGTACCCCCAACATTCCAGTACTCCTTTATCTGAGATGACTTATCTATAGGCAGGGAAACAACTTGGGAATAAATTAGTGGCATCAAGTGCCACATGAAGATACCAAGAAGAGCAACAGAATAAGAGAGGGTTAGTAACAATTTATAAATATCTTATTTCTTATATTTTAGTACTAATGACTAACAACAGAGATACAGTTTGTACAGCTAAACAACAGCTCTATTCAAGGTATCCTAAACTGAATTAGTGAATCTTCAGCCTGGATTTAAAAGCTGAGACTGAAGGTGCACCACTTATAGTGGTAGTAGTACATCTTACAGCCATGTGAACAAAAGAGAATAATCTGTTTTAAATTTCACTAGCACTTTTAACAGCATACAGTTCTCAGTCCTGAGAAATAAGCTAAGGTCTTTAGTGTCTTGAATTACTAATTCTTGTCAGGCAGACCACAGTTTGTCTGTCTACAGAACTGCAAGAGCAGCTCACTACTGAAAACGGCAAATATAGGAGGCAGTCGGGATCGAACTGGGAATTTTTGATTACAAGTCAGCAAATCTTACTGCTACTCCACAGAAGCTGTTGTCTTATCCTTGAATCTTTTGTGAAAGTGTTTATTTGATCTTTGGACTTCACACCATATACAGTTTATGCCAACATTTTGTCATTTACTACTAAAATATGAAAAATGTTTCTGTTTTAACAATGCATTTACACAGATTATTGTAGAAGCGGAATACACATGAAATGCATGTCTTCCAAATAACAATCTATTATTTCCACTCTAAAACTCCAACACTTCATTCCCAGATAATCGCGGCATGAGCTCGGAGAACTTTGTACACATTCTGTGGCAGTTGGGGAATGGAATAGCAGGCTGCTTGCTGCTTGTCTTTATCGGCACATTTACAGGACAAAAGACGCTAATGGAGAGGTGCAATGGGATTTAAGGTGGGCCGGATCTACGAGTTTTTTCGTAGGATCTGGTAATTCTAGTGTTAAATATTTTTATATAATGTTGAAATGTGTCCAAGTCTATTATAGCCTCCTTGATAGTGTCACACATGTGGGCATGGGAGACGGTTTATGGACTCAGATAGTGTTGTTTCTCAGCCAGACCAGGGGTTGACTCTGTCATTTGATCCTTTCTTTTTTTTGTTCCTCTGCTGTGGGAACCCATGTCAAGTAATCCAAGTTTGTGTTATTAATACGGACTGAGGCTTCTGGATTGGTATAACATATTTTAATCCATGTAGATATGTTTGGGCCAAATCTGAATTTGTGTAGAGTAATAAATAAATAGTCTTTGACTGATCATTGTTGGTCAGATAAATCACAAATTTATTATAGATGCATGATAAATTGAACTCTAACTTCAAATCCTGTTTAATCTAATAAAAGCCAAATACCACTGACTCACTCATCATGAAATCTCCCGAACCATGAGGACTTGGGACTTGAAATTTGGAATGTAGGTTACCCTTGGCCCATAGGTGCTCGCTAAGAAACGGTTTTAAAAATTTTGTGGTCCAAGCACGTTCTATCTATATGTCTGTCCACTTTATGTCTGTCCACTTTTCACAAGAGAATTACTTAACGGATTTAGATCTGGTTGTTTTCCATAGTTTGCTGGAACTTTCCGGTTGATTTTGTGACTTCTCTCATCTCGCTAAGTACCATAGTTCGCTTGCGGTATCAAGAGTGGCTGTGGGCCGAGAGCAGGGGGGTGGAGCCTTCCTCATTCACTCTCCAGCCTCTGTTCGAGATGGTCTATGTCTTGTGTTGGAATGCACCTTACCTCCATTTAGTTAGCAATACCTATTTGTTCAACACACATTTTCATCTACAGATTGTTAAGGAGTAACATTTGACGTTTTTGAGAGAGAGAGATTAGAACTACGTGTGTTTTAGAGGGTAGCTGCTGATTGCCAGAGATATCACAGCTATGTGTTTTTCTCCCCATGCCGGGAAAGCTCTCCCAGCAGAGCTGAACACGATCAGATATAGTGCCAACGTCTATTGATTTTTAAAGTTTGTCCTATTTCATTACTTTGTGGGTGCAGCCATGGGGTATAGTTAGTTTTTTAAATAAAATAAATGTAAAGTCAGTGTAGGAAAAGTGATGTCTGGAAATTATATTCAGTTTCAGGTTGTAATATTGTGTTTTTTACATATGTTCTCATAATTTAAATAGGAATTTTTTCTAGAAATTATTTTAGTATAATGTTTATATACTATTTGTTTGATCAGTGGAGTCTCGTTTTTCACCCTTATTTCCTTATGGATTTATAAACAGAAAAGTTGCCATTGTATGTCTCATATTTGAAATATCAGCCACATTTTGTATCATATTATAGTAAAATGACAATATTCTGCAGTCTATTGCTTATTTTAAACATCCAAGGAACTCCACAGGGAATTTTCAGACAGGAAAGCTGAAACACAGCTCTGTGAATTTATCATTCTGGGCATCAGCACTATAGGCAAAGACTGCACTTATCTGACCTGGAAAGGGCACCTATCTCCATATAAAGGTCAGTATTAACTGTTGCAAAATGCTTTCTTCATAATAAAAAAGTGAGTGTAATCACAACTCACCTCTTAGGTTACATGAGATACTGGCAAAATTCCAGAGGTTAATGTCATATATTTCAAAGGACATGCAGATTAAACATAGAGAACAGACTAGAAGGTTTCACTAGATCAACCACTTTAAACAACAAAAAATAGAAAATGCAGTGCAAACAAGTATTATTTGTTTTGTACATATGGATTTGTTCATTTTATAAACATTCAGATAAAAAAATGCATGCACACACATACACACCAGAGAAATGTTACTTTGAGTGAGTTTCATGAACATATGGGCAGATTTTAAAGAGGATTCATATGCATTTCTTTTTTCATGTGCAGCAGTTTAATGAAATAACAAAATTCATTTGGTGTAATAAAAAACATTGTATGCTGCCAAAATTTCATTCAGCACAGAGCTTTACACAGAGGATAGTGGAAAGATGGACTGGATTATCCAATCAGCACCACATATCTGGAAATATTGTTTGTCTTTTACTTACATCAAAATTAGTCATCCCTTTAAAATGAGATGTACATACAGTATATACTGTGCTCTCAAATCTCCATAATCCCGCTCAGGTTTGTAGATGGTGAGAGCCTACCCTGGCAATATTGCATCATAAATACTAAAATAAAATCATAAATACATAAAATAACATAAGTACTGCATTACAAATTAGAACTGCATTAAAACTAATAAGAATAATGATATTTAAAATACTGCCTTCTGCAAATACTGCATTAACAGTCAGTCAGTCATTGTCTAACCTGCTTAGTCCCGAACAATCAGGAACAAACCATAGACAGAGCACCACTCCATTGCTGAGTGAACACATACACCCACACACTAGGACCAATTTAGTGCCAACAATGAATGTCTTTGGGTTATGGCAGGAGACTGAAGCACCTGGAGAAAACCCACACAGACACATGCAAGCTCCATGCAGGGAAGACTTGTGATATCCCTTGTAGTGTGAAAGTGGCCTCCGCCTACACTCTGCACATCTGATAGTTTATGAACCGAACAGGAACAGCGGAGAGATGAGACACAGACCAAAAGTGAAGGGTGAAAGGTGCAAGTTTATTTACAAGAGTGCTGTACAACAAAAATACATGTCAGGTGGGCTTTCAGGCACAGTTCTTTAGCACTGACACTTCTTCAGAAATGAAAAAAAAAATAAAATAAAAAAAGGAAAACTATGGTGTATTTACAAAAACAGTGCACTCTTACAAAAACTACACACACACTCCAACAATAAAAGTAGTCTTCCTTTATGTCTGGCTCAAGAAGCTCCTCCAACTTGGAAAAAAAATAAAGAGAAAAAAAATGCACAGGAAAAAAAAAAAAGCATGTGTGTTGTGACAGATGGCCAGGGCCCATGCCTGGCCGGGATGCCCCTTCGCCACATCTGCCAGGGGGACAAGGGTGGGAACCCCAGTATCTCCCCCTGGACACTAGATGGCAGCCTCCCTGGGTTGCAGCGGTGCCTTGGACTCCCCCAGGGCTTCATGGGGTTCGGAGTTCTGTGCAGGTCTGTGGGGTTCCGCAGGCACCACCAGGGGGTACTGCAACAGGAGCTTTTGGGCACTGGTTTCACCTTACCCGGAAGTGCAGCCCAATGTCGGCAATCAACCACCTGGAGCACTTCTGGGTACACAATAAAAGGGAGCCAGTGGCCAGAGTCGGGTGGAAGGAGGACTATGCTTGTGGAGGAGTGGTGGTGGAAGAGAGAGGAGTGTTTTGGTGTATTGTACTGTGCTTGGGACTGTGTATTGCCTTGTGGGGTTGACGGGGAAGACGTGCCCCACAGGTGAAGACAAATAAATAGTTTATTTTATTTTACCCGCGCCTCCGTGTCAATCTGTGTCGGGTTGGGCGCTGTATAGCGTCTTCTTACAGT
Source organism: Polypterus bichir lapradei (assembly GCA_026402145.1). NCBI lineage: Eukaryota > Metazoa > Chordata > Cladistia > Polypteriformes > Polypteridae > Polypterus > Polypterus bichir. Next base: position 79,747,398 of record JANRMT010062792.1, read on the forward strand.
GTGTATATACAAAAAGAAAAAACAATTGCACCAATCCTAAAATCAAAAACTATCACAACACCAAATAATTTTTGGCGAAAGTATACAGGTATATACTTATCACTCGGAGATATATAATTATTTGTATAAAAGAATATATACAAAGCCACCAAAATTACAAACACTCCTCTAATTGCTCAGCAGTGCTTACTACTACCTCGCCTTTAGGTCCACTGACAACCCCTGTTGGCCGGCAATAACTTAAATATAACTGGTAAGATTATCCAGACAATCTGCCACCCCATCTATCCCATGCATGTTATCCAGGTAGACGCTGGCACGTTCACGCCATGCCCCGAGCAACTTTGTATTTAAAATCGAACCCCTGCTGGTTGCACAAGCGTGTAAGCCCCAAAGGACGGCCAATGGCTTGTGACACCCCGTGTAGTGGGAATTGGAATCACCAGCCTACACTCTAGGTGTCTGGTATGTGGGACCGAGCGTGACCAGGATGATGGTGTAAGACAGGGAGACACAGACACAAAAAGGGTTGGGGTTTTTGAAAAATAAAGTGAGGTTTTATTTACAGGTGCACTTAAAGAAAAAAATCAAAAATAATGTCCTGCGGAATTTATATATATTAATACACAGTCCAATACCGCAAAGGACACTCAAAATCAGTAATTAAATGGAGCCCAGAAATGACTATATACAGTATTTACAGTGCTTCTTGAAAGTCCCAAAAGAAAAAGTAAAATACACACAAACTAGTGAAATCCAAATATATACACAAAACAAAATGTGAAGCTGTCTTCCTCCACAGTGATCCAAGTCAGGAAGCTGCTCCTCCAAACAGTGTATAATACAGGATTCACCCAAAAATATTCAAAAATACAGAAAAAGTGTATATACAAAAATAAACAGTGCACCACTAACCTCAACCCAATAAATACCTCCACCAAAGTTAATCCAGAGATATTTATATGGAAAAATATTTACAAAAACAAAGCACAAGCCGTAATGCTGTTCTGCCAGGTACCTTTCTCTAAGAAGATCTATTCAGAAAAGACCCCCTCTAGAGGCCACGATTCCCTTTTGTATTCGGCGCCCCTACGCTGACCAATTAAACCGCCGTACGTCATCCCTCCCGGGGTACGCGATGATGTGAACGCGTTTGCGAAAAGCGGCGTCTACTTTCCCACATAATTACTATAAAAATCGAGCAGCTGGCGCGTGCGCGTATAGCTGTGCCGGCTTTTCAGACGCGGACTGCACTTCATGCCTTAAGTGAACGTAAGCATTTTTCTATTATTCTCCTTCCCACGAGCTACAGCTCAGACAACTACAAACACGGGATCCCCATGCTAACCCGGGTTAAATAATATTAAGGCGCTTCACACTTCTTTTGCTACTTTAGAGTTATGATGTCGCGGGAGGCACACGCAATGAGTGGAGGACTGATAACGCCATCCCGGCCGGTCAATGGCAAGGCTGTCTCTCCAGGCTACATGAGACCCGTCGTGAGACTCCCCAAAAGACGGTAATATCGTCAGCGAAGACGTCTGACTGCACTATATAAATGAAAAAAAAGGTAAGTTTCCTTTCTTTATACCTTTTTTCCTCCAAACAAAAGCCTCCCTCTTTACCCAGCAGAGGATGCTTAACTAATTTTATTTACTTAATGGTAATGCCAGTAAGGCACATTACCACATGGCTTTGCTGAGCTCAAGCACACCAATTGCTGACTCACAAGTAAGTAAATTCAGTTATTTACAATATGTGATCCCCATCTTTAACTCAACCATGTTTACAAAAGCAATTGCTGGCTTTTTCTTCAGGCGTTCTCCGTACCTTAAACCGGCATGTAAAGCTGAACACGTGCGGAGGAGGACGTACTGGCCATTATATCAGCTCCACGTGTGCACAGACTCACCACGTCTCACAGCGCTCAACCTTTGGATGGCCCTGTGTTCCCGTGGCAGCTCCTTCAACACACAAACGGTAAACGCACTTCCTGTATGCTGCCATCTTCTTAACCTTATAAATAATGTAGCTCGGTTTAAGGCTTCTTTAAATTAAATTTGGTAATGTGCAAGGTCGCGCATTACCACAAGACCCAGGATGTAAACCCTGGTTACCCTACTGCAAGGCAGCAGTGCTATCACTGTACCACTGTGCCTCCCCTACTGCATTAATAGTTAAAATCGTCTAAAATCTATAAACATACACACATACAATATCTAAAACTCAGTAAAACCAAGCAGTTTTACTAACATAAACAAATCATTAAAGTAGGTTCATTAACAGATATGGTCGGTTCGAAATGGAGAACAGGAAAACAAAATTTTCAGTCAATAGCATTACTGGAGATGATAAACCTTTGGGGCTCTATGGCCAGTCCTAACAGACAAGTCACAGCCCATGCCATATAAAGCCACAGTTCTGGGGCATCATGCATAATGCCGTGCATAGAATTCGCACTATAACGTGACGTAAGCACAAAAGCCAAAATGTGCTTACGCACAGAAAAATCCAGATGCAGGAATCTGTGCATACTCCAACTTCCACGTACTTCCGCTACATAAATCCCGGTCAGCGTGAAAAGTAACGCTCGTGCACGCGCCTTATGTCCCGCCCCACCTCCTCCCAGAATTCCGCCTCATTGAATATGCAAATCAATATAAATCGCCCTTAAGCTCAGCCTTCTGTGAAAAGACAATGGGAAAAGCATGGGGGAAAATATAAAAATTTCAGCGAATACCAAGTGGAGGCAGAGGAAAAACATAGTATTTGTTTAATTAAACCGTGGTATAATCAACAAAAGGAAGTTGATTGAGTGACATAGCATGTTGGAGAAACTTGAAAGCTCACGTTCACAAAGTCGCCATGAAAAGGCGAGTCGTAGCCCACCTTCTGAGTGTCATATGAAAGCTTATTAGGGTACAGAGAAAAAAAAGGCACACAGTGGGGAATAAAGCACGAATTTCCACTTTAATCATGTAGTTTATTTTGTCATTAAAGTAGAACATCATAAACGTCATCTTAAAATCGTTTAATTAACCAGTTTCTCAAATCACATTGTAATTAAAGTAGCACGTTAAATGCTTTGTTTTGTATGTGATCTTCTATGTGCTCTATGTGTGTGAATCACTACTTGCTTCTTAAACCGGCTCTCTTCCTCCGACTGGACACAGAATCCATTACATTTGTGATATTACAGCTCTCTGAATAACTAAAATACTGAGATGTATACGTGATATCATTTTCATGATGATAGGAGTTAAAGTACGTTATTAAACATGCACTGTAAACCCGAACAAGTTAGCAAAACTAAAAAAAATTGAGGCAATAAGTTGCCACAAAAAAATTAAGTTAATTAACTTAAAATTTTAATTTTTTCAAACCTATTTTTTTGAGTAAGTAACTTGTAATATTTAACTCAGATTAAATTAAATTACTGCATATTTATACTCCAATATTTTAGTAATATGTAATAATAATTAAAAATGTTATTCTCAGATCAAATTAAGAAAGTGTAACTTAAAAATTTTAAATTAAAGCATTGCCCATTTCGAGTTATCTAAAGACAAAATTTATTAGTTGTACTTACACCTTTAATTAAATAAAACTCAGGCATGTACTGTTGTCATTCAAAAGTTTTATTTGAACATTCACTGCAACATTAATAAGTTGCTATTATAAAAATACAAAACATACACAGACATAGTGCAACAGGTTACATAAAATAACATAACCTTCTTTAAATTTTAACCCTTTCTGATTCTTATGGCTACCTCTACATCAGTGTCAGATCAAATGTTCTGGATTACAGGATTTTAGTGTTCCCAATTGTGCCAATATGCTACAGATTCTAACAATTTTCAGACTGAAGAACAATTAAATATGTGTACATCTTAGACTACCTCTCATCTCATTAAGAGTATTAGATTTGAAATTGTCTTTTCAAGTTAAGAAACTGTAAAATGACACCAACAATGGACGAGACTATGGCAGCCATGAAGTAGTGCCTGTTATTTGAATTATATTACATATTAAATGCACATATTGTTTATGAACATATTAAATTCTTCCAAGTTGAACAAAAAAGTGAGCTCAGTAAACTGGTTCAAACTCAACATTTGTGGTGAGACGGAGTGAAACAGGCAACATTTAACAACTATTGTGACTCAGTATATTACATATCAAACTAAGTGCCAAAAGTGCATTTTTTCAATACAATTCTTTTAAGGCTAGAAATCACTTTCTCAGATCAGTTTCTAGGTATACTGTATATCATCAAATCATTCTTTAGATTCTGCAGTCTGGGTGACAATTTGCCATCTTCCAAACTAAGCAAAATCTTTTGAAAGAATTCAAAAGTGTTGGTTAGTCCTTTGGGATAACTAAGATGCAGAGCATATATGAAACTGAACATTACCACAAGGGCATCCACAAACCTGGGAAGAGTAATTACAACTTCACTTTCAATAACAACCAAGAATTTTTCAGATTGGTAGTGAACTGGACTGCTAGTGTTGTCCCTGTTCAGTGTAATAAGGGCCATAGGTGCATTCACAAGCTCTGCCTCATCAATGTCCTGAAAGAAATGGAAACACAGCTATTTCACAATCAATAACTTAAAAGAATACACAATCACAAGCAGGAAGTTTAAAATCTAAAATGTGTGATATAAGTTTATAACCAACCTTGCATGTTCTCAAAAATCCAGACCAATCCTCTCGCAGAAACACAGGAAGTGCGTGGAGAACAGTTGTACATTTTGTGTGTATATCATGTAATTCCTAAGGAGAACAGAATTGTAGACAGAATTGCATTTTATTGTATAAATTAAGTTCAGAATTTAAACACCAGCTAAGACTGTCTAAAGTGAAAGTATAACATAAACTGAACTGAACTAAATAAGAATTAGGCTGTCTTAGTTTTTCATTCAAACTGTGTCCAAAATATGGTGACTAAACCAAACATCAAACCCTGCATTGTGATCCAAACAATATCACCCCCTTAGTAGCAGCAAATAAAGGTGTGGTCAATGCCCTAACCCCGAAGCATCCTAAGCATTATGTGGGCCGTGAAATACACATGTAGTGATATTCCTGTAAAAATACAAGTAGCCAATGATTTAGCACTTTACTCAAAATAAGATACATACCGGAACAACATTCCACAACAGTAACTAATAACACACATACAAGTTGGCTAATTAAAAAGCTCATATTTCACTTCTGTAATTTTGAAATAGGCAGTGTAGTACCTATTCGTCATGGACTTTCAAAATGCCAGCCAAAGAATCTGAAATCTTTCCAGTTTTGGATGCCTTCTGCCTAAACAAGGTCATCAAGCGTGGGATGTGACGATCAAGCTCTGCACAGAATATGTTGCGCAGGTTCTGGTTTGTGATCCGCTGGAATTCTGCATACACCTATGTAAACAGTAATAGAACATCAGTACATATTAATTCAATATAAATATTATTTACACAGAATGGGGCATATAAGCACTGGAGCATCACTGAAACAGCAGATAAACCACTTTACCTCAGACTCTATGCGCAGAGCAGGCCAGAGGTCCAGAATTTCTTTCAATGGTGGGCTGAATTGGATGATGGTCTATCGTCTCAGGGCAAATGTGGTCTGCATCATCCTTCCAATCAGAGGTAGATTTCTCTCAGTCTTCTTTAGCTCTTCAACGATCTGTTCCCTCAAGCACTCAAATGTGGAATTTTCTCCCTTGGGAAAGTTGGGCAGAAAGTTAACCTCTGCACGCTTGGGTCTTTTAATACCAGAGTGTGGAGATTCATTGTCAGGATTACTTTGGCTTCTTTTGCCAGCATTTATAGAGACTTCAATGCATCCCGCCCTTCTCATCTTGTTCCTGTAATTGCCCATTTTAAACAGCAGGCTGTTCTTCCAGCCATTCCACCCAGTGTTAGACCCTGCTTCTTTCAAACACGGATGTTTTGTGACAAGTGCTTCGGCTACAAATGCAATCTGTTTGCCACTTGGGTAAGCAGAGAAGCCATAGATAGTAGATGCAAGCTTATCCAAAATATCATGTTTTTGGTCTCTTGTCAGTTTAAGAGGTCTCCCAGTCTTCTCAAACTCTGCATTCCCTTCTCTAAGTTTTAACTCAACATCAAAAGAAAACGTAGGAACTGGAAACAAATCCAAAGGCCATCTAGTTAAACGTTCAGGGCTTGATACATCTGACAGTATTTCAGTAGATGCAACAGAACTAGAAGAACTGAAATCTTCTTCAAATGTTATATGCAAAACTGATTTTTGTTGCAATTCTTTGATGTCAACCAGGGAGGTAAGTCTTCCATCAAAGTCTGGATCTTCATATTGTAAGGTGAACTGAAGATCCAAATTCATTTGTTCTTTTATAATCTTCATCAGTGCATCAACAGAGGCTGGCCGTGAGCTAAGCTTTAATTTGCGTGCATGGTTTTTCTCAACTATCCGAAGAATCATCGTTTGTGAGTCTTCGGCTACCATTGTACTATAAATTTATCAAAGAAAAAATAAAATAATAATTGAAAGAGAATTTGGTAGTTTTTAAAAAGGCACAAGTTATTAGTAAAAATCTCTGTACAGTATAGCCGGAAATGGTATAATTTACATTATCATCCACCATGGAATATCTCTCAGTTCTGCATTAGTTTTTCATTATAGTATCAAAAACTAATCATCCAAATACCAACACTAAAAAGATAATGTGACATGGAGCACAGTGTCAGGAAACAAAGATGCATATGGCAGAGTAAGAGCTGGTGAGAAGAATCTGATCAACTCTACATTGGCAAATGCCAGGTTATTGTGTGTTGTATAGTATTTATAGAGTACATTACCAAATAAATGTCATGAGCCCCTTCATTAGTGAGGTTAAGGTCAAAAAATGACAAAGTATAGCTTTTAAAGATTAAGATAACTGCAAAAAAAAAAAACCTCAAATATAACTATTACAAAATATGATGCAGTTATATAGAATATACACTGACCACATTAGAATTGACCAAACAACAGTTGCAATTACTTACTGTTTAAGGTTCCTAATCTTGCTTGAGTGGTATGAATCTTTTTGGAGTCAACAGCAGCAAACTTTCAATTCTGTATGCAGAAAAGGTGACTGTATCATTGAGATCAGAGAGCAGGTGAACAGACAAGCCTGTGGGTGTGGCTGACAGCTCATAACAGTGAAAATGTTCTGAATACCATGAATCAAAATCATGACAAAGAAAGCAAACTACGTGGTTCACTATGTAGAGCTCAACAATTTTGGTAAATTTCGGCAATCCCCCATTGAATCCAGCAGATACAAACATACCACAGGAGTAGTCTGTGCCATCGATTGTCACCATTCTGGTACTATAGACTGTGTCACTATCTGTTACATCCCTTAAATGTAATTGAGCTATCTGGGGTAGTGATAACACCAAAACCGAGTCAACTCTTGATATCTGTATCTTTGGCTTGAAAAATGACTGTGCATGAAGATGATATGCCATCATGTTTTGATGTCTAACTGCAAGTGTCTTCAAAATGTTTCTAAAATTGTGCACATCTTGTACAGCTCTTTTAAAAAAGTGATGCTTAGCCTCAAACCTCATGGTCCAAACATGCACAAGTGGTCCAAAGCAGTTTATTAGATCTGGATAGTGCTCCAAATAGTGATGTTTAGGAAGCAGCCTACAGTTAGGGAAGGCCTCTTGCAATGCCTGTCTATGATCACTGATTTTGCATTGAAAGTAATCTACCATTTCATCTGTGAATGATGGGCACAATGCCAGTCCCACCACTTCCTTCAGATCCATCAAAACTGCCCATATAGCACTACCTTCTGGCACAGCACTACCTACAAACAGTGGAAGCATTCTTAGTAGAGTGGCATTTTCATGTCCATTACCTCCAATTTTTCTTCAAGAGAGAAATGTTTTGGGAATTTGATGAGGTTTGTCCAATTTATCAGTGTGCTGGTATGGGAAGGATATAATCTTTTGGTTTAAATACTCTAAACTGAAGTACTTCAACTGGATCAGCTTTTTTATACAAAGAGAAAGTTCAAAGGGAACAATTCCCTCCAAAAGATCAAGTAGTACATCCGGAGGAAACCCTGTGATAGGATGGAAGTACTGTAACGACTCACGCAGGACACATTTTCCTTTCACACCAAAATGGCTTCCTAATCTGTCATTCTGTAACACAGTCTGTACATGAAGGTCATGACTACCCTTGTTTCTTGCGGTAAACTGACCTTCTCTGACTGCTGTGTTTTGAAACTGTTCATTTGTGGCCATACAAAACCTGCAGACATATTCTGATCTGAATGACTGTACAAATCCACCTAAACCATGGGCAGCTAGATTGTCAGCACAAACACATAATATGGTGCCCTTTATATTTTGACCAAGAGATTCAATAAAGACACCATCCTCTTCCAAAGTGTGAATATCACGGACCAATGGTGCAAGTGCTGCTGATTAACCATAATTCTGGAGGTCTAACACTTTTACTAGCAAAGCTAGTTGTATAGTGTGCAATGCTGACCTGTATTTTGGGGGCAAATTGGCTAGGACCCAGTATATTGCACAAAGTTTGTGAATTTTACGAGATGTCCCAAGAAGGTTAGCAATTTCAAGATCATCAACATAAAGCTGAATGGAAAAGCTGAACTCTTCTTTTGAAAGTAAGATGTTGTCACAAAAATATGAGCCATCTTGGTATGTCTTATAATGGTTAAGGTCGGTGTTATGTTCTCTGATCTTGCTGAGAATGTCTGTTTTTTTAAACAACTCCTGAAGCATTGGAAGAATTGGAAAATACATTATTGTATGACCAGGTTTCTCTAGCTGATACTCAATTGGCCTTACAAATGGGTATCTATTCTCAATAAATGTTCTCCTTCGTTTGGAAGACGACAGCTCTGCACCTTCTAAAGTAGAACTAAATAGAATGTTTGAATCCATGACTGCTTTGACTACTTCATTCAGAGTGGATTCTGCAACATTATGACCACACCTCAGCAAAATGTCATTAACTGATGACTTTATCAAGGGCTGGGACAATTAAAAAAAAATTGATTCAAATGGTCGACTATTTCTTGAGTACCTATGTCTGAGACATGAAGTATAGACTTCATCTTTAAAAATAAAGAAGCTAAATTAAGCTTCAGTTGATTTCTTAGTTTGTCATAATTATCACCCTGTTTGTCATAATCATCCAGTATTTCTGTGCTCTGGGAAGACAACTCCTCCTCCAAAGCACTTGACTCTTTAATGCTGATGATGCCACTGCAGAAATCTGATGGAAGGTTATTTTGATGTACTCTACTCTTATGAGAATTAAATGAAGAGTACACATTTGTACTATAGTTACAGTCCCTGTATGGACATACCACCGTTTCATGGTTTTTTAAATGTCTTCTGTAGTGACAGAGTAATGCAGATTTAGAAAATGGTTGCTGAAATGTGCACATAGGACAGCTAAATACTGCACGCTCATTGTGTGTGTAACTGCTGTGTTCATGATATCTTGACAAATGAGTTTTCAAAGCATTCAGCGTCTGAAATGTGCACATGCAATTATCATACAGGCATGGTAGTGGGCTAACTCTTGAAAAATGACTGTGCTCCAGCCTATAATGTTTAAATAATTGGGTTCTGGAGCTCCAAACATCTGAACACAATTTACAGCCCCAAGCCATTCTAGACACCACAGCCTGAAAACATATTAAAAAAGATTATTTTTGAGTGTACGTTTTTGTTATGACATTAATAATTGACAAAATGAAACAAAGATTCTGATTTTGAAATTTACAATTATTTTTAAAATGTATCAATGTAATCAAATTATCAAACCTGTTCACAGAAGCACTGGCAGCTCTGTGACTCAGCTGAACACGAGTTGATTCTGTTTTAATGATTTTTAAAACAGTTTTTGCAATGTTTTCAACTGCACCTCACTGAAATACATAAAATATTGAAACTATCTCAGTAGAGAATTCAATCCATACCTTTAAATACCATTACTGCTGTAATATACACACCTTCATTTCAGATCTTAAAAATACATAAACGGTTAGCAGGATCCACTTCAGTTCACATGGGAGCTTCTCAAAATGCATGCTTCAATTCCAACAAGTATTTAGAAAATGTAGAAAAAAAGAAGAAAATCAACGAGCTTTCGCGCTTTCAAGAACTACACCACACCACCTCACCACTAACATCTAATTCATGTCATTAAGTACCACCTTTTGAAAGTCACAGCATGATGCTGGTAATAAACCACTTATTGATAACCATAAAGAAACTTTGAACTAGTTGCATTAGAGTTATAACATAACATACGTGATACCGTTAAAATGACAGGGTAATTTAGCAAGAGCCACAGAAATAACACGGAGCTATTGCAACGACAAGGTCGTCGGATAAAGACACATACATTCAGTTTTGCACAATGGACTCATACATATCAACAAACTAACAAGACAATGGTTATTTAGTTTATATTATATATTATTACAATAAATACTTACTCTGCGTTTTTCCGTCTTTCTTTCCCGCGTCGCAGTGGTGGAGGCGCATACAACAGACGTAATAAGGCAGATGCACATTAACGTCATAACTCGAAAATTCACAGTGACAGTGACTTTATAATTCTGAGTATAAGATACTTAATCCAAAACTAAGTTGTACACCATCAAATAAATAAAGTTTACAAAACTCAAAATTATATTGCCAGTTAGAACATTATTTTTTTAAGTTAGTTAAACTTTTAATAAAGATTTAATTTTACACAAGTTAAAAGAACTAAGTTATTTGAACTGCAGGGTTTACAGTGTGGGTTTCACGGCGCAGTGATTGTGGGCGACCTTCGATGAAATTTATTGCAGCAGTACTCATGGGCGGCTCTAGGCTCGTGGTGGCCCTGGGCAGAGAAAAAATCGGTGGCCCCTTCGCCCGCCAATGTCAATATGGTATCTTATGCACGGTGGATGGCCACATTCGTTGCAGACACTGCATAGCCGCCTCGTGCTCGTGACACAAGCGTTTAACTTTTGACAAAATTTGCCGCTGCATTTTTAGCTGTGTCGTTATTTTCTCTTTGTTTTATATTTAATATATATTGCCGTGGCTACCCCTGCAGTCCTTGCTTTTCTTTCTCCAAGTAATCGATTGCCACACAATCAGCTCTGTAATAGATGTTAAGCCATCTGTAAGCTTAGAGCGCCGATTCTTGAAAATGTTTAAAGAACATTGAACTATCTTCGTAGTACATGTTTAATTATTCTATCCTTCACGCCATTCCCAGTGAAGAATATAGATTATTTAAATGAAGTTAAAGTTTTACCTGTATAATATAATAAACATATTTTGCTGCATTTCATCTTAAAAATGATATCGTCATCATATGTAAATATGCGCTTTATAAAGTGGCTCAGGTTGTGCAATATTATAACTGTAGTGCAAGTTTACAATGAGGTGATTGTACTTATAAGTACAAACAGTTCTACAAGGAGCAATTGATTGAGTGCGTTTATAGTTCTTGGGATGAAACTGTTTCTGAACCGCGAGGTCCGTAAAGGAAAGGCTTTGAAACGTTTTGCCGTAGTTGAGACAGCGTGTGCTTAATGCCGTATACCGATAATTCTCTTTCCGATCAGCTGCTGCTGTGATTCACACTCAGATACAGTGATATAAATACTCCGAGTGGTGCAGTGAGAGTAATATGGAAAAAGTTGATCCGCTGTGGCAACTCCTAACGGGAGCAGCTGAAAGAAGAAGAAGAAGAAGGTGCAGTGAGAGTAACAATGCTAAAGCAGTTATGGTATTTGGAATACTATGGCTATTCCCTGGACCATTATATTGTTACAAGTTAATTACAATCAGATGCATTACACTAATAAACAATATGCGGTTAGTTTCTGTGTATTTATAATGCCGCGTCAGGAAAATAAGGAGTAACCACACAGGAACAGTAGCATTGCTTTGATGCTGGGTGCCGACAGTCTGCAAAACCGAGCGGATAACTTGCGTACGACAAGGTATGAGGTACCATGGAAAAGTGTGTGGCTTTATGCCAAGTGTAGGTTTTATACATCGCGATTTGAACGTGGAAAAGTTCTTGCGCAACATTTCTGTGTATACGTACCGTTTATACATGAGGCCCCTGGTGACCGACCTACATTAACTGGCACACAGGCACTCTTTGATATCACATGTACACAAGAGACAGTGTAAACTAAATCTTTTTATCATTGAATCCTAGTGCTTCCAATATACACCAACGTAGGAGACTAAAAAATGAAACAGAGCAGGGGAAGACCAGTAACAGTTCATAAAGACTGCCATGCTGTTATTTTTGTGACTAGCAATAGAATTTACAATATGAACAGCTAATAAACAGATCTACTCAGTGCATAACTAGTGAGTCTTCAGCCAAGGTTTAAATGCTGAAACCAATGGGTATCCTGAACACAAACAGGCATATCATTCCATGGCTCTGCGGCCCCATAAATCAAAATGTTTGGACACCCACAGCAGTTCTATTCTTACTTTGTACTCTTAGTACTGGGGTGTTGTACTGTGTTAGCCATTATGAATGTAGAGAAAATCTTGCCTGAAGAAGAGGCCCGAGTTGCCTCGAAAGCTTGCATATCGTAATCTTTTTAGTTAGCCAATAAAAGGTGTCATTTTGCTTGGCTTTTCTTTGTACTCTTAGTAATCCAGCACCTTCAAATTGTATTTGACACTTCAGTATGAATGGCTTGATAAATTCTGTTAGATAAATAGAGCCTAAGCTGCTTAAAATTTTCTAAGTAAGAAGAAAGATTTTTAAATCATCCCTAAATGTACCTGGAAGCCAGTGTCAAGACATACAAACTGGAGTTTTTATGGTTGTACATCCTAAAGTACTTCCTTTAAGGTTTTGCACTGTGGCAGTTTGAATTAAAGAATAAGTTTGCTATTCTTGAAGCCAGTTATTTATTCACAATACACTCATTTTACTCCAGAAATGTCAGGTGAAGTATTATTTGTAAATTTTAAAATGTTCACTGCTTACCTGTGTGTTATTTCAGGTTATTCACTAGATTGTTTAAATTTCAGTCAAAATATCTCAAGATTCCTCAACATGTGTTCATCCCTCAGGAAGGCACTGAAAGACAGCAGCTCCTTGGTTATGACCCACAGCAAATCATCTCTTCTGGACATGTTACTTGGAGACAGTATAAAAGAGGAAAATGAAGAAACTCTGTGTAGTAAGGGAGAGGCATTTTGAGTGCTGTAAAAAGGAAGTCCAAATCTGAAAACCCGGACCCATGCTGCTCTAAGACTAATTTTGTGTCATGAATTGACCTGTGCTTCTCTAATTCTTACATAAATCCACATTCTAATTACTGATCAAATTAGAGTTTTATTGAGACATCACTAATTATTAAACTAAATTTGTTTTTGATAAATGTATCCCTTACTTTTTGCTTGGAGACTATACTGTAAAGTTTTTTTTTATTCCCACCGGCCATATATACATAATTATTTTTGTTACTCTAAAAAAATTGCAGGAAATGTTTTACTGTCTTGATTTTAGCTGTTTGATTAAAGGCAGTCATAATAATAAAAATAATAATGCTTTTCTCACTACTCAAAGCGCTCAGCAGTTGCAGGTTAAGGGCCTTGCTCAAGGGCCCAACAGAGTAGAGTTCCTATTGGCATTTTACGGGATTCGAACCAGCAACCTTCCGATTGCCAGTGCAGATCCCTGGCCTCAGAACCACCACTAATTTAATTAACTATATCTAATCATTTTTTTAATATTTTAAACAAATACATTTATCACTGTTCTCCCGAAAAAATGGCTTAAAGAACGATTCTTCCAAATGTAATTCTTGGTCATAACACAAAATCTATTAGTCATAAATCCATTGAAGAAATAACATATGTCTTAGTTAAGGAAAATCTAATTTACTTAAGTATTTAACGGTAATTCTTTTTTGGATATAATCAAGTCAATGTTTCAAATTAACTTATTAACATAAATTAAAACTATTACTCTTGCTTTTTCTTTGTTAGATATGACCAGATCCCATGAATATATACAATATGTAATGACAGTATACTTTATAATGTAAAATCAGCACTTTGTATTCAGCAGAGATTAACATCATTAGATTTCATCTGAATACATTATTGTCTGTTATATAATATTCCATAGAGTAATCTTACATGATTTTCTGTTGTTTGCTTTTTGTTTGATGCTATTGCTAAACCTTTATAGGAATAAAACAGCATGGCGTAATACTAAAAACACTTTTTGCATTTTCAATCTGTTATAATCCCTTTCATACTAGCACTCCATATTGCATTTTACCACAATCAATCAGACAATTTATTTTATGAAAGGTAATTACTAGTACGCATGATAACATGACATCACATTACAGAACATTCACAATAACAATATCAAATATACAGACTAATCAATGCAAAAAAAAACAAAAACAGCAAATGCAGATACTACCAGCAGTAGGCAGGCAGCTGTGCTGACAATGTTTAACAGCAAGTATTATCAAGATAACTTTTTGTAATCAGGGACACTTACAGTATAATAAAAGGAATTCTTGCAAAAGTAACAAATGTCATTATACATGTAGTAATATTATAAAGTTTGCGAACAGCCTTTAAAACTAGCATACCATGTTAGTACAATGTTCAGTGTAGTAATGACAATGCTACGTCTGTGAACTGGACTTAATGGTGAAATTCAAAGATGAGTGGAGACAACAGTTAGGTTTACAGCCCTGACCTGAATGTCAACGTAGATGAAGCCTCACAGGAAGGAATAGGAACCAACCCATGCAATTGTGTAATACTGAATTATAAAATTATGAGTAGTGGAATCAGAAGATTTCAACTGTTTAGTAGGCACATATTCTGGAGCATTGCAACAACCATTATTATAAATGAGCACCAGCATTTTGAAGATGATTAACTTTTTGCCTAGAAAGTATTGGAGATGAGCAAACAGAGTGATAATGTATTTACAGTGTTTTCTTCAAGATGATACTCTAGCAGTACCTGTCTAAAATGGAAATGGCAGTTTGCGTTAAAATGGGCTTAACCTGACTTGAAGTCATTTTAAAACATCTCCAGAGAGCTTCACCAAATAGATATACTGCTGAGAAAGCAAAGAAATATGTGGTAAGAGGTTCCCAATAGTCTCTGAAAATTGTTTTTAAACACCATCAACAGACATTTGGACATAAATCCAGCATATGCAAACTTAATAAGAACATGTTCATAATAAGTAAAACTTTACAACCAATACTCTTCCCAAAACCCCATAGACTGACCAAACCCCAGACACCCCCTATAATTTTGCTATACGTATATTGCCTTTGATTCTTGTATGTCTAAGCATTACCCTCTGATGACGGCTCCTGGCAGAGGCTGAAAGCTCAGGAATAAATACCATTTTATGATACGTGATTCGTCTTCTCCCTTTGTGGATCTCCAGCTGCAAATATATATATATATATATATATATATATATATATATATATAATATATATATATATATATATATATACATATAAACGAATAGAATATATTTAGATTTAAAATTGACAGAACTGAAAAATGCAAGGAATATTATTTTTTTTTCCCATTTGAACATATAAAGCAAAACAACATAAAGAAGGTACATATGGACCAAAACAGATGTTTCTTAAAAGTGGTGTTGCCATTAAATGTATTCCTTCATACTGCAACAAGTTTGTGAGTTGAAATTACTGCAGTCTTATTAGTAACCTAAGAAGAAGAAATCCAGTATAAGGTAACAGGGATCATTCAAATGTTCAAGTACAAATAAAAGGCAAAACATTCTAATTGCATTGTTTTAAACTGTCCTGGTTTAAATGATTAATTATTTCTGAATATGATTTATTATTTCATACTCTTTATAGTGTCCAGAAATCCTAGACCACTTTAACACACACTATTTAATGTAATATGCAGAAAATTTTCCACATATAACTTTAGTACAGATAATACTCAGGGAAGTGTTAGTTCCTTATTCTGTAGGCTAAAAATGAGTTAACTGCAGCAGAACTGGACAATCTTATTAAACTAGATGGCCATTATATAGTGCAAAATTTACTCCCCAGTCAGTATTTATAGAAGCAATGAAAACTGTTTTGTTCTTCTAACCATTTTCTGAGCCTTTAAATGTAGTAAGCATTGTGTTCTTAAGACACCAAATTACACTTCAGCAGTGACAAAGAGTACACCACAGGAACAAATGAAAATGAGCAAATGTGGAGGAGATAGTAAAAAATATAATTTTTAAAAAACAGGACATCTTAGAATTATAAATCAGTCATTTCACGCTGTAATAGTCATATATTTTTAAATCAGTTTAAATGTACCTTGATGATAAAAGCGAATCAATTTCTATCTATTTATCTATCTATACAGTACATATATATATATCTATATATACAGTATATATATATACATCTATATCTATCATATATATATATATATATATATATATATATACATACAGGTATATATAAATAAATATATGTGTGTTTCCATGGAACAGATGCCTGTGAAATATTATTACATGGTTAACAAATGTTGTCTGAACTAAAACATTTTGGCCTGGTGCATTCTGGAGTTAGCACTATGTAGACTATAGAATGATTAATTGGTAAAGATGGCAACACAATTGCATTGGGGTAAAGTGCTGTAATCCTCTTGTTAGCATGTGTAAAATGAAGGAATGACTACTAAGAATGATGCTGCCCTAGACTGACTCTTCATAGAAAATGATTTTGGAAGCCAATCAACACACTGCTAAGATTTTTGATGTACTTCCTTGCACCTATTAAAGCAAAATGTATGTTCCAGTTATTCCTAACGTTCTATATGAAAAAAGATCTTCTAATCTACTGAAATTGCCCTTCTTTATTTTTATCCCATTTGAAAGAGCCTGACATTTAATTTTCTTTTGTAAAGTTAGGAAGATGATTAAAATAGATGGGTACATTAATAATTTCACACTGATTAATATTTTCTACTTTGATGAATATGAAAGGAGTATTTAAATCTATTTTTAGAATGCATATGAAAATAACTGTATGCTTTCAAAGAGATAAAATTAGTTCTTTAAAACAATGCACACATTTATTTGTCAAATCCGCACTTCAGTATGTAAGAATATTCTTATTGATTATTTTATGACTATGGATACTGGGTGTAATATTGAGATGATGAGTCCTGATCCATATCTTCAGATGTTGCACTAGAGCTTTCCTCACTATTATCAAAGAAGTTGTTCAGCAACAATAATTGACATGCATGACATCAGCAATGGACATTACATAAGTGAAGGCCACTGGGACTTGTATCCATACTATTATCAAGTATGACAGCAGTGTACGGAAGCTATCCCTAACAGTTTTAGAAGTTCAGACATTAATCTCACAAATGTTATTTAGAATACAAGAGTCAAGGGCCTGAAGCAAGTCTAACTAAAAAAATGTTAATTGTTTGTGATGAATATAGCAGATCATCAGCAAGACAGGACTTAAGACAATTGGTGGAGTTCACAGATCAGGAATGGTAGAGAACATCAGAAGCCTTTAATTTAGAATGAGGCAAGATGGCAGAAGGTAGACAGGGCATCTTGATGGGACAGACTGAGAAAGAGTAAGCCAGTGGAACGAGGAACATTGATCTTACCTTTAAAGATGTAGGTAAATAAAGGTAAAATTTATAAAAGTTAAATACTCTTAATTTTCTCTAAGGGCAAAAGAAATGGTTGATTTCCTTGGCCTGGATATTGGGGTTTATCATTACAATATTATTATCTGAAGAGTGCCACATTACTATTAGCACAGAAACGTACAGAATTCATTACCATTCTGTGGGATGAGGACAAAACCAGTCTCCTAAAGATCTATTAACACAACTTACAGACCTTTGCATAAAGTGGTTACAATCTAAGAAGCCCACAATGAAACAAGTCATTGACTTTATTGTATTTGAACACTTTCAGGTTTTTGACAGTCGTCTCAGGATCTGAGTGGAAGAACATTTCCCCAGGATAGCAAAAGAAGCCGCAGAACTGGCTGAAGTTTTCCTTGTAGCATATCGCCGGAGGGATCTGGAAGAGAGTGAAAAAACAGAAAAACAGATCACCAATTGAAGCTTTATGAATAATGGATACTTTATTCGCCATCAATAATTGTTTTGGTAAAGCCATCCTCAGTGTAATCCTCCTTCCATTTTCTAATTTTTTCACGCCTAGCCATGATTAATCACTTCCATGCATCAAACCTGTTCAAAAAACGCATTACACAATTGACAAGGTAGGAAAAGAATATGCTCCAAGCTGAGCTCCACAGCACGGTCTTGCAGAAGCAACTTCGTTACGCTGCCACCAAATACTCACAGAAAAATCCACAATACACACGCTGTCTCTAGAGTTTCTCCACACTCAATGTATTCCTCGCATCCCCGTTATACCCTCTGATCTCCCATTTCAATTCAAATGCCTCCAATTTCCAGTAAGGCTCTGCTTCGCAATGACAAGTAATAATCTGATGGACAGACCCTACAAAAGGTTGCCATTGATTTCAGGCAAGATTGCTTTTCTCCTGGACAACTATATGTTGCATTCTCAAGAGTGAGCTCCCGCAGCTTCGTCATATTATGCTGAACTGACAACGTGCTATATAAAGAAAACTATAACAATTGTAATAAACGAACAATAAAACAGCGGAGAACCCGTGGATTAAATAAAAAGGCAGCTTCCTTGGCAAAGCAAGGAAAAAGGATGGCCTTATATGTCGTTCGTTTATAAAACAGCGGAGAAGCTGTGTAAAGGCTGCTTCACAAAAAACCAGTGGAGCGCCTTATATGAGCAGGCAGTCAGCTAAAGAAGGGAATCAATAAATATCTATAATCGTAATAAACAAACAAAAAATAGCGTACAAGCCGCAGATTAAATAAAGGAAATGGGTACCTGAACAGTAAATTAAGTCTCAAATAGCTACACAATAACTATAACAATCGTAATAAACGAACAATAAAACAGTACAGAACCGCGAAGCAAGGAGAAACGCTGGCCTTATATGGCATTCGTTTATAAAGCAGCAGAGAAGCTGTGTGAAGGCAGCTACACAAAAAAACAGCAGAACACCACACTCTGAATGTATTCCTCGCATCACCGTTATACCCTCTGATCTCCTATTTCAATTCAAATGCCTCAAATTTCCAGTAAGGCTTTGCTTCGCGATGACAATTAATAAGTCTCAGGGACAGACCCTACAAAAGGTTGCCATTGATTTGAGGCAACATTGCTTTTCTCCTGGACAACTATACGTTGCATTTTCAAGAGTAAGCTCAGTGCACAGCTTGGTCAAATTACAACCGGAGTGCTGAACTGACAACGTGGTATA
>JANRMT010062792.1:79766868-79816278 GCA_026402145.1 Polypterus bichir lapradei
TATACAAAGAGATCCTTAACAGATAGTTATTGGTATATTTTCCCTCAGTTTAAAAAGGTTTTCTTTTCTTCTTAATAAAAATTTAAAAGCAGTACTTCGTCGCTGCGAAGCGTGGGGATTTTGCTATATACAGTATATATATGTGTAGATATGTATGTAGATATTCCGGTCCTCACCCCCAGGCCACCAGGAGGAGCTCTCCCGACAGCGTGGACGGGCTCAGAGTTCCAGCAGGGCCTTATGGACTATGTAGTTTTTATAAACAGCCCTGTTGGATACCTTGGGGGCCACTGGGAGTCGCTGTCAGAGGGCCCGTGGACTCGTATATGCCCTATAACCCGGAAGTACGTCATAATCCCTGGACAGGAAGAGACGACGTGCTTCCGGGATGAAGATATGGACTGTTTACCCTGACCCGGAAGGAGTAAGGACTTGTGGACTGTGGAGCAGGAACACCTCCGGGTCAGGGGTTATAAAGGGACACTGGGAAAGCCCAGACACTGAGCTGAGCTGGGAGGAAGGGTAGCTAAGTGTCTGGGAGAGGAGGTTTGGTGATTGTAGTGTTTGTTAAAGAGTAGAGTGGAAGGTGCTTGGTGCACTGTGCTAAAAGAAAATAAAAGAGTCTTGGACTTGTACCTGGTGTTTGGAGTGGTACCTGGGGTTCAAGAGATGGGTCAGAACCTCTACTGCCACAATATATATATATGTATGTATGTATGTATGTGTATATGTGTATATGTAGATATGTATATATATGTGTATATGTATATATATATATATGTGTGTATATATGTAGATATGTATATATATGTAGATCTGTATATATATATGTATATATGTGTCTGTGTGTGTATATATATATGTATGTGTGTATATATATGTATATTTATCTGTATGTATGTATGTGTATATGTATATATGTATATGTGTGTGTGTATGTATGTGTGTATATGTATGTGTATATATATGTTGATATGTGTATATATATGTAGATGTGTGTATGTATATATATATATAGATATGTGTATATGTAGATATGTGTATATATAGATATGTATATATGTATATGTATATATGTTTATATGTGTGTGTGTATGTATATATATATATATATATATGACAGCAATACTCATAACAGTGACAAAACAATTACATTGACAATAATGTTACTTTATTTTTAAAATGTTTCCTTTTCTTTTTCATAACTTCTTTAACACACTACTTCTCCGCTGCGAAGCGCGGGTATTTTGCTAGTATTGAATATAAAACAGAAAGAGAAAATAACGACACAGCTAAAAACGCAGCGGCAAATTTCGACAAAAGTTAAACGCTTGTGTCATGAGCACGAGGCGGCTATGCAGTGTCCGCAACGGACGTGGCCATCCACCGTGCATAAGATACCATATTGACATTGGTGGGCGAAGGGGCCACCGATTCTTTCTCTGCCCAGGGCCATCACAAGCCTAGAGCCGTCCCGAGTACAGCTGCAATAAATAATTACATCGAAGGTTGCGCACAATAACTGCACAATCACTGCGCCGTGAAACCCACGTTCTTAATAATGTGCTTTAACTCCTATCATCATGAAAATGATATCACGTATACATCTCAGTATTTTAGTTATTCAGAGAGCTGTAATATCACGAATGTAATGGATTCTGTGTCCAGTCGGAGGAAGAGAGCTGTTTTAAGAAGCAAGTAGTGATTCACACACATAGAGCACATAGAAGATCAAATATAAAACAAAGCATTTAACGTGCTATTTTAATTATGATGTGATTTGAGAAACTGGTTAATTAAACGATTTTAAGATGAAGTTTATGATGTTCTACTTTAATGTCAAAATAAACTACATGATTAAAGTGGAAATTTCGAGATTGAAGTTGACATTTTTCCCACTGAGTGCCTTTTTTTTTCTCTGTACCCTAATAAGCTTTCATATAACACTCAGACAGTGGGCTACGACTCGCCTTTTCACGGCGACTTTGATATCTGACAAGTTCTTTTTTATTTCTGGCACTGTGCGACTTTGTGAACGTGAGCTTTCAAGTTTCTCCAACATGTTATGTCACTCAATCAACTTCCTTTTGTTGATTATACCACGGTTTAAATGAACAAATAGTATGTTTTTCCTTTGCCTCCACTTGGTATTTGCTGAAATTCTTATATTTTCCCCCGTGCTTTTCCCATTGTCTTTTCACAGAAGGCTGAACTTAAGGCCGATTTATATTGATTTGCATATTCAAAGAGGCGTAATTCTGGGAGGAGTTGGGGTGGGACAGAAGGCGTGTGCACGTGCATTAGTTTTCACGCTGATCGGGATTTATGTAGTAGAAGAACGCGGAAGTTGGAGTACGCACAGATTCCTGCATCTGGATTTTTCTGTGCATAAGCTCATTTCGCCTTTTGTGCTTACGTCTCGTTATAGTGCGAATTCTACGCATGGCGTTATACATGAGGCCCCAGGAATGGTGTATGCCCGGAGTGCTTCCGGGTGCAAGGGCAGCACTTCCACCACACTGGGGAGTGCTGCCAGAAGTTCATCATCAGGCACCTGGATCACATCCGGGGCATTATAAAAGGGGCCGCCTCACTCCATTCGGGGGGCTGGAGTCAGGTGGAAGAGGATGGCGCTTGTGAGGCAGGAGTGGAGGCGGCCTGAGGAACCAAGGACTGAATTAATATTGTAAATAGTTTGTACATAGTGTAAATAAACATGTGTGTGTTTGGACATTGTGGTGTTGTGTCTCTCTGTGGCCGGGCTAGCTCTTACATTGGTTTTGGCGCGGTGCAAGGAACACACACTCCTGCGACACACACGTTTTGGAAAAAAGCGCAGTCCTTTGGTGGAGTCGCACTAGGAACCTGAGGACACCACACCTTTCAATGGGCCTAACGACAGCGGGCGGCCCGAGGAAGCACGTTGCTGACGAAAGGATCGGCAGGCCTAAAGATAGAGCCAGGCCATGGAAGCTACCTCCGGACGAGAGGTTTCTAGAGGTAGGTACTGGACCCAGGCGAGGATCGTCCTGGGGTGTGTATCGCGTTTTTCCAGGTGCCTACCTCGTAGGGGGAAACCATCCAGAGGCATTTGGCTGGCCGGAGGACGTTGCTCCTGGAGCCGACAGCGTGGCGCTGTCCAAAGAGGACTGGAACCTGCTGTTGCGGAGAAGAGCCCGGCTTGTACAGGAGTCCAAACCCATGGGGAGTGGCCTAAGAGAGCAGGCTGCGGCGAAGGACCTGGGGGTTCCTCGTCACGCAGGTAATGGGGAAGGGGGGGGGAGGGTGTGTGCCGGCTCCCTGCATGTAGCGTAATGCAATGCAATGCGGTGAACCTTTCCCCCTCATCAGAAGACCCGACTGATACTATGCAGGAGGTGCAGCATCTATGTGGCTCACGGCCGGCAGGTAAGGGCAAGCGGAATGCTGATTTAATCTATGTGCTTGTGGCTGTATGAGAGCTGGAGGAGGTCCTTCAACCAGTCCGACCACTTTCGCAGGTAATCCGCCGGGTCCGAGAGACCATCCAGAAGCGGGCAGAGTGGCACAGCATTGAATTCTCCAGCCGGAGAGACCAGGCGGTACAGGTAAGTGTGACCTGTACCATACATTAAAGAGGAGGGCTGAGCGAAGTGTGGCCGGTATCGTTTCGTTCCGGTCACGAAGTAGCCAAGCCTCATACAATGGATCTGGGGTGAGTGGCTGATCGTGCCGTAGGGGTGAGTCTGGCGCGGGGGTGTGCGAGGAGCCGGCTGGTGAGTGCCGGTTGCCAAAGCACATTGCTCGAAAAGCCGGCGGCAGCCTCGCTAAAGTCCACAGGGACGCAGACAGCGCAGGGTCTCTCTTTATCCCATAAAGAGACCCAGACCGTTATTGCATCCCAGAGTGTAAGGAGGAGGATCCAAAGACAGAGGTCTGGACCTCCTGACAATGGGCAGGCTGGGCCCGTATGCCCACCTGCTGTTGAGAGCCGTCCTCTGCGGGTGCAGAGGGATGCCCCAAGCATGGGGAAGGGGACCAGGCAAAGCACAGAAACCCATCCTGTTGCCATGTCCGGAGGGCACGGGGACATGGGGGGAAGCGCCAGTATTTTAACTGTAATAACCGTTGTCACAGGTGGAAGCGCTGTCCATATACACTTAAGGATGACGCCATTGAGTGGCGTCGTGGATGCGCCTCTCCGCCCTTCTTTTTACTTATCTCTTCTAGCGCGGACCCAGGACATGCCGGCACCCCAACCCGTTGAAGGACAGCCCTCGCGGGCGGGCCACTTCGCTCTACGGGCATCAGCTGGGGGTGGGGCAGTGTGATAGATGGCCAGGAACCCTGCCCCACAGGGACACATGGAGGAAGGAGGGGCCGGGAGAGCGGCACTTCTCTTCCATGGGCACCTGGACAGTCCTTGATCCCTGGGGGACAGCACTTCCGGTACATCAGGAAGTGCTGACAGACCAGGGATGGTGTACACCCGGAGTGCTTTCGGTTGCAAGGGCAGCACTTCTGCCACACTGGGGAGTGCTACTGGAAGTTCATCATCAGGAACCTGAAGCACATCCACGGCATTATGAAAGGGGCCACCTCACTCCATTCGGGGAGCAGGAGTCAGGTGGAAGAGGATGGAGCTTGTGAGGCAGGAGTGGATATTGTATATAGTTTGTACATAGTGTAAATAAACGTGTGTGTGTTTGAACATTGCGGGGTCGTGTCTGTCTGTGGCCGAGCTAGCTCTGACAACATACACTAACAGCCAGTGACAGCGACTTTCTACCTGCAGACACAGTCTGCGGCTATCAGTGATGAAAAAGAACAAAATGTTCAAAATATACAAGTTGTAATAGCAAGGTAAAATTGAAACAGTAAACTAATTTGTACCTCAAAAAGCACAAAATATTTCTATATGTTTTTTAATGGGAGAAATTGAAAATTTAAATTTTCAAACTGTGTACAATGCTACCTGTTCAACTTTTTTTTTCAAAAATATTGGTCCATGAGGGGCTGAGTTGTTTCATGCGGATAGACACATTGACAGAGGTGGGCTATTGCAATAAGTGCACATTATGTGCACGTGAAAAAAGATTCTCAAAATGGTATTGAAAATACAACAAAATCAAAGCAATCAAAATGAGTAAATAATATGCAGCAATAACACAAAACCCAAGCAGTAAAAAGATATACTGTATGGAAATTTTATAATAACCTATGAAACCTTGATTTTTAATATCTGTCTTTCTTGTGCTCTTAAGAAAAAAAGTTGTAGTTGTATGTATCCATTCTAAAGGTTTTTGTTAATATATAAGCAGGAAAGAGATTAATTTTAACAATAATAATTCTAGCCAATGTGAGATGCAGAGGTGGCCATCTATTAATGCCTTGTTTAAACCTTACCATTATGTTGCAGATATTAAATGTTAATAGATGTTTAACTATATCTTAGATCTCTTAATTATTCCAAAACAATCAGTGAAACGTGTACTTGACCAATCATCAAGAAAAGTGTTAATTTTGAACCCAGTAAACCTATGAAATTCATCCATAATATTTAATGTAAGTGGTAGTAATGAATACTGATCCATAATATAAAGAGACCACCATGTCATCAGCAAAGTGAGATACCTTTTACAAGCCCTTCCCTCCTAAACATAACTGAATAGCTCTCTAGACCTGTGGCTTTCTTGTTTTGTAGTGAATTTATAACACCTCAAAACTTTGTCGATATCCTCTACTCAGTGTCAGCATTTACTGTATATTGCACCTAGAAAATCAAAAACATCAAGGCCTGAATTTCATTTGATGCTGAGAGTCAATGGTGAATATCAAAATAATTCAGGATGCTTTTATATCAACAAGCTGCTTTTGTAACACCACATTTTCCCAATCAGGTTTGTGATAAAATCACTTTGTCAGATATGTGACAGATGCTATTGGAAATTTTGTTGTCACAGTATACAAAGGAACACTAGCTGGATAATAAGAAGACTAATATTTAATGCTCAAGCAAACTAACTGAAATTTTAGATGTCACAAAATTCCAACTCCTTTTGTTCCTCTTACCAAACTTAGGGAGAAGATATTGACTCACCCAATTTCTTTTCAGTCTAAGTTGATCTTTAATATTTAGATTGGGTCTCCTGCAGGAGTATATTTTATTTTAAAGAACTACAATGTGAATGAGTTAAATTCACCTGTAACATTCCAGCTTACTATGTGTAGGATTTTAACACATTGTGTTTAATTGACTGAAGCAAATACTTTTAGAAAATTGACATCCCATGATAATAAGGACACATTCAGGTAAGTGCGACTTTCTTTTATTGTATTTTGTTTATTATGTGGTGTGTGCTGAATGTAATGTTTCTTTACCCTTTGTTACCAGAATTATTTTTAAGCGACTTATGGTGAATTTTAATGTGCTCCTGAAATATTGTCATAATTGTACATACTACATTCTAGAGAACACTTCCACTGTGACACCAGTTAAATTAAGCAGTGCTGTATTTCCTTCACCATTTCCTATGTCTAGATCTGCAAGACATTTACAAAGAATTTATTACAAGTTAATTAATGTTATTATAAAGAAGTTTTACAGAGCAAAATTAATACTTTAACTATGATGTGTTTAATAGTTTTCTGCTAAGAGTGTTGGAATATTGTCAGGCCACAAAGGGCAAAGGGGAAAAGGACCAGTAACTAAAATCTTAACCAAAACATTAGAAAGTGAAACTAATGTGCAAGAAGCCCAATATTTGATCAAAGATTGCTCGAAGATAGGTCTACATACTGAAGTTTTGAAAGAATAAGTACATACCAAAGGTTATTGGTTTAAATCCACAAACTTGGACAATGCCTTGCTCACTATAGTGGCTTAAATAAAGCCACACTGATGACATCATGCAATGTGAATTTTAGGGGTTGATCTTCTTGTCAGAGCACTACAACATTCAGGTAGCACCTGGAAAACAAAATGGTGGCACCCACAAGAAACTAATTCTGGAACACAGCAAAGCAAAAATCTAATGATCAAATAAAACTGTTAAATTCTAACAGAATATGAAACTGCAGAATGAAAGTGAAATTGAAATCCGCATTGTCAAGTAAAGTCCCAAGGAAAAAAATCTTGAAACAAGGAATAAAATAACAAAGATACAGAAAATCCTGACACTTAATGTTTTAATGACCTTTTAATGTTTTAGAATATTCTGATATTAGTTCATTTTGGGAATTTCCGCTGTTGTTAGTTTTCTTGTTATACCTTTTTCTCATTAAAACCATGTCAGCATCCATGAAAAATAAAGACAACAGTATCCATTGCAGGCCTCCAGAGGACACACTGGTGGGAAGTATGAAATTGGTGTATCACAGATATAAATGATATGGGAACGCACATACTCACATAGGTACTTTGAAACAGTAAAGCTTAAAGCACTGAGCTACAGCCACTTTAAAAAAATAATAAGTTTTGACTGGTGACAACTTTTGATTTTTGTTTCTAAATTATAATTAAACTTATTTACATCTTGGCTTAGATCTCCGGACCAGGAGTTTGGTTTAGGTGAAAGCCTCTTGTGAATTACTGTTTCGCGTAACAGACACTAGAACATTAGAACAGTCTAGACGAGAACAGGCCATTCTGCCCAACAAAGCTTGCCAGTCCTATCGATGTAATTCTTCTAAAAAACATCAAGTCTAATTTTGAAGGTCCCTAAAGTCCTACTGTCTACGTTTCTTTGTGTAAAGGAAAGGAAAAACCTTCTAATGTTTGTGCGAAATTGTCTCCACATGTTCTTGATGAACTCATTTTAAAATAACAGTGTTGATCCACTGTACTAATTCCCTTCATAATTTTAAACACTTCAATCATGTCGCCTCTTAATCTTCTGTTGCTTAAACTGAAACGCCTGCTCACTGAATGGCTCTTATTTTGGCTGGCCCTGTAACACTTTGCCGCTGAAACCCTAAAAGCCAAAACACAATGCACTTAAGACCAAAAATGTGTTATATAGTAACAATAGCATAATGCAACATAGACATGCATATACTGTATATATTCTTAAAATGCAGGAAGATGAATTGGTTTACTGTAGATTTAAGGTTGCTGGAAGAATTCTGACAGACTGCATTTCCATGAAGAAAACAAAGCCAGTATTGCAGGTTATATGCTAATCTAGGTAGTTTTAATAATTACTGCGTTTGGAACACATTTTTTTTAGGCTGTAAAATTGTGAATTTCCAGTAAATATTAAAAAATAACATATACAGTATTTTTACTGATGATTAAATCCACCTTACTGAAACACCTACTTTTATATTTGACCTTACCTTTATGGTGCCTGGAGATAATGAAGTTTATGCCTGAAAAGGATTAGGTGCAGCAAGGTTTATATGAAATGAAAGAAGCAGAAAGACTTCACTGATGCGTACATTTCATAAATCAGAAGAATGTCTCCTGGTCCCAAGAGGTGGTACACACATTGCTTTGCCAATTTGGAATTAACTTTGCTAAGTGTGTAAGCTGTACACCTGCACATATCTGGGTTAATAGGAGTTATAGAAAGACTAATAAGAGATACTGTTGATAAACACAAATTGGAACACAGCATTTATAAAAATAAAAAAAAATTCAATACATTTTTTAAAAAGATTAATACAGTTGAAAAATCTTCCTAGTTTATTTTTAGGGGTTAATAGTGCTGACAATGCGATAAGGATGAATAATACAATTTACTTAGATTTTGAGAAAGCATTTGACAAAGTTCCACATGAGGGGTTGCTAATTAAATTAAAATCTGAAGGGATTTAAGGAAATATACTTAGAAGGATTGGAACTGGCTGAACGGGGAAAAACCACGTTTCTTACAGCTGAGGGTGCAAGCTATGCCTAGATGGTTTAAAAAATAGAAATGAAGTCCTTTGAGACCATTACACTTTAAGTAAGTTTGGCTTGAAACTTTTTCTAAGTTCCGCATAATTTATTTTATGTTTCCTAAAACCCCAGGAGTAAATACATTAAAACAGTCATCCCAATTTTCATGGACTTTAGGAGTAAATCTGTATACATTGTAAGCAAGAAAAGGAGGATCTAATTAAAATACTGGCTATCTTCAAACATTGTGTTTTCAAATGATGTACAGGTGATTACATGTTGTATAATAATAATGAAATGGAGGTTCTTAAGTAGTACCTTAAAGGTTAAAATTAATTTACAAAAGTCCAAATTGTAGAATGTAAACATTTAACTCTTTAACACATTCATTGTACTTCTTTAATGTATGCCTATTACAGGTATTAAATATATACTTCAGACTGTCTCACTACATTTAGCCTTATCACAACTCAACTGTCAATATGCCTAAGGTGTGCAGAGAACTTGTAACACTGCAGAACATCTACATGCCTTATTACGTGGAGCTTTTGTCTCCAAATAATAGGAAGAAAAAAATGACACCAGATAAAGTCCTCAGAAGAACTGCTAGACTGATTCCTAGAATGTATAGTATGTGCTTTATACAGTATAAGCAACAAGTGAAGGAGTGGAGACTTTGTATATTAAACAAGCAGTTTGTTAATCCAGCATGGTGGTGGTGTGGATAGCATTGCTGGCATGTAGCTCCAGGAGACTGGACCTGAATCACAGCCTAATCACTGTCTTTGTGGACAACCCATGTTCTTTCAATGGCTGGGTGATCTGGCTTCCTCCAGTATGACATAGTTTACCTCACATGAGAGACTTTATGTGTGTGAATGGATGTGCCCTGAAATGGACTGGTACCCTTTCCTGAACTGTTTCCTGCCTCACACACGGTAATCCTGGCATATATTTCAGCTTTCTGGCAACCGAACAAAATTAGAAACAGTGGGTTAAGTTAATGGAAGGGTGGTTGATACCAGTGATTACGATTATGCTAGTGGCGGATACTGAACAAGGGTACAAATAAAAACAGGTTGAATTCAAATTTTTGACTTTTGTCTTATTACGAGATGGAACAAATTAGCCAGTAGTGTATTTGGAAAGTAGATCCTAAAGAACCTTCACATTTTGACCTGATATGTTAAAAATTTTGTGTAAACAGGTTCTACTTTGCTGAATGTCTTTTCTTGTTAAAACATTTTAAAAAGGAATTTTCAGGAGAACAGGTCTTTTCAGCCAAGCACAGCTCATTCATTCATATTCTCTTACGTTTTGGAAAATATCAAGTTGAGATTTGGAGGCCCCCAAAGTATTACAGTCTGCTTTACCACTGGGGCTTTGTGTCTGGATCTTTGGATCTTCTATCTGTGCCCAAGTTTTTTATGAAAAACATATTTTAAAGTAACAGCTGTCATTCTTCCCACTAATTCTGCAGTCCTTATAGGATAGAAGTTCTACAGACTTTCATAAAGCTTTTATGTACTGTATATGGAGACCAAAACTGCACACAAATGTACAGGCAAGGCTTTCTGAATTCACACATCTTTGACTTTATTAGCCTCTTATGAGGTACCCTTTCAACAGCTTTTCAAAAGTCAGTACTTTGCATTTGTCACTCAAATGTTTTTATTGGATCTTTACAGATTTCCAGCTTCTGGCTCATAATTTGTTATATAAATCCATGTATCTTATTTTGTTATTCACAGATAATTGATATAAGGTGCTGTTATCTTTTCATTACCTTCATTATTGTACCTGTGATATGCATTAGACTAACTTTTCTGTAGTTAGCATAGTTATATAGTTACATTTATAACAGTATCTTTATTAATCCAATTCCTTATACTGTTGCCTTATTTTTGGTCTAGATCAGGATGTCTCTGAGGTGACAACAAACATTATTTATAGTTGTTTTTTTTTTTTTTTTGTTCTGTGTCTTCTAGATGTTTCTTCATTCCTATTGTGGCTGACCAGTAGAAACATGGTGGTTAGTGACTGCACACCCTAGTGCCCTGGGGCAGTAGTTCTTCAATGAGCATGAAAGGAGACCATGCACATGCTTGACACCATAGTCTGCTTTCCATAGTTTTTGTTTTGGTGTACATTTTGTGTGCTTTGAAAGCCAAGAGGTTTCCTAATTGATTTTGTAAAGTTAAGCCCCTACCATCTCTGCGATCACCAGGGACCTAAACCGCTGTGTGTAGAATTCACACTAAAACATGGTACACACAAAAAAATCCAGATGCATAAATTTGTGCGTATGCCAAGTTCCGCACACTTGCCCTTTACAAATGCCATTGAATGTGAAATTTAACACATGTGCACACACCTACAACCCCACCCTGACTCCACCCTGAATTCTGAGTATTTTAATATGTAAATCAATATAAATACCACCTTCTGTTCAGTGTTTGGTTAAAAAAGAATGGAAAAGGCATGTGCAAAAATGCAAAATTTCAGCAAAAAAAAGTGGAGGCAAGGAAAAACGTACTATTTGTTGGCTTACGCAATGGTATAAGCAACAAAAGCATGGTGATGACACTCAAAAGTTCAAGTTCATAAAGACGCAGTGTGCCTGAAAGAAAAAAGAAGTGGTCAGATATCATAGTCAACATAAAAAGGCAAGTCCCAGCCCACCATCTGTTTACTCTGTTTCAGACAATATTACAAAAGTTGATCCCCGTGTAATGCTCAGGCGATGATGGTGCTGCTGTGCTGAGCACATCTTTGGGTTCTGGCTGCACACATACCTCTGCCTCGGAAACTGCTGGGAGGCCATCGGGATGTGTGCTGACGGACGCTGTTCTGGAGTCACAAAATGCAATAGTGGATGCTGTAAGAGATGTAGCCAATGAACTAAGGAATATAAGGGCTGCACTATGTGATATTGACCACAAATTAAATTAATTGGTTAAAAAGTAAATGCTGCATCTGATTACTTGTTTTTACATTCTGCTAATTACATTCAAACAAAGTTGTAACGCTATCCAATCTGGCTGATCATTTGGTGGGTCAGGGTCATCATAGCACATCTCTTCAGGTAGATACTTGCACACTGCAACACACTTTCTGTGCACTATAGAGCAGCACATTAATAGGGTGGAAATGCTTCCTATTTACAAAAACAAATTAATTCTCTGAAGGTGCCTTTATAATGTAGCAATGGCACCGAGTGCCACAATGGATCAATTCTCTGCTATATACTTTGAGGTGACTCGCTATCCTTAAAAGGACTTCTTGCCTTTTGCCTTACTAGTAGGAAAAATCACCTGCAGCTGTGCAAAACTACCGCTTTTATAGCTTCTCCAGCTATATATGATGTAATGCCAGCTCATTCTTTTGGTGATTCATCCCTAGGTGATGTAACTTGTTCAGTGCCTCTGCAATAGCAATGTGTGTGCAGTTGACCACTCCGATTACATATGGAAAACCAGACGTTGCTGAGAATTGCACTTTTATGTTTTCCAGTTATCTAGATCTTATTTATCTAGATGATAAGCGGATAATACCATCCTATACAGCTGGCATGGCTCGACTCAGTGAAATACCCGATCGTCAGCAAGTTCAGGTTGAGAAGCTCATGTGGCTAAAAACCTGAGTGTGGACAGAACTTGCAAAAGAGCAGGTAGAGCACAATTCCACAAAGTCTGCCTTTGTAAAGCTGGCGCCAGTTCAGCACACTTCTCTAAGAGTATGGCTGTTGGAAATCAAAATCGACTTAGAAGCCAGTTATCTGTAAATACGCGCTCTCTTCTAATTCTTCCATTTGCAATGTCTCCTAACTACACTAAAGCAGCCATGTTAGTTGGAATAGTTTGGCCATTCCATGCACAGTTATATTGTTACAGAATGATTACAATCAAGTGCATTAAATCTGTAAACGATATGCAGTTAATCTCAGTACATTTAATAAAACCCTCATCACAGATGTAAATGTAAAAATGAAAAGCAGACCACAGAAGCAACAGCACTGCTTTGAGACTGTTTGCAAAACTGAACAGAAAAGTGCGTACACAAGGGGGGACCCTGCCGTGAAAATGTGAGTGGCTTTGCTCCAAGTTTAGTTTTTATACATCTGTTTATACGTGAGGCCCCAGGTCTGCTCTATCTTATATTAAGTTGTAATTCAATGCCAGATATCCAAAGATGTGTTTGTGGTTCCATTTTAGCCAGATGCATAATGAAATCCTGTTTTATATTAATGGACATCACTTCATTTTTTCAACTTTCTGTATCTTTTCTAAATAATGTGCATCTATTTTTATTATGCACCTCCATTTTTCTTGTAAATGCTACTAGTACACTACATACACAGTTAACTCCAGTACCTTTGTTTAACAATTCAATTCAACAATAAGAATAGCCTTACTCAGAGAATATAAGAACATTAATTGCTGTGGTTGGGATGACTCACAGTGAACTAGAAATACAGTATGTTATACAACACTAGTTACCTATCAAATTTACTGTAGATCAATCAATATGAATCAGTGTTACCATAGTTTAGTTTTTTATATGGTCCCATTTTGCTGTTAGTGTCATTTAAAAGTAGCTGGTAGCATCTATGAAGGCTTATCTGTAGTTGAAACAGGCTAAGATTTAAAAAACACTGTTTTGCTGCAGTGGTGTGTGATAAATAACATAATGTTGTGGCCAGGACATGCTGGAGAGCAGTGTGTTTCAGTTGTTAAGTTATGTGCATGTTAAAAAATTTTCATGGAACGTATAGAACAGCGTGCTCATGTCATAGCTTATAGAGTGGACAGGTCAAGTAATGTGTTTAAAAGTCTTTGGCACAGATCAATCCGGAAGTGTAGGCAAGTAATTTGAATTTGATGAATAATTAGGAAATGGAAAACATTCATGTCTGAGTTCAGAGTAGGAGTAACTTTGGTCATTTTTGGGAATTGATTTTTAATTATTAATTTATTGATTCGTTTTTTTTTCTTTCCTTTGTAGTTTCCTTTGTTTTCACTGTATTGATTTTGGAGTAAATGATTGTATCTGTTATGTTATTATTATTTGTTTAAAGTAGTAGCAACTGCTTTATCGAAAATAAAATATTAAATGAATAAATAAATAATTATTAGTTAAAAGAAGGATACTTTGCAGCTGATTGGTCTATCCTTGGAAAGAATCTAGCTGTTGATTGATTGCAAGCGATTCATTACTTGTCTGGGATAAGTGACTGGGCTTCGAGGCTCCTGTTTAAGCTCACAGAGTGAAGATCTTGGTCATACTTTGAAAGACAGCAGCAGGAATTTGTACAGTTTAGAAAGAACTGTTATTACTTGCTCTTTAAAAGTCTTAAAAATGAAAAGAGAACAGGAGTTAAAGTTAAAAGGCTCCCTACATTTTTGATAAGATTGAATAAAAGTAAAGGAGCTGGCAGAATGTCAACTTGATTTTGCACATGACATTTAAGTTAAGGTTGTTTAGAAATATATATATTTTTAACCCTAATTATTTATTTTGTCTTCACCTATACTTACCACTTGTTTTTAAGCACAAATTATTGATCATTTGAAAAGAGCACTTCAGATTGTTTTATGAACTATTGAGATTTAATTGCAAAATAATGTTGTTTTTTTTTGTTTTTTTGCAATGGTTTTGAACAACTCTGGGTTGCTTCAGGTGTCAGACATCCATGTTTGGCTTAACCTAAAGTTTAGAACACAGAATTATACAATGAAGTAACTGATTTTATACTTATTAGCTATGTTGGCTGATGTTGTCTGGCTATTGTCTTAAAACTTTTCTGTAAATTTTACTTTACACTTATCTGTTTAGATTTAAAAAAATGGAATATTCTCCACTCTCTTTCAAAAGAATAATTAACAGGTTAAAGTTGACAGATCAATTGATTTGGCTCATGTAATTATTTGAAATCAAGAGATTAAGAGATAAAAATAATTATATCCAAATTATTGATTGTTTCCAACATAACACACCATTTTATTTAAGAATTCGTAATGTTTTGGTCATGGTCCACAATTTTTGTCCTGTGATCTTTATTGACAAATTTTTTTACACTTTTGAACTTTCAAAACCAGAACTTTCATTGAATTTTTTTTTTTTGTTTTAACAATGTATGTCTTAAAATTTATTCTTAATATGTAGCCCTTAGGAAGAGAACCCAGTGAGTTTATATTGCAGTGTTAAAAAGTAAAAAGAAGCCAAAGACAATTAAAAAAAAACAGAATTACTCTTGTAATATGACAGCTTTGCATCTTGTTACCAGCATCTTGCTCTTGAATGTAGAAAAGTTCTGAAGAAATGTATTGCCCAGTTTATGAAGTTAACTTATAAAGCAAATTTTGAGGACCACAATCCTTAATATAAAGTACCAAGCTATTTCATCATTATCTGCAATTAAACTGATTAATTGGACATAGTTGAATTCATTAATTATGCTTGTATCAATCTGTGAGGAAGCAGTCAGTTTAATGCTCCCTGATGGACTTAGATTTTTCCCTTGTCAGAGGCACAAATAGAGATTTCTGTGACATTCTATGCCCTTATTTTGCAGATTCTGACCTTGCACCTTCTTTGTCATGGCCAAATATTGAGTTAAAGGAAAATGCAGCCATTTGATATTGAAGAGTTAACAGATTGGGTTGAGAGGAGTCTGCGGTATAAATATGGATTCTCTTTTATCATATCCCATTAAGATGATGGCCTTGATGACATTTTGGTGCAGAGCTTTCACTACTAATTGTGTTACTAAAGTCTGTGAAAGGATCACTGAGACTGCAGATTTTAAAGTAATTATATTATATATACAAGTGATGATTATATAAGAGTGCTGATTTGTTATAAGATTTAACTCACCTGTGGGCCTACGACTGCTTGAAGTTGTTAGCAAAGGAAGGTTTCATCAAAGAGAAGTATCACCAGGCACACTGCGATGATGGTGTAACAGTGAGCATGCTTGAACTCGAATAAGTTAATATGGCATTGATTTCCAGCTATCACACTGAAAAGTTTCTTTAATTAAAAATTTCCCTCCCGATTTTTCTCATGGCCCCACGTAGCGCTGGGGCGCGCCATATTGTTTATGGATTTGTTTATTGAAATGTGGAGGTGTAAATGTAATAAAATGATGTATCACACTGTATTATTTCAGTTACACTGTTCCATATGTATCCACCTAATTTCATGAAAATATGTGAAGCCTTTATTACTTGATGCCAGACCATACAAATATACAGTCATTGCCCTCACCTTTTAACTTTTTACTCACTTAACCTCTGGATTTAAATATTTCCCTGGGTCACA
Organism: Polypterus bichir lapradei; assembly: GCA_026402145.1. Lineage (NCBI taxonomy): Eukaryota > Metazoa > Chordata > Cladistia > Polypteriformes > Polypteridae > Polypterus > Polypterus bichir. The sequence continues at coordinate 79,783,052 of JANRMT010062792.1, forward strand.
TCTTGCCTTATCCCTGAATAATTACAGGTTCAAGGGCTATTGTATAAAGTTCCAGCTGACCTGAGTCACAGCCCATGAGGCCAATTTACCGTATGAAAATGCTGCATCCCAAGCTTCCCATACTATTAGAGTAATAGATAATTCTCATTCATTGTCCTGTGGCAACCGGCATGTATTTCCTCTTGTAGTGTTTTCTGCACAGCCTCAATTTCTTTGATAGTAGAGGTTCAGTCAGCATTGACAGTGGCAGAGTTATCAGGAAAAATAATCTACTTCTTCCCAGATTGCACTTCGGTTTCCATCAGCCTGATACCAATTCATCAAGCAAATATTCAGGGCATGCCCACTGTTAAGGGAGCTCTTTTTTCTGCCCTGGTATCAGCAATATGTGTGGTTTGTGCCAGTGCCTGCTTCTTTTTTTCTGTCTGTCAAAGACTTGCTGGTCTGAACTCTTGTAACAGGCCATCTATTTCCTGTTTGCAACACACCTGTCTACCCATTACAACATCATATAGCCAATTCTTTATATAGTCTCCCTTATCTTTAAATACTTACTTTCTATGTGAATACTGAAAAAATTCTTTCAGAAAAAAAAAATCACTTTCATTAATGTGCAAATGTTGCCATTTGATCTTACAGTTTAACTGTTTCTACATTTGTTTACCTTGCTTTTTATTTACCTTACCTTCTTTTATTTAACAAAGTCAAAAAGAACTTAATATTTCCAAGTGAGAAACAATCAACATGTGAAATAAGCACACCCATCCCCTGCCCGTTCCAATGCCATACCACCGGGAACCGTGGCAGCAGCCAACCGCATCAACAGACATGATGAAGAAAGTGCCTGTGTGACGATGTCTGGTCACACTTACAGATAATCTAACCTAGACACAATTAAAATATCTGACTATGTCACCCAGTTTTATTAAGAGACTGGGAACTCTTGCAGATAATTGCCCATAAGTTTCTTTAAATTGGGCAGTGAGAAAAGACACAATGAAAGACAGCAATTTCAAGAAAAGTAACAATAACTTGTATTACACCAGACAATACAAAATACACCACCATAAAATAGGGAACAATTTAAAAATATAAGGAGCAAAAACCTTTTTGAAAGGAAAAAAAACACAGTCCACATTAAAAGTTCATTAAAACATAACAGTGGATGATATAACCTTTAGTGGTGAGAAGTCCAGTTTGCATGCTGTGTACCAACTGTTCACGGAAACACTGTTTCCAAGCAGAAGTTTTGCTAAAATTGTTCAATGCCTGTCAGCGTCCCTTTTTTTCCATTTCTGGGCTCCTTGTGCTGCTGCAATGACCTAGGCATGCATCGCTTCTTATCCTCCATCTTTACTTGCCCTTTTGTGAGTCCTCCCTCTCTTGCTGGACCCACAACCAACGTCTTTCTGGTGAAACTGCCTCTTCCTCCCAGTAGGTAGGTGTCTCTGTCCGTGTGCCTTGTGTCTTGCCAGCTACACACTTTCATCTGCCTGTGAGCCCTTATGCTCTGTGTGAGTGGTCTTGATAGTGTTCTCAGCAGACATATCCCTCTTCCACCACCCACTCCCTAGAAGTATATATCTGCTCAGTTCCAGCCTAGATTAACATTAAGATGTTTTAAACAATGGTACATACCAACTGGCTTTGATCAGCAGTAGTGTAAATATATTTTCATTGTTTAAACAACATAATCAAAGCAGGTAAATATCTATGTCCTGTAGAAAACCAGCAACAACACACTGTTAAACAATTACTCAGGAAATTTGCCTTAGAGAAAAAGAAATCCACCCAGTATACAAAAATGTTTCGCTTCGACACCAAAATATTCCCCTTGGATACCTGCATCATAAGCGTCTGCACATAAAGGATTTAACTGTGAAAGAAGATGATTTCCAGTTATGAATGGTTTTCCTAGATGCTCCATTAATCCGTGACATAGACAGTTCCAAAATGATTGGCTTGAAAAAGGTAGACAAACAGTTCTTTAATTTAATTAGATTGTGAGTTTTCCACTTAAGAGGAAAGAAGAAGTTTAGCAGCTAAAGTGCTGAAACATAACAATTTGTGTTAGGACATTGACAGAGGAAGATGACAAAGAACACAAGACAATGTAATAACAGAAGAATAGGAACTGAAACCACTCTAGAGAGTGAGCAAGAGATTAGATTGCAAAAAAACAGAATAGGAGGACAAACCACTACATATACATAATTGTCTCTGAGGCATCACTGGGGCATAAGTAACAGAGCGGACCTGGGCTAAAGCCCAAAAAAAGTGGTTTGTCATGTGTAAATTATAACCTGTGTACAAAATTGAATAAATTGATGATCTGGGGTTCTTGTTGAAAATTTAACATTTTAAAAACTGTACCCCAGCAAATAGGAGATGATAATGTGAGATCCACTGTTAGAGCTATAGGTTTATAGTAAGCCTTACATAGCAGGGATAAAGAACTATGCCTGGTTTTCTGAGAGGAGGAAAGGAACTTAGCAAAAGAAAAAAGGATGACACTGTAAAGGAGATGTAAGGGAGATAACATGTTCCTTAAGTGCAGAATGAAACTGCAATTGGTAAAAAAGGCAGAAGAAGGAATGTTAAAGCAAGACTGAAGATTTGGAATGATTCAAGGTCAGAATCACCAAACAGATCACCCATTGCATTGGCACCATGCTTTCTCCAAGCAGGCAGGAAGCTTGAATGACCACCTAAAAGCAATGCATTATTATTAAAGATACAGTAGGTGAGTGTATATGTCATTTGGGGATGCTTCAAAACTTCTTTTCAGTTTTAAACTAAGTTTGTATAGCATGCATTATAATGGGCCCTAGGTGGAGTTTGGTGGTCCTGAATTCTAAATTAGCTCACACAATTGTATGTAACTTGCAGGGGAGTACAATTGCTGACTCAAGGGAAGGCCAAGCTGGAGGAATTGAGGGGCTTATCCATTGCCAAGTTGAATGTAACACCTAAGTCCAGTGATGCAATTTTAAATCAGGCAATGACACTCCTACATCACACCCATCCTGTTTCAATCCGATTCTCCTTCCATTCCAGGTAAAATTTCAGAGCACAGAACAAACTCGGACCAAAAAAAAAAGAGCAGGCAAAAGAATCATGGAGCTGAGAAAGTTAAACATGGGGACAACATTGATCATTACAGTGGCCATTCATGACTGAAAAGACAATGGGAAGTTTGACCATAAAATAGCCTCGATCCACTGTAGTAATTCTCTTCATAATTTAAAACACCAGTCATGTCACCTCTTAATCTTCTTTTGCTTAAACTGTATAGGCTCAGCTCTTTTAATCTTTCCTCATAATTCAACCCCTGTAGCCCTGGAATCAGCCTAGTCGCTCTTCTCTGGACCTTTTCTAGCGCTGTTATGTCCTTTTTGTAGCCAGGAGACCAAAAATGCACACAGTACTCCAGAAGGATCTTCACCAGTGCTGTTCCCAAAAGGCAGAATGCCATCTATGCCCGGGATTTTGTCTTTATTTATAGTGCCCGGTGTTTCCTTTAGCTACTTCAGAGTAACAGTAGCTCCAAGTGCAATGTTTCCGCATCCGAAATACAAGGCAAATTCAGTGAATTTGAAAAAGATAAGGGAACTGAGGAGGGTGCCATAAATGCTTCAGAAAACAAACTTGAGCAGTAATTGAAAAAAGTTTTATTCATTTGCATGGGGCCATTCCTAATGGAACCAGATTCTGTCCAGATAGAAGGAGTGTTGTGCTTTTACATTTTTGAAATGCTACTAACCTTTCTTGACATCTCCCCAATAGCTATACTACAAATGCCCATGTTTTTTAAGTCTAATTCTCTATTCAGAAAAAAGGCCTTTGTTTTTTACACCAAAGACCCCCTATTACCACCACAAACAACACAATTGAATGCTGCTACACAGGTGTAAATCACTGCTGCTCTCCTCCGGCTTGCACTTGACTTTATTTGCATATTATTTTTACCTTAATAGATTCTCTTGTGCTGCTTGTATTAATATTATTGTTGTGTCCAACCGTGAATAATTGACAACTAGACAATAATCACTAAATATATCACATGTATAATGACTCATATTGTTTTATTATGTGTAATGAAGGCCATAAACAAGTCTGTAAAACCTTTTGTAGCTCCCTATTATTTCAGTCGCAGACCTCAGAAAGCAGGGGATGATTGTTGATTGACAGAGATTGCTGATTGACTTCATATTAAGGAGATAGCAGCAACATATGTCAGTGTTATAAAGATGATTTAAATTATTCAAAATTGACTTAAAATTGTTATGAATCACTCAGAGCTACCTCATTATATTATGGACTTCAGTAAGTGTCTACCAATAAGAACCACCGTATATAAGATGGTGTTTAGGGAACAAATAATCAGATGATTTGATTTGTTGTCAAACCATTGTGACTGTATATGACTACATGGCAGATCTGTACTCCCTTTATTGTGGCTCATAGGTTTGCCACGATATCAGAGGCTCAACACACTGTTGTGTGTAACTGCATCAGTTATCACAAGCCACTGCAAGACATATGTTAGTAATGAAAAGTTGTTACCAGAGGCAATGCAATGCCCTTTAACTCAGTACAAGTCAAACAAACGTGATAAGTCTACCATCAAATTCTGGATAACCGCTGATGTAAATAGCAAATATATGCTAAATACTATTCACTAATTGGTAAAATATCACATTTGAGGAAAGACAATCTGAGAGAGTGGTGATGTGATTTAATCTTACACAGGCAAAGGCAGAAATTTTATCTTTGACAATATTTTTATACCACATTCCTTGCCAATTAAGCTACTTCTGAAAGAGACAAGCCTTCTTGGTGCTGGGGCCAAAATGAGATAGGATCTAGTCTTATTCCAAATATAAAAGAGTATACATTTACTGTCCAAGTACAATCTTTCACCAGGCTTCAGATTGTTTCATTTTCCCCATACGCACACGAGGAATTCTCATTACCATAATGCATTTCACTTTCATGGCAGAACTCCTTCTTTTGCAGCTGCCCACAGTGAACTGAAGTGATAGCGTGGGCCCTTATTTTATACTCTGTAAGGGCCATGTGACCATAACTGTCATCCATCCATCCATCCATTATCCAACCCGCTATATCCTAACTACAGGGTCACGGGGGCCTACTGAAGCCAATCCATAACTGTCATCTCTCTCTTAATCCAGTTAACATTAATGGGCTGGGCCAAATCGTGGCACCTTATAGTTTTATGCAGGGGAAGTTCTATATGCCCGCTCCTTAAAAGTGAATAGAAATTGTCTGTGGGGTCTATCTATATAAATTAAACTGAAAAAATGAAATGTACATCTTTTTTATTGTTACTGGTACCTGACCTATGAGGTTTCATATACAGAATAAAAAAGCCAGCTTACATTTGTTGCTAGTTATTTTCCCTAAACATTCTTCATTAGATGCATTCCACCCCCCCTTTTGAATACATTGTGTTTTTTAAGTTCCCAGTAGGCAAATTGCATCTCCTCAGCTTCTGATCTAATCTTCATTTTTCATATATACACTATTTGTTGTATTTAGTAATATTTGCATTAGCTAATGTAGTATGTATGCACCTATCTACAGCACAGCTCCAGCTCAAGCATTTTCCCCTTACCAGAGAAGCTCTAGTGTTGACCTTATTCCACGTTCTTTTGTTTATCTCAACTTTCTGTTTCCTACTTTTTAACCCATTTGTTGTGCAATTTTGTATGTTACACTACCGTAGACATCTGTGCCTTTTATCACTTAGAATTCATCTTCAATGGGAGCTGTTTCAAAAGTTTTCTGTTGCCTCTGTAAAGAAATCCCAGCTACTTGGTTCAAGGCAATCTTAGCAAACCATCAATTTGACAGTAATCTAAAACAGATAGATACATAGATAGATACTTTATTAATCCCCAAGGGGAAATTTACATACTCCAGCAGCAGCATACTGATAACAACAATATTAATTAAAGAGCAATAAAAGCACAGAGCAAGTTAAAAAATGCAAGGTGGAGAGCGTGAGGCAGGTATAACAGTCAATAATCTTTTATAGTGTTAACATTTACTCCCACGCCCCCCAGGTGAAATTGAAGAGTTGCATAGTGTGGGGGAGGAACGATCTCCGCAGTCTGTCAGTATAGCAGGACAGTGACAGCAGTCTGTCGCTGAAGCTGCTCTTCTGTCTGGAGATGATACTGTTTAGTGGATGCATTGGATTCTTCATGATTGACAGGACCCTGCTCAGCGCCCGTCGCTTTGCCACAGATGTCAAACTGTCCAGCTCCGTGCCTACAATAGAGCCTGCCTTCCTCACCAATTTGTCCAGGCGTGAGGTGTCCCTCTTCTTTATGCTACCTCCCCAGCACACCACCGCGTAGAAGGGGTGCTCGGCACAACCGTCTGATAGAACATCTGCAGCATCTTATTGCAGATGTTGAAGGATGCCAGCCTTCTAAGGAAGTATAGTCGGCTCTGTCTTCTCTTGCACAGAGCATCAGCATTGGCAGTCCAGTCCAATTTATCATCCAGCTGCACTCCCAGGTATTTATAGGTCTGTACCCTCTGCACACAGTCACCTCTGATAATCACAGGGTCCGGGAGGGGCCTGGGCCTCCTAAAATCCACCACCAGCTCATTGGTATTGCTGGTGTTCAGGTGTAGGTGGTTTGAGTCACACCATTTAACAAAGTCCTTGATTAGGTTCCTATACTCCTCCTCCTGCCCACTCCTGATGCAGCCCATGATAGCAGTGTCGTCAGCGAACTTTTGCACGTGGCAGGAGTTGTATTGGAAGTCCGATGTATATAGGCTGAACAGGACCGGAGAAAGTACAGTCCCCTGCGATGCTCCTGTGTTGCAGACCACAATGTCAGACCTGCAGTTCCCAAGACGCACATACTGAGGTCTGTCTGTAAGATAGTCCACGATCCATGCCACCAGGTATGAATCTACTGCCATCTCTGTCAGCTTGTCTCTAAGGAGCAGAGGTTGGATGGTTTTGAAGGCGCTAGAGAAGTCCAGAAACATAATTCTTACAGCACCACTGCCTCTGTCCAAGTGGGAGAGGGATCGGTGTAGCATATAGATGATGGCATCCTCTGCTTCCACCTTCTCCCGGTATGCGAACTGCAGAGGGTCGAGGGCGTGGCAGACCTGTGGCCTCAGGTGGTGAAGCAGCAGCCGCTCCATATAATATTCATATAACTACTTTTGTAATTCATTACTCATAACATAAAGCAAAGCGGAGGTAATGAGATCCATTGTATCAATTTGTATGTAAAAAGTGGTTGCTTTTCCAACGTTCTTCAGATCCTTCCCTATCCTATCTTCATCGCAGAACCTGGCATATAGATACTGTCAGAAGAGGCAGAGCCATCTTGAGAAGCTGTGCACAGAGTGTGTTTCTGTAAGTATGTGTGACTGAATAATTAAGTGAGAGCAGAACCTACAAGACTCACTTCTCTGCTAAAGTGCACTGTCCTGGGTGCCTGGCTGCTGTGAGTCTTGGGAAGTATACTGGCTTGAATCATCTCATGAAGTTGTGAAAAGTGAGTGCAGAAGGCATTGCCTTTGACCTCAAGTGAGCAGCATGAATGTGTAGGCAAGGTTCACAGAAGAAAAAAAGATCATTGAACCAACATTGAAGGAGCCTTGCATGATTTAAGTAGTGGTACTGAAGTTTAAGGGTGACAGAGGAAGGAAATGTCCTCCAGTAAACTTCATGTGAGGGACACTGTGTTTCACAATGTAGTAGGCTACCAGCATCCTTAATGATAAAATTTCATCTGAATAATGCAATGAGAAAATCAAATGAAATGAAGATCTATCAACATATTGTCATACACAACTACCAAAAAACAGTATTGAAATATAACTCAGTATCAAGATCAAAAGCTTAATACTGAAAGCAGAAACCAGAACAAATGTTTCAAAGTTTCCCAATTTTGTTCAGTGAGCAAAATCATAAATTATATTACACAAAAGTAATCAATGTTATTCGTGATAATGATGAACACGGCAATAGCAGGTTGTGCAAGTTCGCACATAAATTAAATTGCATCACAAAAAAATCTACTGGGTCACTTAAAAATGGCTCTAGCCTTCACGTCTTAAGGTGGAACTAAAACATTTGGCTACACATGTGCACAAATAAGACATGCATGGTCAACAAGCCTACTCACACAACCTGGAAACAGGCTAGCAGCAGCAAGTGCTAAAAAATTTCAGATTCTCTAAAAAGAAATTCCAAACAAGATATTGCATGGCACAAATCATGGAAAACTGGAGAAATCTGATTACGATGAGTCATTTTTGTTTGTTGAAAACACTGTAACGTTAGAATAGTGGAGCAATTTAGATGAGAACAGGCCATTCAGCCCAACAAAGCTCCTGTTTCATCCACTTAATTCCTTTAAAATGACATCAAGTCTAGTTTTGAAAGTCCCTAAAATCCAACTGTCTACCACACTATGTGGTGACATATTACATTTGTTTATGGTTCTCTGTATCAAGATACATTTTCTAATGTTTTGCGAAATTTACCCTTAACAAGTTTTCAGCTGTGTCCCCGTGTTCTTAATGAACTCATTTTAATGTAACAGTTTCAATCCAATCTACAATACATTATAAAACTGAGATGAGTTTACTACTTAATTATTGCGCAACAGTGCCATCTGATTAGAGGTGAAAAGCCCCAATTACTCTGAATGTTCTCTTGTACTAAATATCTACCCCAAGTGGCATATTAACATGTTGCAAGACCTGCAAAGCTGTAAGCCTCGAAAACTTCATACCGTATATATTCTCACATTTAAGTTCTCCCGTGGATATGTCATGGCTTGATTTTACTGTATACTTTCCAGTATTTTATAATGTCGGTCGTATAAGTCAAATGTGGAAAACTTACGCTATTGGTCCAAGAGATTATGATATGCTAACGCCCACCTGAGAGAGTAACCACGGAGCACACTGCCTTTATTTTCTATGTATTGTGCATACGTGACCACACAGCAATACCCGAACTATTCCAAAGCAACGTTTGTATTATATCTATGAAGGAGCGTTCAATCAGAGGAAAATATGAAACTGGTTTTAAATTAAAAGTCGTTGAAATGGTGAAAGAAATTGGTAACTGTGCTGCGGCAACAGAATTCAATGTGTCTGAGAAACTGGTGTGAAATTGAAGGAAGCAAGAAGATGTAAAAAAAAAAAAATTAAGTGTTGCATTTTTGAACAGGCATTTGATTTTTTGATCGATTTTCCGGGTTTCAACACCCGACTTACAGTATATGCAAGTACAGGCATTCCCCGAGTTACGTACGAGATAGGGACTGTACGTTTGTACTTAAGTTGATTTTGTATGTAAGTCAGAACAGGTACATTATTTTAATAAATGCTACTGTTGACCGACTGTAACCAAGTGCTCTGCCAATGAATGATGGGAGTTTCACCTCTCTCTGACCTTTTCATTATTTCTACTTTATTTTCAATGGTGATGGTTTTTCTCTTCTTTACTGTATTACCAGCAGTTGCATCAGATTTGTGTTTCAGAGACATTCTTGAAGGGTGAAGACAAAAGGTTAAGATAAGCTCTTCTGCACAGCACTGTACACGCTATCACAGCAGGAAGGCACCAGATGTCAACACGTCTGATGTATAGGGTGGTCCAGATCTAATCATGCAATTTTCATTACGCTATAACTTATTCAGTTTATTACATAGAAAATCACCCGAAAAATCCCGGACTATCAAGAAGTGTGCGAACTGACAACATGAAGAATTGTCTTTGCGCCAAACTGGAATCGTCCCTGCATAAATCAAAGTCCTCCAGACGATCTGGATCTGCATAATTAGATCTGGACCACCCTGTACTGACAAGAGACAACTTCCTGCTATGTGTGTAACAGTACAAGCAGGCTTGCTATTGAGAATGAATGGGGGCAGCGAGGGGTGGTTCATCACCAGCCAACTTCACAGTCATCTCCACTTCAGTATGCTGCCTGCAGTGTGTGCCGCATCATCGCCCCCATTCAACACGCAGCCATCCGAGGCACACTGCAATACTACCCCCGCCACCCTGTTCATCCTCACTGGCCTCCATTCAGCTACAACCGGGTCACCGCTTCCAGCATTACCAGCCGCCAACTGAGAATGAACGGGCAGCAGTGTGTGTTGGGCGGGCAGTGAAACCGCTTGCCACTGGGAGCTGCCTGAGAGACGCTACACTGCGCGAGCAGTGAAATCGCCCCCCTCCAGCCTTTGTCCAGCCATTGCTTTCAGCGTCCCCAGGCTGAAGATGACTGAGCGGCAGTTACTGAGGCGCATGAGTCGCAGCTGCGGCCCCGTTCATATGTCATAGGTCGGATGTCTGTAACCTGGGGACTACCTGTATATATAGTACCTATCAAGGAAACTGAGACAATCAAGGAATTTTACATCCATCCCTATGTACATCCTAAAACAACCGAGTCAAGTCCTCTTCCAGACACCATATTCAGCTCCCATTGTGAACAGACTCGACCTAGCTGTAAATAATGGATTACCCATAATCTACATGTTGAATGGAGAACACAATTCATATTCATTTTTTATTTCAATGCTTTGGATTGTGGTTATTTAATTTTGCTAAAAGTACCAAAATATGAGGGGAGTCAAGCTAAAGTTAGAAAATGGGATTTGTTAGAAAATGGAACGAACCTTAACAAAATTAATAATGTCATTTCTCAATGTAGTCTCCACCCTTCTCAATGCACTTACAACACCTTCCTAGAAGTGCCTGGATTCCAGCAGAAGAAAAGGTTTTTTTTTCTTGTTCTCACAACCACTCATGCACCTGAGTTATTGTTGAACACTACATGCCAAGCGGTACTACAGTCACTAGTGCAAGTTACAATGTCTTGCTGGAGACCAATGTGAAGCCTGCTATTCGATCCAAGCAGTGGGGACTACTTTCTCAAGGAGTCCTTTTGCTGCAAGACAATGCCCACCCACACACTGCTAAGAACACCGAGGCATGTCTGAAAAAACTGAAATTTGAGGTATTGCCACATCCTCCTTATTCACAAGATTTGGCACCATTTCCACCTTTTTAGACCCCTAAAAAACATCTGGGTGGTCATCAATTCAAGACAGATGACGACGTGAATAAAGCAGTGCACGAGTGGTTTCGAGGACAAGACAAAACCTTTTCTTCTGCTGGAATCCAGGCACTTTCAGGTAGGTGGCGCAAGTGCATTGAGAAGGGTGGAGACTACATTGAGAAATGACATTATAAGTTTTGTTAAGGTTCATTCCATTTTCTAATAATTTCCATTTTCTAACTTTAGCTTGACTCCCCCTCGTATATACTACATAATAACTTTCTGTGCATAATTAATGACTAAATTTTCTGAGAGTAAATTGCATTTTTTATGAACTGAGACATTAACTTTCAATATCTCTTAACTAAAAAATAAACATGGCTTTATGCTGAAAGGCTCAAAATCATAAGCAGACCACAATAACTACTAAACGCCTTGGGTTCACACTCGCTTGAATTCTTAATTCTGTAATGGAGCTAAGCCTGAAGAGGCATACTTTCAATATTAACTGGTCTTCTTTCATACAATGTATTTGTTTGTATCATAATCATGTCATGAAACTCATGCATGTTTAATGAAACAAACCAATGTTTCTGCTATTTCACGCCAGTTCATGAACACTGCACTACGTGCTCTAGTTTATATTGATTGTTCAGACTTTTAAATTTCAGACTAACTGTAAATAACAATACTTACTTACACAAATACACAGCATGTTCTTGACATTTTTAAACATATTTGTCATTAATGTAATTGAAAAATATGGTTTTAAAAATGTTTAAGAAATAATTGAATTCAGAATACAGTGTAAAGCAGAACATGTAATACCAGAAGAGGGAAGTAGAATTCCATCCATCCATCCATCATCCAACCTGCTATATCTGAACTACAGGGTCACGGGGGTCTTCTGGAGCCAATCCCAGCCAACACAGGGCGCAAGGCAGGAAACAAACCCCAGGAAGGGCGCCAGCCCACTGCAGGGGAAGTAGAATCGCAAAGATAATTTCTTATTTATTTTTAAAACTACAGTATTTAATTTTCTTTGGAGACAGCAGTAGATTTGCATAAATATCATCAATTGCTTCATATGTAAAATGCAGGAGATTAATGTTTTACTGACTACTCCATAAAGTCCATTCTGTATACTATGTACTGTATATACTGAATATAGTATATTTTATTTTGAAACTGTTTGAAGCAGTTTGGGCAATGCTTAAGTTAAAAAAATGAGAACTCCTGATGTTCATATAAGATGATACAGTATGAAAGCTCTTCTTACTTTTTTTCTTATGTACATTTTTAGAACAATGCAGACCTCTCACACTGTATAGATCATCACTACTTACTGCTGTCCTTTCTGGGACCTTAATTGTCTATCATGTAAGAGGTATTGGGCTACCCTGAAGAGGAGGTGCAAGACTGAGGGATATGGAGAAAGTTGATCAGAGATGGGAAAAGATGAAGAAGACTTGTCTACTGTGTGTGGTGCAGAGGTGCATCCCAGTACTCGGTACTTAATGCAATATATCTCAGACTTCTTTGAGAATGAATAGACATTCTAGTATAAAACACACTGAAAAACTAAATAAAATATGTGTATGATTTATTGACTACAGTACCCTTACAGGAAGAATGAATTTGGAACATGTTCTTTTAGCAGCTTCTGAAAACGGTCTGGGCATTATCTGTTCAGCGCGCTCTGTCATTCATTCTTTTATTATGTTAATACCACTTTAATGTTTTCATCTATTTAAATGAGTAACTATTAAAAATGTACATTATATTGATCCTGTTTTACCTTCATACTAATACTGTGTACCAGACACAGCTGATTGAGTGCATGGGAGTGAGTACAAGCCGTCTAAAATCACTGGCAACCTTAATTTTGAGAACCACTAAGTTAATTGATTTAGTGAATTTCAATGATAAAAGTGTGGCAAAATGGCACTGGAGAGAATCTTGTGTATTAATTAGAATAAGAGGCTCACTTGATAAGGAAGAGCAAAAACCTGAAGGTTACTTACAATATTAGTGTTGGTGTGAATAAAAAGACACACAAGGTGCAGAAGCTCTTGAAGAGACAAAAAGAAATGTCAATGTTCCATGCATCTTTAATTTTTTGTGTTTGCTCAGACATGTCTGCACTGACTGTACAGGTGCTGTAGATGACAAACAATAACACTTCTGAAGAGCAGAAGAAACTGTTAGGCATCTGCTTTAGAAAGAAATAATAACCATTTGTTTTTCATAAAGGTGTACTTGTGCATGTTTTATGTTTGATAAAGTAAATCAGTTTCTGGGAATCTGATTTAATTTCTAAGCCAATGAATTTAATATACACATATTTTGAATTTCATCATGACATTATAAAGAATTTCTGTGGAAGAATGTAGATGCCTGGATTGACCTCAAAATTACATGAGTTTGTCTGCAAAAGAGTATGGATCTGTGGATCTTCTTCTTCTTTCGGCTGCTCCCGTGGAAAGTAGAAATTGGCTCTTAACAAAGGTTTACAGGTAAGTTGGTGATACGGTTGTGTTGCCAATGCTCTTCTTTAACAGTTGGTTAGGACCACAAACTGTTAAGGCAGTCTGTATTAAGCAACAACCAAGTACCGCAGAGGGTGGTTCTGTAAACCATCCATTCATCCATTATCCAACCTATTATATCCTAACTACAGGGTCACGGGGGTCTGCTGGAGCCAATCTCAGCCAACACAGGGCGCAAGGCAGGAAACAAACCCCGGGCAGGACGCCAGCCCACTGCAGGTTCTGTAAACCAGATTCCTGTAATATGCTTCCTTTGTTCTGAAAAAATCTTCTACTAAATTGCCAACATTTACCAATCCCTGCAAACCCATTTAAATCAGTCTCTCTGCCACTACTGCAATTTTACTTAGTAAAATGAAATTCTACTTGTCTCAGTTCTCCCCTGGTTATAGCACTATGTGTTTACAAGGGCCTCCACTAGATAAGATTCTGGTGCAGACATATGTTGGTGGCAAGTTTACAGTGACTCATTGTCTTCCCAAGTTTGACTTCATGTGAATGTGTAGCTCTGGAAGATCAACAGCTGAGTGATCATATATGGTCTTTGCCAATTGATTCTATTGATACAAGTTCTTCTAGACTCCACTCATAATGTAAGCCTCAAGGAGGCTTATTTTGATAATAAAGTCTTTAAGCACTGGTACATTAGTCAGTCAGTCATTATCCAACCCGCTATATCCTAACACAGAGTCACGGGGCTCTGCTGGTGCCAATCCCAGCCAGCATAGGGCACAAGGCAGGAACAAACCCGAGGCTGGGTGCCAGCCCACCACAGGGCACACACACACACACCCACACACCAGGGACAATTTAGGCTCGCCAATGCACCTAACCTGCATGTTTTTGGAATGTTGGAGGAAACAGGAGCACCAGGAGGAAACCCACGCAGACACGGGGAGAACATTTAAACTCCACGCAGGGAGGACCAAGTAAGCGAACCCAGGTCTCCTTACTGTGAGGCAGCAGAGCTACCACTGCGCCACCGTGCCCATGGTACATTAGACCAATTAATTATGTTCTGGTGTAGGGTCCTAAATTGTAGGATCATTTTCTAAGGATTTGCACTGGCTATTACATGCTTTTCTGCACAAGTTCTTCACTATCTCTATGGCTAACTCAGTTTTGTCTTTGGCATCTGGATTTCTGGGACAGTGGGTGATGTTTTCATAGTCCAGGTTCCTGGTAAAAAAGTGCTTGAACTGCTGACAGGCAAACTGTGGTCAATTATAAGATATTAAACTGTGAGATAAGGAAACTGAGTTTTGCATCTTTTAAAAAAAAAATGTTTCACATAAAAACAGTATAGAAGTTAAATAATATTACATTCATATGTTTTCATCAAACAAAATTACAAGATTGAAAAAGCCTGTTTCCAGAATCAGAATCTGATGCAAGTGTTTCCAGAATCATTGAAACAATTAAAATATGTAATAATAAACATTGCTACAACCCCGACCCTCAGTCTGAACAGAATTTAATATGAGGGATGTTCAAAAACTTTTCACACTTTTATATATTTGTTGGAAACGGTGAAGGCGGGATGAGTAGTAATTTGGTACAACGTTGGGAAAATTTAATCACAAACGAAGGTGACTATGTAGAAAAATTATGTAATTTGTTTTTGAAATTCTTAATAAAGAGAGTTAAAAAAAGTGCAGAAACTTTTTGAACATCCCTCATAAAATGAGAAAATTAAGACATAGGAGTTTAATAGGAGTTTAATAGGAGTTTAGTGGCGATGCATGTCTGTGGATAACTTTTGGATTATAGTTCCAGAGTTTGAAGCGTATGCTTTGTAACCAATTACTGAAGATGTGCTAAGAACAAGCTATTTTTTTTCTAGATAGATAGATACTTTATTAATCCCATGGGGAAATTCATACATTACATGAGTTTTCTCCCTCTGCATACATTTATGTAGGACTTGTAAGTACTTCTTGGTCTTGCAGAAACTCCCCAAAATAGGAAGGTCCTGGAAGGACCAATTCGGTCAGGGTTTGTCTCTATTCTTGTGCTCCATCCGTTATGTCCCAGCTGGGCAAGAGTACATTCCCAACCCCAGTCAGGATGCCAGTCCATCCAGTCCAGCACTTACAGGAGATTTAAAATAAAGGTGTATTAGGACTTTATAGCACTGTTGCTTGACTTCTGGATTCTGGTTCACATGTCTGGTTTTGTTTATTCATGTCTTGTTTGTTTCACGGTTTGTTAATAGAGTATATTTTTTGCCAAACCTTCTGCAGCTTATTTCACAGTCACAGCCTTCCAATTTCTTCAGTCAAATGTAATTCAGATCACAACAGTGTGAATTTTAGCCACATTTTGTAACTGCATTTTGCAATTTTACTCTTTTATCCCAACTGTACTGGTCCTAAATCTACTGTATTTTCATCTCTTCCTATGCACCATGTGCATTAATGTTTAGCTCTTATTTGATTTCAGTGTGATTTATTACGTATTGAATGAGTTAATATTTTGTCTTGTTACTTTAAAATGCCTTCATGTTTGCTTTACAGAGCACATTGTGATAATTTAATACATGAAGGGCACAATATAAAATTCAGATTGATTGGGAATAGAGAGACAATACACCTTGTTGTTATGGGAAGGAAGAAGCAAAATAAAAAAAATAACTGTTGGGGCACCAGCCGAGTCATCACAGTTAAATTCTTTAGTCCCAAACAAAAACAGTTGCTCAATGGTGTAGGAAATTCAAAACTAATAATAAGTGAAATGTGGCACTTCAGAGTGCAAAGAGCTCCATCCTGTGAGTAGCTCTGGTCATCATCAACTGACTCTCCTCCTAACTAACCCGAACTTTATGGAGCTCCAGACAGAAGGGGTGGAGTCAGTTACCCTCAATGGGCATCCTCTCTGGATCGTGGGGCAAGACAGAAACCACATAGTTAGTGCTAGTGCATTCTTTCACCCTGGGGTACTATTACATACCTCAGATGAGCCTGTGAGGTGATCCTCGGATGTGCCTTCATGACAACCCAAAGTAAATAAGACTATGAACTCAGTATGAACAGCAGACAGGATTGTAAGTGCAAATTACAAAGCAAGAATGTGCAGTACTCTGAACTAAGCTCCAGTAAATCAAGGGGTTAAGGTAATGCTGCATTTGGAGTATTTTGATATGCAGAGCATTGGTTAAGTCTAATCTTTCCCTGGTTTTTGAACATCAAAAACAAATGACAAAAATTCTGCAAGTTAGAGCACCTGTTTAAAACTTTCAGTACATAAACTTTTATGAAAGATGTCTGTTACAGAGATGAACCTAAAGAGACTTGTCATACCTTGACGTGCTCTTTTGCTGACACTCAGATTTATTTCTATGGCAGCATCTCAAAAAAGGTTCTGCTAGGGTGTCAAAACAAGTATGTGATTGATGAGCAAAATCTAAAATTCAACACCTTTTAAGATTTCTGAATATAATAGTACATTTCAATATCTACCATTTTCTTAGTAAAATGACAAAGAAATAAGGCACATCTTATTTTAAGTATGATGTTGTTATTATTATAGTGCTCCATATCTATGTTATATTTCAAATTTGTATATAATACTGGCATATTGTTTAGACAGTAATTAACATCATTGAATATTGTTAATTAATTCAGAAGTCAATAATTGAGAAAATAAACCCCAAAGGCTACTATGCAAATTGTGCACTAGATCTTCTACATCTGCTATGAATCAACCATACTGACAGCGACAGACCATTAATGGACTTTTCTAAAGTAGTTCTTAGATTTGGGTTCTTCTTAGTGCAGTCAGTTTGCATATATTTGACGAGAGAGCTGATTATTTTCTTTGATTGTCATATACTATGTATGAGGTAACATATTTGTATACTGGAAAGCTTTAATGCCTTATGATGCTTAACCACTAGTTTATATATTGTATTGGAAAAAAAAATCTCTGCATCTGAAGTATGCATAATCTGTTCATGTTCATAAGGTTTTCTTGCATTAAATTAGTTTCCTCCAATGGTCTAAAAATATGCTTTTAGGATGATTGCCAACTGTACATTGGTGTTTGAGTATTACTAGCTCCTATTCATTTATTGTGTACTGAAGAATAGAGATGGGATTTATGGCTCTTTGAGGGGATCCGTTCCTTTCAAAGAGCCGTTCAAAAGAACGGCTCTTTGGCTCTTTTTAAGTATTTAGTCAGTTTTAAGACGCCAGCTTGGGGGCATCTCAGTTTATCCTGGAAATAATCACTGGGAGGAATGATGAGGTGAGATTTGTAGTCAAATAATTAAAACTCAGATATCACACACCAATATCTGAGTTTGAATTATTCCGAAATATTGATTATTACCTCATTTTTCATGTGTGGACTATATTCCATAGGGTTGCACAACATCCTTCTGCTTAGACAGTGACATCACTATTTTGGATTTACCTTTAGTACAAAGTGTGTGTATGTGTAAAGCTACGTAGACTTATGTTATTCATACAATACCTACTCACAAATAAACATCAAAAACAAAGCCGGCTGCAATGAATTTCTGTGCAAAACAGCTTTTACTACAAACACTTCCACACAAGAACATTGTTATCACACAAGAACATTTTGATAGAAAACAAAAAATATTTCAAGTTTTAAATATATACTGTAGATAAAATTAGAATAAATAAAATGGAAATGTCTACATTACTACTACTACTATTACTACTATTACTACTGTAAACTTTGCAAATAGGACATCAGCCCCTTCAAGTCTTAAATGAACACAAAATGCAATGTAAATAAATACAAAGCAGTTCCTTACTTTATGGCTTTTTCTGCCTCTTTCTTGTTCTTGGGCAAATTTGCATTAAGGAAGACAAGAGCTCTGACCTTTTTGGGCTTAAGGCGACTTCTCCTCTCTGAGATTATCTGTCCAGTTTTCGAGAATATTCTCTCAGAGGGAACTGATGTCGCCACAACACAAAGCTTCTTGGCCATCAGCTTGCTAAGCCTGGGGTAAACAAGCTTGCAGGGCATCTCTTACCACCAGGTTAATAGTATGGGCCAGGCATGGAAGGTACGTCCATCCAATGGTTTGTATAGCCTTAGTAACATTTGCTGCATTATCGGTTAGGCAGCACACTACTTTCTTGTCCACCCCCCACTCTGCTGCAAACACTAAGCAGCTGTTGTGCAATGTTGTCTGCTGTGTGCCGCTCACTGAATTCAAAACAGTCCAGGAGGCAGGAGGCCACACGGAAATCCTCGATAAAATGGCAGGTTACAGACATATATGATGCTGTCGTTCTTGAAGTCCAACAGTCTGTGGTTAAACAGACAGCTGGTACGTTTGACACCCTTCTCTTCAAAGATGCTGTCTCCCTGTCATACATATCCGTGACCTTCTAGGCTAAGGCCTTCCTACTTGGAGGAATGTAGGAGGGGTTGAGCGCCTGTGAATATTTTTTGAATCCTGTGTCCTCCACTATTGAGAAAGGCTGGAAGTCAGTGGCTATCATCTTTGCCAGCTCTTCATCTATCTTCTCCTGTCTTAAGGGGGTCAAGACGAAGACAGGAGGTAAATATTGACTGATGGATGTCTGCTTTCTTTTTGGTCGTGCCTGGCCAGGCGATGTGGTGGGCCCAGTGGGGTCAGAGGCTGCTGGGGCTGCAGTTGCACTTGATGTGGAGGCAGAGGAGGCAATGGACACATCAGTGTCACGGTTGTTGTCTAAGTCTGGCTCTGCTCTCAAACCTGTGACCTGCAGTGTTGGGTGTCGAGTCTTCAAATGCCTGTGTAAATTATTTGTTGACCCAGACTTAAATGAAATTACTTTCTGACAAATGCTGCATTTAGCCTTACTGTTTTCTTCGTGAGAAAAGTGCACCCAAATGCTGCTCCTTTTCCTCTGGCTCATTTTCACGTGTGTGTCTTATTCCTTTGAACGACCCGCTATTACTGACTTTGGCACAGAGACAGAGAGGCACTCGCACGTTTTATTTTTTTATTTTTTTTTAATTTTTACTGGAGTAAGCATGTGACAGCAGCATGCACAAGTCATGGCTCCGCTCCTACTCATTGGCTCCTCAGTATTTACAGTCTATGGCTCCTACCCAATGAGAGGCACACAGGGTGGAGTACTCACGTGAAGGATGCATGCACAACTATCATCATTGTTAGGCAGTAGCACCCCTGCTGGGTGCGCCCCTCCCCCTGTGTGGGTCCGCCCCACCCCACCTGGGTGCACCCCCCCTCCTCCGCAAGACTGTTCTGTCTCGCGGAGGAGCTAATTTGTGTGCATCTGTGTGAAACACGCATAGGAAAAAAAGAATGACAGAAAGAACGGCCCCCCCCCCCCAGCCACGACTCGGCTCCCATCGTTCATGTTTATGAGCCGTTCAAAAGAATCGATTCGTTCGTGAACGATACAACTCTACTGAAGAAAGCAGGCTTTGGAAATGATTTATTATTGTATGTTTGGTTGATAACTTTACCCAAGATGACCTACAAACTTAGGACACATTGCAAACGGTATTTATTTTTTTTAATAGTTTGAACAAAGGCAGGTGGAGTGACTTGTTCAGAATCACCCAATCACCCATTGAGGCAGCGGTGGGAATTGAACCAACAACCTTGGAATTTAAAGGCCAGTGTCTTAAACACCTCACTACACTCGCTGGGAGAAAAACTGGAAGGATCTAAATATATTATAATGGGTTATTTAAAACATGGCATAAACAGTGAAACAGCTGATGGAAAAAAAAAAAGATCTCAAGCAATTCTTAGGAAGTTTCAAATTTGCTAATTTTTCACTTCCACCACATTCTTAATGAGAGAGTTTTTCTTTATTTGACACACATTATTTAAATTGAAGAATGGCAAACTGGCACAGTGCATGTGTGCATACACGCACGCCTGTGAGGCTGTGTGACGATGCGGGTTCGAGTCCATGCTCCCATCTGCTGTTTGGGAGCCCTTAAACCCATCACCGTCGATAGTTATAACCGAGATGAGCTAAGCAGTGAGGCAACAACATAGCAAGGGGATGGTGAAAAAGTGCAAAGTGCTTTTATTAAAACAGTGTTCAAATAAATAAAGTGCCGTGTCTTAAAAAACAGTCTTCAATAAATAAATAATCCATAAAAATCAAGTGAAACATGTGGAGGTTAAAAAAAAAAATAGAAAAAACAATCCTTAAAAATGAGGTTAAAAACAACGTTGGAAGCAGTCCTTTAAAATACAATTCAGAGCCCAGTGCTTTTACCCTAGCATCTCTCCTGCTTCTCCCATTTGGGCCCTGCAGCAGGTGAGATGCTCTCTCTGCAGCTGACCTTCACTCCTCTTGACCGGTCTGGAGGCCTCCCGATCCTGGCTTCGGTCGCACACTTATCCCAAGTCCTGAGACTTGGTATCCTTGATGACCAGGATGTTCATAACAAGGACTTCACACCAAGCCTCCCAACCTCCGCTGCCTTCCCAGCCTTACGCGGCCAGTCGTCCTACTTCACTGGCCACTCCCGCTACATGATCACTCAGTGGGAGCAACCACTACTATTACTCCTGGGTGTCGGCCCAACACCCAGGCTTCCCGTACAGCTGCAATGCGAGCATACTCTCGCTCGCTCGCCACACTGCTTCGTGCTCTCCAGCAACCTCCGTCTTTCTTTCTCTCTTTTCTTTTTTTCCCCTCCTAGCTGACTCGCGCTTCTATATATCGAGAGGGCATGGCAGCTGCAGCAATTAACAGCCCCAGGAACAATCATGGATGCGGGCAGTCTCTCACCTGTGCACTTAGGTGAGAAATGCCCATAACGCAGATCGCCCTGAGAACTGCTTCAGCTACACAACCATCACGCTTCCTCACTAAGCCGCGAGCACGGTGATTATTTATTTTACAAACTGGCCTTTGCTGAGAGCTGTGGACCCGCTATACCGCAGGCTGCTGGTATTTCAATAGAGGCTTTGCCCATTGTTTAGAGGGTGATGCAGCTCTGATTAGTCAGCAAAATGGCACAGACTATAAAATGCACTTCCTGCCTGCAGAGGTCACCTTTTTGACTGAGTCATGGTGGTAAGTGAATGGTTGGTGTAGCTTTATTGAAAAAGTACATCAAGCATAGCAAGTTGTGCCTGTTTTTGTATATAAATATTTTCTTTTCACTTATTATAGAGATCTCCTAGTCATTGAGATTTTGTGGGGGTATTTATATTTACTTGGTTTTAGTGCACTTTTTGTATACACACTTGATTTTTCATTTTGTAAATATATCTGTGGATTATTTTTGACTGTTAATTGTTTTTTATTTTTGCTTCAAGGAACAACTTTCTGAACTGCATATACCACTCATGCACCGCTTTCTTCACGTTGTCATCTGTCTTGAATCAACGACCTCCCAGATGTTTTTTTAGCAGTCCAAAAAGGGGGAAATCATGCAGTGCCAAATCTGGCAAATAAGGACTTCAAAGTTCAGTTTCTCCAGACAAGTCTTGGTGTTCTTAGCAGTGTGTGGTTGGGCATTGTCTTGCAGCCAAAGGAGTCCTTGAAACAGCAGTCCCCACCGCTTGGATCGAATAGCAGGCTTTACCTTCAGCATGTCACAGTAACTTGCACTAGTGACTGTAGTATCCCTCAGCATGTAGTGTTCAACAATAACTCGGGTACACAAGGACAAGACAAAAAAACTTTTATTCTGGTGGAATCTAGGCACTTCCAGGCAGGTGATGCAAGTGCATTGAAAGGGGTGAAGACTGCATTGAGAAATTACATTATCAGTTTTGTTAAGATTTGTTCCATTTTCTAATAAATCCCATTTTCTGACTTTAGCTTGACTCCCCCTTGTATTAAGAGAAGAAGACTGCATTTCCTAGTGTATATACAACCTGCATGACACTGTTTCGTCCCTGCACTTGTAAATAAAATATACCCTTTTGTTGAAACTCAATATTTTTCTATGTGGCTGTGTCTTAAATCTGTCCTGCTGGTCATGTTCAGTCTTGAACTACAACGATGCCCAAAGTGTCACATCAATGCTTTGGAGATAGTTGTCCCAATTGCTTTTTTCTAAATTATTATTCTTTTAAATTTTTAGGTTTCATGTTCATACATTTATGAACTTTTGTAATGAAACGATATTATTTATTTATCTGTGCAGTTTGTTTTGTACAGTTTTACTTGTTCTATATTTTGAAGCATATGCACTGTACACAGGTGATACGGTGGTGCATTGGTTATTGGTGAAGCTGCAGCACCAGGAGACTGAGTTCCAGCCATAGAAGAGACAATGTCTGTAGAGTTTTTTTGTGATCAATTTTTTATTGAAACAAAATGTGTACATAAATATTGTATCTACACAGCCTTGTGGCAGTGTTGTTTTTAAAGCATATGTTTGTTTTTTTTAATGTGAGATACTTAGTTAAGCAAACAATTGTTACATGCATGCTGACCATTGTCCAGTCTTCATTTTGGCAATATGACATATGAGCATTTGCTCTGGCCACTTTCTGCATTGCTTGCCATGCCAAGTGAACCCCAGTCCCATGAAATAGCTGGATTGAATATTTTTGAGACTTATTTACCAGCTCTTGGTCTGGATGAAGTGAACAATGCTCATAAATCAGCCACACTTACACACTGCCTAAGCACCAAGGGCAAACACATCTTTAAAACCCTCAGACCTGCAGCTGGATACTCTGCATCGGTAAGCTTCCTGGCATCTCATTTCTCTACACCTCACAGTGCTATCATATGATGAATTCTCTTATTCATGGCTGACTTACAGGGTTTAGTTAGCTTTTGCAAGTTTGGCGATTTACAGGATGAATTTATCAGGGACCAACTGCAGAACATGACAGATATTGTAGAACTGGACAAAAATGATTCATGGACCAAGGAAGCAAGAGAATGTGAAATATGTAGACAATATGTGATTGTGAACTATCCCAAGGCAAAAAATAAGAGAATTCTCTTACTGAGGGATGAAGCAACCTAAATGAATTTTATAAACGTACACTGTATATAATTTACATAAAGAAAGTGGAAGGGGCACCATTGGTGGATGAAGATTTATCTAGGACCGGATTCATCACAGCATTATTACCTTTGCCAAACACAAGTTCACAATCAGAATATTAGAGCAGAAAACTAGTTAAATTAAGAAAAGTGAAAAGTGTTGTGCTCATATGTGGAGACAAACAAAAATATATGACCACCAATCAGAATGAAAATATATTATTACCACCCACATTCAAAACCTGGCACTTGTAGACTGTTTTATACAAGAATGAGAATAACACACTTTTTGGTGACAGCTAATGAAAATGACGCCACATTGGAGACAAACAGGTGAGATTCTTCAATTAAAAATTCTCCAGCATACAAACTCAAACGTTCTAGGAGACTGTTACATTCAGTTTAGCCATAGTCATAATAAGAGAAAAAAAGATAGAAGGGAAAATAAAGTGAATAAGAAAATAAAATACAAATATATTGATGGTGCAGCTGGTAAGTTCATTCATACCCCCATGGCCTTACTCTTACCCACAAGGATAGCCCTCAGAACTCAAGCTGAAACTGTCTCCATACATGTTACAAAAAGCACAAAATGATTACATTCAGAAAATGCAGGTAAGTGAACACTTTCCTAAAGTGCAATGTAAAATAACATGTCTAATAATAAATAAATTGTACAGCCTTCTGTGAAATGCTGGAAATAGAATACAGGGAACAGAATTCATAAGTTATGTGCTGCGTTGTACTGAAAGGAAAAGATCAGACTAAGCTAACATAGATTTATGTTTTGTGTTGTTTTTGTCCTTTATCTGTTTATACTTGCTTCTATCCAGCTTCTGTTAACCTTATGTTATGGATAAATTGTATTGTGTGGTTCATTGTACCAAGTCTCTTTGGGTTATTTGATGAAAATTAAACTATCACCATGTCCAAACCACAAGCACAGAAAGCAAAAGTTATTTTACGTGGATTGTTGCCAACTTATGAACTTTATTCATTAATTGTACTGGTCTCTTCATAATTCTGACATCCCTGCTGGCAGATGAAGCAGAAATCTCACATAAACCAGAGAGACAAGTTTTAAGAAGATGTTATGTGTCTTCTGGAGGCTGAGTTTCTTTGTATCTTAAGATGGAAAAAGAGAGAATGTAAGGTGCTGTGTAACCTCAACATTCTTCCCCCATGTACCCCTCAATCAATCTTTGAGATAGATGTTGTGGTCATCTAAGGGAAGGACAGGTTGTGACAAAATAAACGTTGGGGCACAAACCCAGCTGTCCATGTTTAATTCCAAATAATAAACAAAGAAGTCATTGCATGATGTGATTCTCTCAGGTAACAGAGAAGCTCTGTCTTATTGGCTGCTTGGGGATGAAGTGACACTTCCTTCCAGACAGTCATGCTTTTATAGTGAAGGAGTGGAGTCAGTTGCCTTCACTGGGTGGTTCTTCGGTACTGTGGGGGAAAAGAAAGATAGCGGCAGTACCCTCTTTGGCCTGGGATGGAACTACATACCTGGGAGGAACTTGGAAGGAGATCCTCTGACATATAAGCATGACATGGCACACTAACCTGGTATGTGACAGGTGGGTTTTGTTGCCACTTAGTAGCATCTGTCTTTCTAAGCTCTATTCAGGATTTTTTTCTTAATTAAGGAAGTTTTACTACCTGAACTGTATTCTGCCCTGTGCCTCGCTGATGATGCACATGTCCCCTGCCAATACATACCCAACAAAGAATCCTCTGTAATCATTGCAAATCAACCATGATGAGATACTGAAATTAAGTCTTCTGTAAACCAAATCTGAATTTGATAGTTGGCATGTGTCCCAGTTACTTAGACAGACGAGTACAAATAACAAAATTGCAAATTCAGATTTGACATCTTCCACATTGTATGACTCTTATTAAGTAATTTAGGCTACAAATTTCAGAAATAAAAGGAACCTTTTATTTATACTAAACATTTAATATTTGATATTTGCAGTTGGTGAATAGATAAGCATATGTGTAAATGATGTGACAGTTAATTTTATTACAAAGAAAATGTACCCACAAATTGTACACTGCATCACAAATTATTAGACTATGTTTAGGTTAGTTGTTGTTAAATTATATTCAGCAGAGAGCTGTGGCCTATCATGAGAATAATTGCCTGATGTTCATAGATATGTTTAGTATAATAACTGGATTGTACTCAAGTGTCACACTTTATAAATAGACCTTGAATTTTTGTGGAGCATGTGATCACAAGGTTGTCAAATTATATTTCAACAGTTGTCTTCAAAGATCCTCTGTAGGCTCTACACGTTCAACAATCATTTTATAATTAAAAGAGGCACACAACCAATTTTGCTATTACAGACTAATTACTGGGTACCTTGCAAGGTGACAGGTCCAGGGAATTCAAACTTTAGTGCTCATAAAGTAGCCCTGACAGATAAAGTAGGAAAAGTAGTTTTCTAAAGCTGATAGGATTCTCCTCAATTCAAAACTAGGTTTTTAAGCATTGTCCCAGCGGAATATGCTGAACATCTCAGAAAAAGTTTACATGAAGACTGTTGACTGTGGATGTGGAAGCCCCCTGAGTTGTTTATAACCCAAAAACTTTGAACTATTAACTTGCTGACTACAATTCAATAGACATTCACTTGTAATGATAATAAATTGTCTACATTATCACTGTAATAAAGTAAGAACTCACTTTGCATGATTGAAGACATGTGCCACCATCTTGTACTTTCAAATATTACACACTATTATTTTCTTGGAGTTGAAAGTAGCACTTGTTGTAGAAGAAATGTCACGTTTACAGAGTACAGTCAAATCCCTCTTTGCACGTCCAACCAACAGATCTAGTGGAACGTGTTGAAATACTGAAAATCAAGGCATGGCTCTAAATATTCAGTACCCAGTGAAGCTCTCTAATTAAAGTTTTCTTTGTCTGTCTGAAATGTGAAGCTTATTTGCATCTGTTTTTCAATTCTTAATAGAAGCAATTCTGCTTTTCTCAAACCATAATTATATACTGTAGTCATGCTGAATTACAGAAATTGTTTAAATATATTTTTATCCAGCAGTGTTTGCACATGCACTGGTAATGTGTTCTTTAAGAATAGGATGCCACTGATTTCATTAAATCCATTTTTTCAGTGTACATAGTGGAGATATTATAACAAGAAATATACGTCACTAAAATAAAGTACAGTATATTTAGCTTGTTATTTTACTGCTGGCCTACACTTATAAATAACATAAAAACAAAAGTGACTACAGCACAATTAACCCATTAGTTTATTGTGCTCTTAAATTAGAATAATGTAACCTGGAAGGAAGTATAAAGTAACAGAGTTGCAGCTTTTTTCAGACTACAGGAACAGACAGTGTTAAAAGGTATACAAATGCATTTTTTTCTTGCTCACTCTGAACGCAATTCTATGATAACAGATGACAATAGAAATAATCGGTGTGTACTGTTTGGAAGAGTCGCCAGTCTATCAAAAGGGAATTCAGAACTGCTATGTATGCAGAACACCTGTAAATGTCAGCAATACAGATTGCAATAACTGCCTTAATAATAAAATTAATATAAAGTCCCAAATTTTAAAGTAATCACAAACTTAGTATTTCAGTGTCAAATCCTCTCTCTCCTTGTGCGCACCATCTTAGTATTTTTAAATTTATAACAGAAAAGGAAATCATAGCCTAAAATGAGGACTAATTTTTAGACCTAGACCCAACTAAACTACTGAAAAGTACAATGGCTGCTCTGGAAACACCTGTTTCTAACATTATGAATTAATTTGTATTTTTTATAGCATTACTAATGCTATAAAAGAGTTAATTGTCAAGTTCTACACCAGGATATGAAAATGAAATAAAGTATTCAAATGTAAAGAAGGTTTTGGAAATCAGTGTAATCAGATGAGGAAGTGAACCTAAAATGACCCTTTACCTTATTGTGTTGTGAGTAACAGGATCACAACCTCTGAGGACACATCCCCACTGGAATAGTCATGACAACAGGAATAGACAAAATGGTGGCAGAAATACTGCCCAAACACCATGTGGTATAGCGGGTCCACAGCTCGTTGAGCAAAGGCCATTTCTTTTAAATAAATAATCGCCGTACTCGAGGCGGCTTCGTGAGTGGGCGTAGCGGTTGTAGCTAGCCGCGGGACGGTCCGTGGTGTGGGCGTTTCTCACCGAGTGCACAGGTGAGGAACTGCCCACATCCGTGATTGCTCCCGTGGCTAATATGCTACAGCTGTGATGGCCCCTCGCATTATAAAAGAAGCGCGAGTCAGTTAAGAGGGAGGACAAGAAAGGAAGAGAACGGAGGTTACAGGGAACGAGGAAGCAGGCGAGCAAATCGGTGCAGGAGGAAGCCTGGGTGTTTGGCCAACACCTGGGAGAAGTGGTTGTGGTCGTCCCCGCAGAAGTTTGTTTTGAAGGGCGGGAGTGACCGCGGAAGTTAGCGGGATTTGGGACTTGGGACGCGGTGTCCCTAATGTGAGAGCCTTGGCCGTTAAGGGATTCCCAAGTCGCTATTCGGAGGAGCTGACCGGAGCCAAGGATCAGTGAGGCAACTGACAGCAGTAGCGGGAGTAGGAAGAAGGTCAGCTGCAGAGTACGCGTCTCCCTTGTTGCGGGGCCCTGATGGGTGAAGCAGGAGAGACGCTAGTTTTAAAAGAAGGCACCGGGTTTGTCAATTGTTTTTAAAGACTGCTTCCATGAGAAGATTTTAACCTCGTCGGTTTTAAAGGATTGTTGTTTTTTCTATTTTTTTTTTAACCTCCACATTTTCTTTTATTGGATTATTTATTTATTGAAGAACTTTGGCACTGCACTTTAATTGAACACTGTTTGATTGTTTCTTTTAAATAAAAGCACTGTTTCACTTTTTACCATTCCCTTGCTCAATTGTTTATTGCCTTCACCGACTAGCTCATCGGTAACATTACCGACGGTGTTGGGTTGAAGGGCTCCCGAATAGCAATGGGAGTGTGGAGCCAGAACCCACATCGTCACACACCATAACAAAAATCTAAACAAAGTGTTATTGAGAACAATAAGTGATTCAATTAAGTTCCTCAGGCTAAAAAATCTCAGAAGTGCATAAAGCTTGAGGCAGAACTAGCAAAAAGGCCGTAAGAAGTTAATAAAATTACCAGAATCCTAATATTAACCCCCACCACTCTACAATGTTGTCTCTGGATGTACGCATTCGACTTATGAGGGAATCGGCCATGAAGCTGGGCCAATAACCTTGGAGCGTTCAATGGTTCGTAATGTATCCTTTCCTCCATTCCCCATACCCTTCATTGTAAAGTGCCAGAGGGGGCAATAAATTAATTTAAATGTGTAGAAAGTGCCTAACTTTAGAACACAATGGCATATGTAAAATTTTTGTGAACAAACAACTTCAATGCGAAAAATACCAAACAACCTTTAACAACTTTAAACTAGACTGTTCACTGAATTTTTCATTAAGATTTATACTGTCACCCCTATAAAATGTAAAAAGACTATATTTTTAGGAATAATTTAGCTACATGACTCTACTTTTTTACTTAGTTTATTGAACTATTAAATGAAAATTGGGATATACTGAACAATTTGTGAACTCATTTGGAAGAATGTATTGTTAATAGTGCAGCTTATTTAAAACAAAATGCCTAAACTGCAATGATTCCATTATTTTTGACTACTTTATTCCTTATTCAATGTCACAAGTCAAACGACTAAATTAATTGAACATTGACACTGTCCTCATCATCATAGCCTTGTGCCGCACCTATTACAAGGAAAAATGTATTTCTCTTAGCTTTACTAAAGCGTACACTATCTATTCCATGTTCTGAATGTTATGTATTGTCTTATTATCAGTATATTTGCTTTCCTGCAAAACTTTAGTTAAGGTACTACAAAAATGCAAAAGCTTTTTTGGGTGTTCATAACACTTACAAAGCATCAGTAAAGGGTGTATTCGTCTATGCAATGCGACCTTCTAACAAAAGTTCCCTTTAGAGTGGCTTAAGATGGCTTAACTGAGCCACATTTCTCTTGATATTATATATTTAGTACAAGACCTGTGAATTTATCATATTAGCATGCAATTTTTAACATCATGCCAGTATGACACACTGCACAAAGATGAATAACCTATCTACTGATGTTTTATATGGTAAGTATTATGAAGGCAAAAAGAAGCCGTTATTAAGGTCTTGTTACATAAGAGTAAATGAGTAATAGATCATTTTTGCAGTATTTCAACTAAAGTGCTATTTTCATCATGTAGTAAGAGGAAAATGGCTTTAATGGAAACCAGAATTAGGCAGGAATGGAAATATACTGTTTTTTTTTTAATTATATGGGCATTGTTACTTTTTTATGTGTGGTTCTTATGTCATTATGGTAATAATTGTCTTCTTGGGTCTCAGTATGGTACCAGTTTTCTTATTTGTGTCCTCAGTTTAAAAAAATTAAAGAACCGGTGTGTTGGAGTCATTGTGCTATGGTACAGTATCATTAGAGAGGGCAATGTGTAACTATTAAGAGGTATAGTATTATAGTAATTATTGGAAAATTAATGTGTACTTTCTTAATTAATATATATGCCAATAACTAGAATCTTCTTACACTCAGTGTGTACTCCCAAGAAGGGCATTTGTTTTATTTTAGTCTTACACTTAATGTGAATGATAGCCATTCTGCATTCTGATGTCACTTTTCTTCCAGGTGATACAAGTCTCAAGGTCACAAGTTAAACTGAAGCCATACTAGCAGCTCTGAAACAAACCTATATCCTGCAAAGAGTTTGTGTGTTTATTAGCTAAATGTTCCAAGGTTCTGCAAATAGGCAAGAAGTGAGTAAAATGCACAGAATGTGCACCCTCAAGAGCCCTTGTAATTGGAAAATTTAGAATGTGCTAAGTCCTCAATAAATATCATTTCACTGTATGATTTGGGGCAATGATACAGATAAGAGAATATAAACAAATAGCACAGTAGGCATTCTCTAATTAAAGCACCACTTTATGCTCAGAGGTGCAAACTGTTGGGATCGTTCCTTGTTTGTTTCATAAATTATTGCATGGTCCAAAGGCTTTTTGTATTCTGCAGCCAATATTCACATTTTAAACTGTCTAATTAAACATTGAGCCAATTCTCTATATGATAGCCAGGCGTGATATGCATCTTAATGCCGAAAATAAAAAACAATAGATGCCTGGAGGACCATGGTGCACTCTGATGAAAATCCAGTATAACACTTGTACTAGCTTATGTGATCCAAAAACATATGACAGTAGTAGGAAGCTTGGGTTCTGTCCAAACTGACATATGAGCATAGCTCTTTGTACTTAACATTTTGTTTGTGTAGTATTTTTTTTTTGGCTTTTACTATTTACATGCTGTATTGCTTCTTTGCTTTAGTTTGGAAGTACAAATTTATCTTTAAATGTTGAATTAATAACAATGTGTATGAATGATTTGTCAGGTCAAGGATTTTAAGGACAGGCATTACTAGCACTGTTAGAAGCCAGACACTGAAGAATGGCGGCTTGTCTTTTATACACTACCAAACAGTGTGGCTCAGCTAGAGGCTTTCATTATACCTCTTTTGACCACATGTTCACTTTGTTGGCTGTCATGCTTCCTTTCCCTGCCACCCCTGTTCTGCCGATTGCATGGACTAAGTGACATTAACATAACCCAATTAACCAACAGAACCAGGGGACTTCATTTAGCAAAGGTCCTAACCCAGCGTGTGTCCACACAGTACAGGCCCATTTATCTTACAATAAACTTGTCATTTCCTATAATTTCACTGCAGACCTAGGCTTATGGCACAATGTTCAGTATGTTTAGTGTTTCTATCTTGTAATTTTCTGCAATTTCACAGTAAAAAGATGGCTCGGAGCTATTTAATTTTGATTCATTCAGTTTTATTTGCTTTTACTTGAAAACACCATCAAACTGCTACTATAAAGACTTCATATATTGGCAATTAAATTTAATTAATTGTTACTGAGTATATTAGGCACATAAAATGTGTACAGATATTAAAGGAAACATAGAAATGGTCATTTGTTTGAGCAAACGTAAATATTCAAATGGAGTGTTGCTTAGTAAGTAACATTTTGGAATTTAACCCACAAGTGGGTCAGTCTCCACAAATGGACCAATTCAACTGAATTTATTTTTGCATAATCCTCTTTACTTAGTACAGGCACAGAAATCAGTGCTCTAGAGCTCAGACGTGGTCAGATTGTGTTCACAATGGATATATAAAGTCCATTTTGTTTCGGGTAAAATGTTTCTTAAATTAATTGGAAATGCAGAAGTGAACTGGAACCCCGTTCAGAGCTGGTTCCTGCCTTGCATCCGTGTTGCTAGAACAGTAAAAGGTCAAAGCAACCCTGCATTAGATGAAACGAATTTGAGAATGTTATGTAATCTCTATCAGTAATTTAGGTATCTTCTTCTTCTTATCTTTTCTTTTATTATTACTTCATTGCCTGTAATTCTAAATATTCAAATCAAAATGTATCCATATGTTCATTAATCTCCAGCTTGTAAAAGAACTTATGCATTCTGCTTTAATGATTAATTGCAAATGCCTTCAATATCTGAGCACTTTCAAATATTCTATAAATATCCTAAATATCCTTTGTATTATTTCATAAATATCTTTTGTCATAAACTATCAGAGAATAAATGTGGATGAAGATTCTTACACTTCTGTGATAATGATGTTAAGCTGGAGGAAGATCTATATACTGTATACTGTAGCTATTTAAAATCTACAAAATGATGACACATTCACTGCGTGTTCTCATTCATTCATTATCATGTAATGACCGTGCCTCAAAACACAAGCAAGGATGATCAGCTGCACTTCACTACCTCTTCTTTTAAGGTCATGGAGATGACTTGAGGACTTTGCTAATAGAAAACTGATTACAATTTATCTTACTTTCAACCACCCTGCTGACTGTTCAGCTTTAAAATAAATAAATGGATGACTAAGATTTATGAAGGCACATAATGTATTAGACAAATGAAGTAAACCACATAGTGTATTTAAACACGCTCCATTACACAGTCAGTCCCTAACATGCAACTAAACTGTCAAAGTGAAATATAAATACTAGCCGTATTACATGACTTCGCCAGGGAAACTTCCAAAGACAATGAGACTCGGTTATAGTGCTGAGGGTTAATCAGATGTATCAGAAGTACCATGTAAGTAACAGAGTACTTTCCTGTGAGCAATATTTGTCTTGTTTTTTTCCACCATGGGGCTGTTATTATTGATTTACTTGAGTTCCTGACTCGTACAATGCTACGTACAATTGCATATGAGTAAAATATTTCTGCCATAGATCATTTCTTGCTTTTCTTCATGATTTGGCATTTGTTGATGGTTATGGCAAAGCATAATTTTAGAGGAAACTGTATCTTTTTGAATTAAAATAGGTAATTAGTAGGAACATTGGGAATTTTGAGTATAAATATATTATCCTGTAGCATATCCTATAAAAATGGCATCTTCAATCAGATTTAAATGATAGATAGATAGATAGATAGATAGATAGATAGATAGATAGATAGAT